>ML675745.1:7502907-7571911 GCA_007922155.1 Mesoclemmys tuberculata
AATCAGACCGCTTGCTCGCCCGCCCGCCCTGCCAGAGGGGCCGGGGCGAAAGACCGCTTGCTCGCCCGCCCTACCAGAGGGCCGGGCGAAAGGCTCCGTGGTAGCTCGCGGAGGAGCTAAGTTTTCCCCAAACAACCGAACGTTGTGCACCCGGGCAGGTGCGGACGATTACAGTGCTTCATTGTGTGGATGTGCAGTCCGAGCTGCTCTCTAGCCTTCAGGCAACAATCCATTGTTAGTTTACATTGTGGTAGTGACTAGGCGCCCCGGTCATAGACCAGGACCTGATGTGCTATGTGCTGTACAAACACAGAACAAAAAGATGCTCCCTGCCCCAAAGAGCTTCTAATCTAAGAGGCAAAAGGTGGAGATGGACAGACAAGGAATGCAAGGAAACAGTGAGACAATGGTGACAGCTGAACTGGTTTTGTGTGTAAGTGTTGGGGGGGGGAGACACTCATCCCAGTTGTGATTGGGGGTTCTTTTAATAAGCACTGATTGAGAGACAGCGTGGTCCAGTGGAAAGGGCACTGACTTAGGGCACCTGGGTTCTATTCCTGGCTCTGCTAGTGACCCACTCTGTGACCTTGGGAAAGTCACTTCCTCTCTCTGCTCGGTACGCGTATCTGCCTTGTCTGTGCAGAATGTAAATTCTTTTGGGATAAGACCCACCTACGACTATGTATCAGTACAGCACCCAGTGCCAGGGGCCTCTGGCTGCTGCTATAACATAAATAAATAATAACTGGTTAGCTATGTGCTTTCTTGCAACAACGTGTTCTATTTTTAAATGAATATGTATTGGATAAAAAAACTTCCCAAAGTGAATTCTATTGAACTAGGAGCCCTTAATACCAGAGGCAGATTGGAGCTGCAACACTTGGGAACCAGATCTGGATTTTGGACATCTTCAGAGTTTGGGACGCCCAGCTCCCGGCTGTGGGTTTGGGTTTGATTCTTTGGTAACGCTTCTATGGCTTGTTAGATGTCCAGACCTCATTACAGACAATACCTAATCATGCCTCACAAAGTTCCTCAGAGGGAGGTCTGGGTTATAAATGTTGTTTTATGGGGAAACTGAGTCACAGATATGGCTTGCCAAAGTTAATCCATAGATTGGCGGCCGAGCCAGGAATTGAAATCTGGTGTCCTGACTCATGCTCTAACTTCTAGACCCTGCTGGTCTCATCTCTAAAATTCAGGTCCAGATGTGGGGTTGGATTTCAAACACCTGTTATGCTCTGGCTTGCAGCCAAGGCCTGGGAGCCAAATGGCTCATGCCTTGAAGAGGTGAGAAGTTGTGTCACTGGAGTGGTGGTGCTAAGACACAGCTAGATTTTTCTGAGGTGCTGAGCTTAGCCTCATTTGAAGTCAGTGAGATCTGCTGGTTGAAAAACCAGGTAGGTGGTGCTTTATCAGAGATGGACATGGCATGATTTAATTGTACTTAATCCTGCCTCAGTGTGGAAAAATGGATTGGATGACTTCTTGAGGTTCCTCCAGCTTGTGTTTCTATGATTCTGATATGATTGCTTCGTGTTTTGTGATGCTTTGTCCCCTTGGGGAGGAAAAGTAGAAGGCTCAGAAAGAGAAGGAGAAGCAAAGGAGAATGACAGGCGTAACCTTGGAATAGTTTCTCATCTCGGAGACAGTGAGGGAATGACAGGTCCATGAGCAGCATCAGAGCTGAATTACTTTGCCTTAATTACTATCATTCTGAGAGAATACAAAGCTGCAGGATTTTTTAATAGAAACTTGTCCTGGTCAGATGTCTGTCTGAGCAAACTCTCCAGACAAGGACATTACCACGCTGGCAGACATTGTTCCATCAACTTCATATGCAGGAGGTTTAGCGCTTGACAAATAGAGGAGTGTTTACTCAGAGGGGTCAGACCACGCAGGAGATTCTATATTTGCCTGGCTCCTTTGCTTGCTTGCTTGCGTTTTTTTTTTAAAGCCTGTGCTATTACCAAGTGTCTTTTCCTACACTAACAATGACATTGATCATGTGAGAGAGGAAGGGTGGGGCATTCCCCCCTCGCTCCCCCGGGGGGAGGATGAAGGAGAGCTGGCTTGGAAAACAGCCTGAGCTTATGGGTGGCTGTCGAGGTGTATCACTGTGGAGGGGTGTGCCAGGGAATCTTGTAGCCTGGGGCTGTATGCTGGCCACCCCGGTCCCACTGCCGGCAGCGGTGCTAACTTTAGCCTTGAGAGACTGCATGGTCATGAAGAGGGATGGAACTCAAAATCTTCTGATCCAGCAACCGTGGAAACTAACAGAAAAACTCCCCTTGACTTCAGTGGACTCTAGGTCAAGCCCTGCAAGGGCAGGCTCTTTCCACTCAGGCTGATGCAGAAAGGCAGAGGTCCACAGAGGTTCCTAACTTCCACTGAAATACCTTTGTGGATCTGGGCCTAAGTCCATTGGCTGTGCTAGACTTAGAGGAGAGGACTTCAGCCCTCTGTGGATTGTAACCATTAGTGGCTGACATCCACACATCCTTGAGCAGCCCTGGGCTTTCATCCAACACGGAGAAGCGGCCTCTTTCTCACACACCAGCTGGCATTTTACTCCATATGTGCCTGTGCACACGCATGTCATATGCTTGTATAACAACCGTGCTATGGACCGCCAATGAGATTTGAACTCCGGACTTTGAGAACTAAAATCAGTCACCTCATCTGCGCAAGTTGAAGAGCAACTCTCTGGGCTGGCCCGTTGTAGTAAATGCTTCCTTAAACTGAGCACTAGAGGGGGACAAAGACCTATCCAGCTAGAGAGGATTGCACATGCTAATGTACTTTTAGTGCAAGCGGTGATTGTACAGTGCCTGGCATAATGGGGCCTGGCCCATGACTGGGGCTCCGAGATGCTGCTGCAATGTAAGCACTTAAAAATAATGTGGGTGGCAATGGTCTCTTTCCAGACGCCCTTTGCATGTGCTTATTAACTGTATCCTTTCCCCCACAACACAATTTAATTACATCAGTGCCCTGGGAAGTATGTTGCCAGCCTAACAAAGTGGCACCTGTGTGTGTGTGTGTGCGCGTGCGCGCGCGCGCAATTAAAATGAACCTCCTCTTCACAATTTGCAATGTCCCCTGTGGGCTTTGTCCCGGCTCTGAGCTCCAGCCAGAAAGGAAAGCTAAGAGGCCATCTGGCTTTGGGGCTTGAAAGGAGGGGCTGTAACAGCCACTTGCTAGGACTGACCCAGGAACTTTAGCACAGAAGGGGAGAGCGAGACAGCACGGAGTGAGCAGGACACCTAGTGAACGCAGAGAGGAAAGGGCAGATTCAACTCAGAAAGGTTGGAAGACAAGGGTCGCACTGGTTGAGTCCTGCCTGCTTCCCCAACAATGTAAAGCTGGAAGGCCCTGCTCCCATTGCAATCAATGGTAGATGATTCAATGATGCTGCGGCATGCAGGCCGGCTTGAGAGGCTGTCCCCACGGCCAGGCGCCCTTTGCCAGTCGGAGCTAACCAGTTCTGATCCCTCTGCCCGCTGTGCTGGACTCCCAGCCCACACAGCGATCCAGGAGGCTTTATGTGGTGCTCCCAGCTTCTGCCAGGCTCTGCAAGGCAAGCGACTGAGACAGAGCCTGGCTGCCGAGAGCTGCCTGTGTCTCCCCAGCCCATGTCTCGGCCTGCCTGGCACTCATGTACCATTTCAACGTCTCATGTATTGACCGCCGGAGGAGCTATAAGTAATGGGAAGCTGGCCCCGTGCATAGTTGCCCCTTAACTTAGCGGTGCCACGAGATGCAGGTAAGTTGCAGCCACGCTGGTAAGGCTGGCCCATAACTTGATGCTAGCAGTGGGTCTGTTCCATTTGTTTCGGGTGTGTTGGCTCCTAGGCCTCGAGATTTTGTTCATTTGTTTTCCCTTCTGGCGGGAGCTTCCTTTCTTTCTTTTTTTTAACAGGACGAAGCTGAGCTTGTCAGGGACTGGCGCACTGACCTGGGACTGGCACTAGTCCAAGTGACACGATAATGGGCCTCTCGGGTGGGGCTACCAATCGGGGCTGGATGTATTCCTGGAGGTTTCATCACCGGACACCTTTAATTGAAGATGAAACTTTAATTCTCGGAGACTCCAGGAGAAGCCTGAAGGGTGGGCAGCCTGTTCTCTGGGCAGCCTGAGGCCTGGTGGATGCTGCATTCTCCTTCCCTGCAGAGGAAGGGATGGGGAACATCCCAGAGGTGACACAGGTTGGCTTGAATGAGAGTCCAGTGGGGGTCAAGTGCCTGAGGACCTGTTGGGTCCCCTGTTGGGAAACACCAGGAGAAGAAAGCCAAGCCCAGTTCCTTCATTGGCCCAATTCTCATTGCCCAGCATGGGAGAGCCTCACCTCGGGAAGCCCAGCCCAGCCTAGAGGGTGAGCTAAGGAGCAACCGCTCTGCCCCCACCCAGCCCAGAGTCCAAATTCTGTGGCAGCACAGGTAGGAACGTCACTGGTCCAGATCTTGGCAGTAGCCAGTGCTCACTGCAGATACTGGCTCCTGAAGGCTCTTCCTTGCCGCCATTGGGCAGTGCTGGTGCAAGAATACTGCACCCTCCCAAGCATTAGGCAGTTGGTGTACAGACAGAGTGCATTTCCATGAGCCTGAGACGAGAGCTATTGTCTTCACTGCAATACATAATACAGGCTGCCCTTCCCTAGCACCTTTCATCTGAGCATCGCAGAGGCAACTTTATAAATATTATTAAGCCTCCCAACAGCTCAGGGTGACAGGCATTATTCCAGCTCTTTTACAGGAGGGGAAACTGAGGCACAGCGCATTGACAAGACTTGCCCAGAGCTGGAATCCAGGAACCCTGAGCTGCACTCCCCTGCTTTGATCACTAGATCATACACCCTTTAGAGCTGGATGTAGAACCTAGGAGTCCTGCCCGTCCCCTTTCTCTAACTACAAGATACATCCCTTGCTCCCCATTAACATCAAAAGAAATATAGTGGTAGTAAAATTAAGCCACGTCTTTCCCTCCTTACTCCTGTGACAAAAGGCCTCCCTAGCCACTCTACTTCCAGCTACTCTCTTCATCAAGGCAGCTGGGGATTGCTGACTGCTCATCAAATTTGTAATTACAAGTAATTCATTAGGTGGCTAATGAACAAATGATCATCCTGGCAAGGCATGTCCAGCATGCTGACTAGGGAGAGATGAAGTTATTAATAACCCCGAGGGAGCATCTGGTTCCCAAAGGCAGTTGTTTTAGCTGCAGCCGCTCAGGCTGACAAATATGGTAGCCGTCTACAGAGCAGGGCTAGCGTATTAATGGAGGGCAGCACTGCATCCCGGCAGCTCCTTCAATCAGAGCACTGAAGGGATGAGTCCATTCCACATCTCATCTGCGGTCCATCTGTGGTATCTCTATGGCCCTGTGTTGGGCTAGGTTTCCCACCCTGCCTCTGAAAGGGTTGGTGAGAGGTCAACTAACACATCTAGCTGCATCTGGTGGAGGGCCAGCCTCATTAAAGATGAGCCCCGCTGGGGGGAAGCATGTGGGGGTGACTGGAACAGAAAGCAGCCCAGAGTGGAAGGGGGGAGGGGTGTAGGGATCAGCTCCGAGGTCATTCTCCAGGCTTAGAGAGCGGGGAGGAACAGACCAAGGGGAAGGAGGAAAGGTCAAGCCTGAGGAGGGCACAAACTGGTTTAATTTTATAGGAATTCATATGAGCTCCCAGGGGCCAGCCCTGGCTTGCGTGAAGTGGGACTGTAGAGATGCGGGGGCAAGGCCTCCTGAAGAAGTTCAGGGAGGCAGCAGCAAGGAGCGCAATGGAGCAGACGGTGGCTGTTGGTTATAGGGTCCTTGGACTGGAAGTCAGCGTAGTGGGGAGAGCCTGCTCTTCTACAGCCCCCATCCACCCAGTAGCTGTGTCCCTTACAATACAAAGTATATCTCCCCGCTGCACCCCAGGAGGTAAAGAGGTACTGCTATCCCCATTCCACAGAGGGGGGAAGTGAGACAGAGTGGTGGAAGGCTGTGGTGGAGAAAAGACTAAACCCAGGTCTCCTAAGTCCTAGGCTAGTGCTCTAACCACTGGGCCTCCTTCCTCTTTCAGGTTGGGCTGCGTTAAGGCAGGTCACGTGATCCAACATCCTGGGCTGGGAGGGCCCAAGGGACCCATAAAATTTGGACACCACTCTCAAAAGCTGGGGTCCACTGGGGGGAGAGAATTTCTGCTTACTGCCCCCATGGTTGCTTTCCCTCCCCCCTGTCCGACAGCAGTTACAGCAAGAGGCTGAGTTAGGCGTGCCAGCTGCCGATTTCTAGTACAAAGCCAGGGTTTATAGTTCTCCTTGCCTCTCTTGGGAGGAGATCCTGACCAGAAGAAGACAACCGGGTGTGCAGTGATCATTTCATTAGCTCACTTTTCCGCTTCAACAGCACTGCCTTGTGGCAAGAGTGTTGGGTAGAACCAAGATTTCTTTTGCATTGTTCTTCTGGATTGGCTGGTGATTCCAGGGCCCTATGGGGGACCAGAGCACCATCCGCCACACTTAGAATGGCAGACCCCTATTTCCCGGAGAGTTCATGGTTTGTATCACAGAAGTGGCTGGAGACCCATCTGAGATCACAGTGCCCGCCCCATAAAATTCACTGTCTGAACAGCGGACAGAAAAAGCTTAGGAAGGGAAACAGAGGCACAGGCCCAGCCCTCGGACCACTGCTGGAGGTGGTGTGAGCATTACAGTAGCACATTGAGCACCCAGCAGAAATCAGGAACGCGTTGCGCTAGGTGCTATGCGTACACAGCTTCTGCCCCAAAGAGTTTACATCTGAACAGATGAGGCAGACAAAGGGTGGGAGGATGCTGAAATCAGTGTTGAGGCTTTGGGGTTTGGACAGCACTTAGACCAGTCCCACCCGCCCGAGGATTACATTGTTAATGAGTAATCCATCACTTTCACAACCTTGACTCCAGTTAATGTGGTAATTCTTTACAGAATTAGACTCTAAAGGCGATCATGTAAGCAAATTCAGCTCATATTAAAGGAACTTAAATAGAGCGGAAAGGGAGGGGAGGGGGAAGAATCCTTTGGTCACATTTATCAACTTACCCAAGAAATAAAGTGAGAACCAAGAACAGTCCTTTCCAATTACCATTTATCTTTGTTGTACTGTGCCGAGGCACAGCTGGTTTGTACTTTATGGTCTCAGTGCTGAGAAAGAGGGCAACCGGACCAGGAAAATGCTTAAATCTCCTGTTTTATTCAGTTAAGTTGACAAAACTGTGTTCTGTGTCTCTCCCCCACGCCAGTATGTAAACCCGGTCTAGGATAAGCACAGTGAGGAACACGACAGACAGGATAAGTAAGATTATGATCTTAAAAGCAATAGCAGTAATAAGCATACGCTGCTACACGCTTAAACCATGGGAAGAAAACACCTACCAACAAAAGAGTGGGGAGACCCATTTCCACCCTGTAGGCGAGTCGCAGTCAGAACCAACCAGCCTGGGGCATCCAATAAGGCCTTGATGGATCCGCGGAGAGTCTCAAACAGGGCGGCGCCCGGGGGCTTCTAATATACCCTTTTCCCCTAATCCTAGCAAGGGCTTCACTTAGCAATAGATTACGTATGACTCAATCCACTCAGGGATTGGGTCGTAACACTTGTTACTTTCCATTCTATTGGCAGTCAGCAAAGAACCAGTCTGCAATAAGCTGTGGGTTACTTGTTTACAACATTAGCTGACTTCAAACTAGTCTTGTGGTTAGCCTAGCTTCCTGCAGTTATGCAGTTAATCGCTTGATGCTGCTATCAGGTTCTTTCATCAAGCTCAGGCTTATTTTACGTCTGCATCAATATATTCTAAGAACTGACTTTGCTTGCCAGTCGGGGACTTTCTATTTGGTTATTTTCCAGCAGAGGCCTACTCTTGCTCACAGCCCGATTATGATTTCTAGGGCCTAGGCTTATCATACTAGCTGCCCCCGTGTTACAATATCTTCCGCTCCTTACACTTGTTCATTCCTTCCCTTCCCAAGAGTGGCCGAGCCTCCCGCATGGGGCTTGCTTGTAGGACCCTAACAAGGCTGAGCTGGTTACTCGAGGAGGGTAAAGGAACTGGCATCTTGTGATCCCAAATGTAAGCCTCCCACCTGGGCCAAGCATCAGGTGCTGCCCCTGAATTTGGGGCTTCGTCAGTGGTATCTGTGAGATGCAGGAGGGATCCCAAAAGCAGGGCCACTGCAGCCTCTGCTCTCTCTGCAATCAGCTTGCGTGATTAGCACTGTCCTTTCACAAAGGGTTTGAAATTGCCCAATACGGCTATATAAGGAAATGTTACCAAAAATGTATAACTATTAGTGGGGAAATTATTGTTTGAGGGCATGAGATAATAATGCCACCGCCCGCAGTCGGGCATGGTCTGAGCCCCATTCCTCGGCTCCGACGATGCTCACCAGGGTTCGCCCACAGTGCCCCAGCTGTTCCTGACCCCCACAGGGCTGCCCACACACTCAATCCTTCTCCCAGTGTAGGATCTCCTATTCCAGTCCTGCACGCCTGCTCCCCCAGCTCAACCCCAAACCACACTGCCTCCTGCCACTGCCCACTTGGGACGGCGACACAGGTTGGCTGATGCCTCCCAGTCTGACTCATTTCACTGCTTCCTGATCCAGTCCCTCCTTTCTCAGCTCTGCCAAGGCATCAAAAAGGCAGGACTGCTCAAATCTAGGATTTTTGGTTCAGCCCCTCGCAAAGAGAGGACCCAGTTTGTACAAACTTCCCCAGGATTCATGAGAAGTCAGAGCTGATATTTTGGTTCAGGCCCATCTTTTAAGTGATGAAAGCAGCTGATGTTGGCTGGCTTCCATGCATGTGAGCTCTTACCATCCGGGTTGTGTAATGTAAAATGTTCCTGGTGGGAAAGGCCTGTTTCAGTTTACGCAGCACTGCTAATAAAGAAGATCCTCTGTTGATGGGCAAATGGAGTTATTTTTGGAATTAACTACGTTACTTGCACTGTATGGTGCAAATACCTGAGTACAACAGCGCCGTCAGCCTCTCCCCGTGTATGTGGTGCTATTAATATTAATCGGGCCTGTAAACTCAGCATATGATTTAGGCTTTGAGAATACAATTAGGGCCACAGTTTCCAATGCATCTTCTAAAGTTGCACATACAAGATTCACAGCCAGCAGGACTGAGGTTTGATGTACCCATAATCTCAGTAATAACTTGGGGACACCCCATGCCTGACTCCGTGCTAGAATTTGGACTAGTCAAAGAAGAGGGTGGCATTTCCTCTGAGCCCCCTGCAAGGGGGAAGGGGGTTGTTAGGACTCAGGGTGGTTAGGTAATGCGGTGCAGACACAGTATCTCATTGATGGCCCTCCCTTTCAAGACTCAGTGCCTTGATTTAAAGAGCTCCACTGCATTATTTTTAAGTAAATTACAGACAGAAGTGCAGATGGCTGATGCTGCTTCTCCATGTTAAATCAAAGGCTGTAATGCAACAGAATCAGTGCTTTGTAAGGACAACATAGTTCATGATAACCCCCATGATTTTGTGTTGCTAGCTAGTGACTGGCCTTGATGTTGTTGTGCCTGCAGCAGGTGGAGAGCTAATAAGCTGGATCCTTTAGCTCAAGTAGTGGAAGTTTTTTTTTGTTTATTTTTTTAAATAGACCCTGAGGTCCCAGGTTCAATTCCTGCAGATGACCCAAGGGGAGAGCTACTGTTCTTCAAGCTAGCTACTGTTCTTTGGCACTAAAATCAAACAATGGCCCTTTGGCAGAAGACCATCCCACTGGAAAAGCACTTTGCAGCCAGCAGGACTGTGAACCAACCTCTGGCCATGACCTGTTGTTACTATTTACACTGCTCTGGTGCTCACAGTATGGCCCCTGTTTTCCAAGTTCAGAGGAGGAGGACTTAGGACCTGATTTTAAAATGTATTTAGATGTCTAACGATGAAGATAGGTGCCTAGCGAGATTTGCAAAAACACTTAGGCATCTGTTGAGACAGAGATAATTCAGATCAATCGATTGTGCCCCCAGCTTGGCACCCAGTAACTATACCAGTGAAGGTCAGAAGTCACTATCTTCAATGCAGAGCTCTTGTTTATTGAAAAGCAGGTATCACAGACAAATGGAAAGGACTGTACAATGCTTCTCCTCAGTAAGCCTCAATTTGCCAAGCATAAACCCTCAGTAACTATGCTGGTCCCACACCGTATCCTGACTGGTAAGCGAAGTGGGATAGCTACAACTCCTCTCTTCTTTCTAGGTTACCCTGAGGCCCTCTGATCTTAATCCTTCTTCTATCTGAGAGTATCACTGGCTCTCTTAGATATATGAGATATAGATAGCACAACTAGATACCATGTGATCTTCTCAATTCTTATACCGTCCTCCCAAAGCAGTCACATGTCCCCAAAATATATCAAATATGCTTTGCCAGCAAATTATGTGGCATATTCCAATTACTCATAATTTGGGAGGGGTCTGCAGGGATTGTCTGATATTCACTTTTCGTGGACTACTCTCCTCCAGGCACCTAATGTCACGTCATTCTGTAGGGTCAATTGACCCAGGTCAGCTCACCCCAGATTCGCCATTACACGCCTCCACGTGCACACCTGGCGAACTAGCCATTGGCTGGCCATGACCATTGGTCTTTCCACATCAGCACAGTGGCTCACACAGGATCTGGAGAAACATTTGCAACACATGTCCATGCCAAGCGCGAGTTTGGCCTTATCAGTGATTTGCCACAGTCTAGCGCTACGAGGCCGTGCTCCCAGAATCCTCTAGCCCTCAGGGTCACTCAACTTGTCCAGTGTGAAACTATATAGTGTCTCAGCACCGTCCCGACAGCATCTAACTGCTTTTGAAATTTCCTGTTTTAACTGACCTCAGCTCTGGCTGGAAGACTTGTGGCAACAATGTAAATTGGGTTTAAAAAAATCTGTTTCTGCAATAGGCTAAGGAGCAAAGAGACACATCCTAGGACAGCAGAAGAGCCACCTGTGGCACTCAGGCCTCATGAGTTACAGTGCAATGCTCAGTGCTCTTGACCAGTGTCTTTTCCTTTTATGCCCTTCACTCTTCAGTGTCCAATCCTGGAGGGTGCCAAGTGCCTTCAATCCTATCGGACACAAAGGGAGTTCAGCAGCCGGTGGGACTGGGGCCCTTTGTGAGAGCTCACTTCACCTGTAATGGATCTCATTTCAAACCCGCTGAGCCTGTCGCCTCCCAACAAATGGGAGAAATGATCAGCTGAGGATTTCGTTCTCTCTGGCTAAAGGGCCCTTTATATTTTCCAGCCTTGCTCTGTCTCCATCCATGCCCAGGTATCTGCAGATTTTAATACGTTCTCTGAAATGCTCTCCAGGAGGGCCGGAGTGTAGCAACCAGAACAGCTGGTAGAACAGGCCAGTCTATGGGAGCTTTTAACCCCCAAAACCTAGAAGAGGAATCACATGGTATTAAAGAGCCAGGAAATGGGACCCAGCATTTTCCACTCCACATCTAGCACTTCAAAGTTCTTCCACGTGTGGTGGGGTGGGGAGTGCCTGGCTGTGCATCTCCCCAGTCTCCTGAGCATTCCCAGATCATCACGTCCCAAAGCCAAATTGAAAATCAAAAGCCGCCTCTGATGAGAGAAGGGGCAGCCATGGTTAGGGGGCTTATGTTAGTTGCTTTGCATGCTGAAGAAACACAAAGCAGGAAGCGTGTGCTCGGGGGCCATGCCTCCCGCTCCTGGGAGGAGCAATGGGGAAGAAAATGCTTCAAGATTTCAACTCACAGGTTGCTTTGCTGCCGGGTGCTGCTGCTGGTGGTGATGCAGACAAGCGTTCTCCTTCAGTGGTAGCTAAAAGAAGGCTCCTGAGTGACCTTTCTGGACCCACAAACCCATCCACCTTGCTGGATTTGGGAAGTGAGTCATCTTTAGGCCTCAGTCATCACCCAGGACAGAACAAAAACTAACCCGGCCTTCTGCACTGGGTGAACTGGGCAGTTCCTCTTTAAAGGCCAAGGTGGAATTTTCCTAGACCGGCAGCCCATGATGACAGCCAGACTATGCCCCCCTGCAAAACTGCTCAATCCCTGCGCTGGGTGTGCCAGGCCTTCTGATGCAGCAGGGCTTATGCTGCCTTGATGTCAGCAAGTCCATTATTATGTGGTTCTAGAAATTCACCTCCCCTTGCTCCCGGCTGGGATGCAGTGGCTTAATGCACTGGCCGCCTGTCTCTGGAGACCCAGGGTCAGAGTTTGGTTAGGCTAGTGAAGAGGGATCATTATTTTTGCTGTTGGGCATTGGACCACATCTCACAATCCACTGCATATTTCAGCATGATTGGCAGTCTCTGCTGAGGACTGGAGTCGGGAAGGGCCGCAGGTCAGGGCTGAAGGGCAGCGGCAGAGTTGTGAGTGGGAATCTCAGAAGTGGCACAAGAGAAGAGGGTGCTGTCTGCAGGTCAGTACTCTGGGGCATTGGCAGAGCAGCTGTGAGAGGAGACGGAGTGGAAGAGCAGGGGGGCCCTGGGTCAGCGGAGTTGCATGTGTCGGGGGCCTTACACAACACCTTCCTGTGCTCTGCCTGCGCTGGCCTCAGCAGGGGGACAGACTCCTGGACTTTCAACCCAGCAGCTTTCACCAGTGCTACATTCACCTGCTCTTGGCAGTTTGGGTCACAACCTCGGTGTGACTCCGACACAGGTTGGTAATGGCTTCTGCCTTCGTGTGCCCCTGCAGCCTCCAGACATAAGCCCATGTGGCTACCTCCTGATGCCATTCTGAGCCTCAGGGAAGGGCCAGGGCCCCTCCACATGAACACATCCCAGTGCAGAAACAGGGGCTGGACTCCAAGAGGGCAACACACTCAACTTTCCACAGCAGTGAGCCATTAGACACTCAAACCTGGATCTTAGGGTCTCTCTCGCCTTAGCCCACAAGCAATGAAGAGGGCAGTAAAGGCAGCAGAACCAGAGCAGGAAAGTTTATTGCCCGGGTAGGCACTGGGACTCTTTTCATTGATTTCAGTAAGCTTGGGAGAACTGCAGGGGCAATTGTGGAAGCATCTTTGTTTCCAGCATTTTTTTTTTTTTTTTTTTTGAGGCGTGAGTCTGTCTGTAGAAGGAGAAGAGAAATAAAGCCCAGTGCAAAGACTGAATTGGGCACACTGGCTGGAGCTTGGGAAGATCTTGCTGTGCTAGGCTCTCAGACAAGGGGGGAGAAAGAGAGAGTGTAACATTCCTCCTACACACACACAGGCTATTAGCTGGTAGCTTGCTTTATTTTTTCCCCTAAGGAAGTTGCTCACATTTCTTTTATTTTAGGTTTAAAAATCTGATTAAATGAAAATTGTCATTTATAGCTTGTGCTGCAAAAAACCACTCCCCTCTCCTCCCCAACCCTCCCCCCCCAAACAAAAACCCAAGGAGGGGAAAGACAATTTGCCCTGGGAGAAACTGCCATGCCCGCCCCTAGCCCTCTCCCTTATTTCCTCTGCCTTGCGTTGAGCCTGACGTTCGAAGCAGCCCCACGGGAGCTTGCCCGTTCAGCCAGCCAGCCCTGGCCGAGCAAAGAGCGCGCCCAGCGAGCCGGGACTGTTTGCGCAGGAGATCGCTGCGTCGCTGGTACCCGGTCAGCGGCAGCTGCCCCCTCCCCGCGCCCGCTGCCGTGGCGAACGAGCCAGCGTGCGAACGAGGTCTAGCCCTTCGGGGGTCTCCCACGGTTGCACGGAAGGGCGAGAAAAGCACTTGAGACCCCGGCTGCAGACGGGGAGGCGGGTCTCGGCAAGGCTCGGAGCAAACCAGCTCCTACCTCTTTGCCCTGTCTGGGCGGTGGCAAAGTTTGGTGGCTTCTTCCTTGCAGCTGGAGGGCTGCTTCCTCCTGCACGATGGCCAGCCAGAGGACCTGCCTCCTCCTTCGCTAGTGTGTGTGTCTGGGGGGGGGGGGGAGCCTGCCTTATCTTTAAGCCACTTCTCCGCCTCTCCAAGCAATCCACGCTGCCTTAACCACGCGCTCTGCTTTGCAAGGAGGCTACTGGCCAGCTCGGGTTTGGGTTTTGTTTTGCCCTTTGTCTTCTCCCACCCCGGGCTTTGCCTCCCCACCCCTCCGACTCTTGAATGCTCCTGGGGGTGGGGGAGAGGAGAGGAGAAACCAGCTGAGGAAGGCAGGCGAAGTTGAAGGGAAGGGCAGGTCTGGCGAGTTTCCCTCCAGGCCAGTGCCACTGGCGAGCTGGACTGGTCAGTTACAGGGCGGGAGGAAGCTGCTGCTGGTGTGCCCTGGTTTGTTCTGCTGCTGCTTTTTCCCACCGCCTGGGATACCAGAGTGCAACCCCTCTCTCCACCCCCCAGAAAGCAGCGAGACACACGCGCAGACACAGCCAGTTCGCAGGAATTTCCACCAGAAAACTGCGGGCAAACGGGAAAAGGCAGGAGTCGTGAGTGCCCCACGTTCCCGCAGTCTCAAGGACCCCGCCGGATTGTGTCTGCTCACAACACGCTGTGGATATTCTGCTGTTTCCCCCCTTCCATCTCCTCTCGGCTGCCCTTTTTCCCCCCTCCGAAAGATGCTTTGGAGGAATAGAACCAGAATTGTTCAGCACTGGAAGAGCTAAAGAGAGAGAGGGGCTGGCTGCAGAACTGGGGTGCATTTTTTATTGGGCGGGGGCTGAACGAAACCGGGTTTTTTTTTTAAGTTCATCAGAGAAATCTCAGGATTTCTTTCTGCCTGGATTTGGGATCTGTCTCTCCCTCTGTTTTACACGTGGGGAGCTATTGGATTTACTAACATGATTTTAGCAAACGTTTTCTGCATCCTCCTCTTTTTAGGTGAGTAATCCTGATTAGGATGCAAATAATTACTCTCTGGTTTGTTTGGTGGTTGTGAGTCCCCAGAAGCTCTGGTTCTTGGACAGCATGAAAGAGCGGACATGTTTTATATTAAAAGCAAAACCAAAAACACAACGGCAAAGCTTGGCACGGAACCCGCACGCTAAAGTGGGCTACGGTCCGGAATGAAAGAAAAGGATTGAGAGACTGAGGATTCCGCTCAGTGTCTCAGCAACGATTCCTACTGAGACGGAACTGGGGTCGGGAAGGGGGGCGGAGGGATAAGCAGAAATCAGGCTCTTGTCTAGGGGGCAACTTTTTTTTTTGTAACTATCAAACTTACGAGGAAAAAAAACCCCGAAAGCCTCTCCTTACCGCACAGCCTCACCTCTCCAAGTGATGGAGGAACTGAGTCAAATATTATGAAGTAACCCTTTCCTTCCATATGAACAGGAGTATTGCTGGAGGATTGGTACGCAGCAGGTTGAAGCTAGATGCCTGGCTGCGCTTTAATTCCCCTCTATCCCAGCTCTAATGGTAGAGGCTTTTTTATTATTACTTTTAAAAGACCTCCCCGTAATTCAATCACTTTCCAAGACCAATGATCCCAGGCTGGTGTGAGGCAAGTCTCACGGCTTCTTGCTGGCTGTTTGTAGAGTGTGCATGGAGACCTGATTTAGAAAGTTAATTGCGTCTGGGTGTTGGGGGTTGGTGGAGAATTGCCATCTCTGTTGCAGTCCGAGTGCCTGTTGTTTTAGATCATGTGTGAAGTTATTTCGCAGGTTATTTTGCCCAGAGGAAAGCTTATATTTCTGGAGTAGCCTCATCCAGAGATGGGAACGGTGCAGCCCAGGGACGGGAGGAGTTGCAATGTATTTTAGGCGAAATGAAAGCAAAAGACTCCTTTTTTTTTCTTCCAAAGCAAGTTACCCCCTTGGCAAATGTATCGTCCCAGTTCTTCCAGTATTCTCATCTGGCAGGTAATGCCCCTTGCTACAATTTCACTTGTGCATGGAGATACGGTACCCGCAGCTCTGTCTCTGTGTCTCACACATACAACACTGCAGCACTGAACTCCTGGGGAACTCTGCTGTAATCGCCTTGGCTTTACAAATTTAACCCTGAATGGAGTGGACTAGGGCAGGAGGGCAAGAGAGACAAGGGACAGATGGATGTTCAGGATTATGGGGCGAAGGGAGGAGAGGAAGACTCAAAGGTTGGCTGTAGTACAGTTGGGAGTTTAGGAGAGCAAATATGCTTCAGGATCTTTTCCCCTGACTTTTGGTTTGGTTTGGGGGACAACATGGGAAGCCCCCAGGAAGAGATTTATATGTAGGTTTAATATTTCCACAATAGGTTCCTGTGTCCTCGGCTCGTAGAAGAATAAATGACCTGCTCCTGGTCTCTCTTGCTGCTGGGCACAATTTTGCAAACACGTCAGTGACAAGAGCATGGCTTTTGAAAGGTTATTTTTGTTGATTGCTCGGGAAGGGTGTAAGGGAAGGCTGTCATTTTAGATCCAAGCGAATGGAAGGATATTTTCCCATCTGGTTTGAGAGGGTCTGAACGGTTCCCTAGGGCAAGGGGTGATGGTCTCCTTTGCAATCAGTCCTTTACACATCAAAGTGTCTCTATGGCCGGGTCTCTGGGAGAAGCCTGGGCATAAGCCCTGATAGCTTGCTGCCTGGTTCTCTTTTGACAGCAAGTGGGGCGGTGCAGGGGAGATGACAGGGCTCTGGACTGGGGAGGATGGAAGATGGAGTAGCTGCTTTTAAGGCATGTTGCCATTTCCAGTGGTTTGGGGATTTTGCAGGCAGCAAGAACGGGCGAGCAGGTGGTAGGAAGGAGTCAGAAAGTGAATGCACAGATACCCCTGCTGCACTGGCTCTGTGCTGACAGAGAGCAGGGGGTGTGGCAAGGACCTAGGCTTTGCTCACAGAAGAGATTCCGGGGGTGGGGAGGAACAGATCAACCAACAAATTATTTTGGTTCTTAGGCGTTAACCCCTTGTTTAGCTGCATGCACATTTCGCTGGTTGGAAGGCCTCCCATGGGCTAAACATGAGAGTCTGGGGACAGAGGGAGCTGCCATAGAATCCTGCTCCCACACAGGACACTCCAGCTAAGCAGCAGGCTACCAGACTGAGCAGCCCCCGTTACTCTTTATTTCACCCCAACGAGGAGCCTGTTTGGCTCCTTCTGCCTTTGGGTTCTTGTCCGTTTGTAATGATCCTGAGCTCCTGTGGCTCAGACTGGGCAAAGACAATTACATGGACAGGAATCAGGGACAGCTGCTAATTTAAGGACGATGGGACCCATTGCAGGCAGTTTCCAGCTCATAGTTTCTAGGCTGAAAGGCCCAGAATTGCAATGCTGCCCGGGTGCTGCGGGCTGAGCAGACCCTTCGCTAGCTACCTAAGTGGGAGCTGAGTTCTTCTGAAAACATGGCCTCAATTGTAGGTGCTGAGTTCTTCTGAAAACATGGCCCTCAGTGATTTGTCCCCTTGTTACGATGAGCAAAGAAAGCCACTGTGGTTGGGGGCGAAATAGATGCCACCTCAGCTCTAGGCGCTGGGGTTGCATGTGCAGCAAGAGGCGAGAGGAGCATTAGGGAGTTAAGTTAAGGTAGTAAATATTTGTTTATAAAGTACCCCATGGCCAATGGGCTCTGGCAAGCCTTGCACAAATAGACCATATTACAGCTAAAGAGGCAATGTCACCACATGACGATGTGGGGCAGCTGGGGGGAGTGAGAAGCATTCTGACTGAGAACCGTGGCATGTTGGGTTGTTTGCCAGCTCCGTGACTGGGGTCTGTGCATCTGGCTACAAACCCTCGCTGTGCTCTGATGACCTGGAGACGGCGGGGGTTTAGATTTAAATTCTCTGCAGCTGTTCTCTTGATATGAGTTCAGTGTGTGCGTACGTAAGGCAGTTGTGCTTGGTACAGGAAAACACGAGCCCTGCCCCTCTGGGGGCTCGTTGCAATGCCATGTATGTGAGAAGAGAGCAAGGGACCAGCAGCCAACTTCAGGCTTCCTAATACAACAGCTAGGCATGGGCTGGGGATGCTGATGGGCAGGAGCGATGGCCTTGGTAGGGTCCAGTATATCATGGGAGTCAGTGGTGTGAGGTTGGTCTTGTGTGTTTGGGCTGCAGGTGTCCCTGACGTGCCCCTCTTTGGCAGGATGGGCTGAGCAGGAAGTGTCGCACTCTGCTGGGGGCACAGAGCAGAGAAACAGGCGCCATTGATGTTTGTGGGAGGATAAGCTCGGGATGACAAAGGGGCATGTTGTAAAGAGAGAGCTCGTAATCCGGGCCGAAAGCAAGGCAGGCATGCAGGGATAAACAGCTTCCAGTCCTCTTCTGAAAGCAAAGGGGGGCTCCCCCTGATCTACTTGGCTTAGGGAACAGTGTTCCCCCAGAGCTCCCCCTCCCGTTTCCGACCACTGGTTATAACGAAATAAATGCACAAGGTCCGTGTGATTTAAGAAGCAGGAGCTGGGGCATCATCTGTGTAGGGGCCATTTCAGAGGTGCCCTCAGTGGGGGTTTAGGGTGCTTGGTGCCTTCCTGGCCTGGGCTCTGGTGATGCACTGGCTACGTGTCCAGGACAGTCCCAGCTAATACGCCAGCCAGGCTGGGGTGGGGTCTGTTTTGGGATGGCTGTGCTAGAGAGAAACAATTCTGGTCCAAGCACTAGAGAGTGGGCAGGGCAGCTAACAGAGACAGGGCCACTGGGACATGCCCTCGTCTAGGTCTCCGTGTCACGGTTGGGAGATTTGCGGTTGCATTTCCCATCAATACCACTAGTGGGCATCTCTGCCCATGCCGGATGAGCCCAGGAGAAATGCCTTTCCATATGAATGCTGGACCTTGCGCTCCATGGAGTCTTTCCTGGGCTCTTGTTTCATTACATTAGAACAAGGCTTTTTGTCTTTCCCATCTGCCTTGGCAGCATTTTCTGGGGTAATGTGGCCTCCAGACTCCGTTCCACCTTTGCCACGCCTGACCTTCAGCCCCTGCTATAAACCAATCCTCTGCATACCTGTGTCTGCCGGGAGCCATGTGGAGTCAATCTAGAGGCGGGGCTATGCTGTGCAGGCTGGGGGCTGGCGTGTGAGGAGCAGGCTGGAGGGAATCCAGTGCGGATGGCGGGATGGAGACGACACTTCGGACCTAGCTGTGGAGCCGTGCTGGGAAGGATTGGAGTATAGATTTCCCTTGGTCTCCTGAGAAGGGGGAGACCTGGGCCTGGATGTAGGCCTAGTGGGACTTAACCAAAAAGAGACTCCTTGAGAAAGGAAGGGTCGACATCTTCCCTGATGCAAGTCCAATGGATTTACACCAGGGATGGGAAGAGTGTGTGCAGAGATGGGCGACTGAGAGGAAGAGTCGGCTTTGGGGTGATGGGGAGATTTGGGAGGGGGCCCTAAATCCCTGGAGGCAAGCACCTTTGCCAGTTTTGGTGGGTTCTCTTTGATTGGGTGCGGTTGTCCTGCATTGTTGTAGTTGTTATTTGTCTAGCTCTTTGGATTCCACAGCCTGTAAAACCCTGGACCTTGCACCCCTCCACTCCGAATCTTCATTCTTCTTGTTTGGTCCCTGGAAGGATGGGAACCTGGAGACATTGGCTTCCATTTCTCCCTCCATCAGCCCTTTCTGCAATTTTTAGTTCCATGGATGAAGCGTTTAGTTTTCCGTACGGGAGGGTCTGGCTCGGAGCAGCTGCGGTTGTGGGATGGGAAGGACAAGCCCACTCAGAGCTGAGATTGTGCTTGGAACTGGAGGCCTGACAACAATATTCCAGTGCTGTTCTGCCTCAGGGATCCCTCCTCCAGCCCACGTGGAATATAGTATTGGAAGGACGAGAAGAATTTCCAGCACAAGGATAAATTTGCTCCCATCACTTCACTGGATGTGGTTTTGAGCCACGGTCTCTTACACCAACAGTGCCGGTTACCGGGACACCTTTCCTGTCTGCCCAAATGGAACAAGCTTCAGTGATTGCCCAAAAGGTCAGACATCTGCTGAAATCAGGAGTAAATCTGCTGTCTGCTCTTTGGCCTGAGTACAAATGATGGACAGATTTCCAGTAAACAGCTCAGCAAACAGCTCGCTCCTGACCCGTAACACCACCTGCCATTTCAGTCCTGGGCTCCCTTCCCCAGCTCTGCCAATGGTTCTGAGTCCTTACCTCCAGCACCCCCTGCCATTCCAGTCCTCTCACCATGCTCAGCTCTGACAGGTACCTCAATCCTGTCCTGGCGGCACGCCCTGCTAGTCTAGCTCTGGCTACTTCCTCACCCTCTAGCTTGGCCAATGCCCTTCAGCCTTGACCTGCAATCAAGTCCCCTTCAATGCTGGCTGATGCGTTGCCTGCGATTCCCAGCCCTGAGCCTTTCCTTCTCTCTGCCACGGCACTGAACAGTGTACTAATATTCTGCCAGGCTGAAAGGATAGATCACTGACTTGCAACATAGATTTTATCTCAGATCCATGTCTGAAAAAACCCGTGTTTGGTGCCTAACCTAGGGCACCGCTCCGCTCCCAGGACAGAAGGTGTCTGCTAGGGGCAGAGAAGAAGAACAGACGAGAGACATCGCAGTGAACAGAAAGCTTTTTCCCAGCAGCTGTGTGCAGGGCAGGGGGAAAGCAATGCAGCCCTGTTAAGAGCTCGAGCTGAAATAGGATGTCAGGGGTCCAGGAGGCGAAGCGAGGAGGTGAAAGGTGGCTATGCAGATGAAGCCAAAGAAGCTCAAAACAAAGCAAAGTGAGCCTCCCTCTCCTCGCCCTGCCGCTTGTTGCATGTTCCGAGCTGCTCTCAGAAGAAAACTGGGATTGGCCTCGCGGCTGCCTCTAGGTGTCACTGTCTTACTTCCATACCTGGCTGGCGTGACCCCCGGCAGGGGAGAAAATGGAATTTGTACGCTGAGGCTAGAGCCAGCCTGACATTTTCTATTTGTATCTAGTGTTTTAGTGTATCTCGGGGGGGCGGAAATAATCGCTTCCGTGCATTGAAGGCAGGGCTGTAAAATCAGCAGCTTGTTGGTGAATGCTGGATAGGAGCAGGCCCCTGGGCATTAGGAAGGACTGAAGTGGGGGCAGGAACCTTGCCCCAATCCATGGCACCCCAGGCACAGGGAGAGAAGAAGGGAGCCTTCCTGGCTGGGCTTTTAAAGAGGCATTTTTCTTCCAGCCTCACCTACGCATCAGACTCTAGCGCCCTCCTCATGTTCCATCCGCTTTTGCTTCCTCACCAGTCGACGGGACTGTGTGGGTTCCATTTCTGACCAGTTGGCGAAAGGCCTGGTTTTAAATTTGGTGGAATGCTGTGTAGGATAAATAAATACCCCCCTCCCTCAAATAAATCCAGTGAAGCCTCTGTTTCGTTACGTCTGGATCCAGTGGCACAGTTTGGAGATGGGGGAAGAGAGAGGCAGGGGAGTCTGTGTGTCCGGGCATGGCTCTGCTCAGAGGCAGGAGCTAAGTGGTAGGGAAAGATGCACAGTTTTTATTAGATCTTCTGACGGCTCATATGAAGCTGGCGATAGATGTATGTGAGCTGAGAGGGGGAGGAGGCTGTGACTAGTATCCCCTGCATGGCTGTATCCAGTCTACAGCAGCGCCAACTCCAAGTGTTCAAGAATCCTGAGTCAGATGCCCCAAAACTCATGAGATTAAAGAAACAAAGCCATTTGGGGTTTCTTTGTTTGCCTTTGGTTTTTGAGCCTTTCCGGGTCACAGCTTGAAACTTTTCCTCCCAACCAGTAGGACTAGAACCAAGCTTGCTTTTCTTGTAATGGAAGCTGCGATTCTCCAGTATTCACCTGACTCTGGGAGCTGGGGATTTAAGAAAATAAACCAATTGTAGTGAGACTCCTGTTAAAATCGTAGGAGTTGGCAACACTGTGGCCTCAAATCCGTTTGATCACTTCAGTAACATTTTCCAGGACAAGGCCCCTTGAGAAACAATAATGCCTCAGGGCTGCTCTAACTTACGTTCTTCCCATGGCTGCAAGTTGGACTTCGACATCAGAGAACAGCCGTAATGCAATATGCTAGCCATGCCCCTTCCCTGCCACTGGCCCATCTCCACCTCCCTGGGGAACTGGGCTGGTGTAGTGCTCTTATGCAGCTTCACGACACTGCATGAATCAGGCGGCTCCTTTAGGGGGCTGTTTCCTGTCCCTTTATGCTGTTCCAACAGCCTAATTGAGAATCAGGCCCTATATCTCCAAAGCTCTGTTGATGGCTCTATGTAGACCTCCAGCGTGCCCCACTGATCAATCTTGCACCCTCAACACAGCTCAGCCATGGCCCACAGCCCCCCTGCTATTCCAACGCTGCTGGTGTCTGTCACTGCCAACCACAGCTCCCCTCCCTGCTGCTATTCCAGCTCTAGGCATCCCCACAGGTAGCTGCGCTGATGCCCTTCACTCCTGGCCTGCAGCCCTCTCCAGTGCTGGCAGTGGACATTTCCAATGGTGTGTTCATGGCACAAGGTGGACAAACCTTCACCGGAGCTAAGAATGAAACTGGCCAGACTCAATGTATTGGGAACCTGAGCTAGAACTGGCCCCTAACTCTGCAGGGGTAAACGACTGGTGCCCTGCGGTTGCTGAATTTCTGGAATGACTTGATTCAGGATGGCCCATTTTCCATCTTTGGATCTGTTCATGTAAAGACTGCAGAGATGCTGCTCCCAGGAGTTATATCCCTGTGCACCAAAGGACAGGATCCATATCCCGCGCAGTCTTCCCTAACAACCACGCCAGCCAGCATGACCTTGCTGTGCAATTAGCAGCAGATGCTCTTCAGCGGCGAGACCCAATTAAAAACCTGCAGGAGGAGTGAGGTATTTAACGCTTGCACAGTCCAGAAGGGGAACTAGTCAGGGATGAAGAATGTGTGTGCATCTTTCACTGGGGTCTGCTGGAATTGAACAGGGGGAAAACTGCTATAAGGAGAGAGCTGTGACCTGATATTGTGGCGGGGAAAACCAGATGGTTCAGCTGACTGATGACTCCTGATGGCCTGTCTTGAATCCAATTTGCACAACAAACCAGAACCTGGGCTGCAGGGCCCGCAGGGGCATATGTTTGGGAACTGGCTGGATGAAGGGGAGGCTGGGGCCAGGAAAAGATGTACTGTTCAGCCCTGTACAGTGTTCAATCATGGGGAGAAGGATGGAGGAACTGTCCCTAGTGATTTCCTTTTGTGCGAATATTTCCTTTGCTTTCCATCTACACCATCTGCTTGAGTTTTGCACAGGGTCTTAACTGGTTTTTATTAGAGCTCCAGATAAGCCACATCAGACAACTGGACTTATTGGATAATTACATATCTACTCACCTTCCAAGTTCCTATGACTGCAATCACTCTGTAAAAGCAGCTGGGAACTTCAGGGTTGCTCACTGAAACATGTGAGTTTTGTTCTTTTTTTTTTTTTAAACCATAGGGGAATTTCATGTAATTTTGATGTGCAACAGTTGCACAGTGACTCAGGCTATGTCTACATTTGCAGCTGAGAGGTGTAACTCCCAGCTCCAATAGATACACACATGCTAGCTCTGCTCCAGCTAGAACACAAAAAAATGCAGTTTGGCTGCGGTGGCAGGGCAGCAGTTTGGGTTAGCCACTCGAGCATAATCCCATCTGAAATCCTAGATGCAGACTCAGACAGCTAGCTCGCGCTGGTGTGGCCATGCTGCTCTTTTCAGCATGCTTGCTCAAGCAGAGCTATCATGTGTATGTCACCCTGAGCTGGGAATTACATTGCCCCCCTGCAGTGTACATATACTCTCCGAGGCTGCATGAGCCTCAGTGAACTTGGCTGGGGTGTCAGGGTTTGCATTGAAAACTGAGCCACAGCTTCGTTTGTGCTTTCATGCAAACAGAATAACCCAGTGCACAGGTTCTCAGCAGAATTTTAAATTGTAATGGTTCAGCACAGAGTGCTTGAGTTGTAGGTGTAATTCCACCAGCTGGCAGCAGTAGTAGACTCTTATCTTTGATGTGGACCAGCCCCTAGAGGGCAGTGTGACACACACTTTGCCAGTGGGGTTACCCAACCCTTTGCGTGGCTTTGGTTCAATGCAGAGATGGGACTAAGTTGCAGGATTTGGATTCAGAGCCAGGTTCCGAATCTCTTCAAAGCTACAGGGTGTTGAACGCTTTCGCCTATTAGTGCCAAAGTGTTGAGAAAGCTCAGGGGTTACTCAGCCAGGTAGGAAGAGAAGCTGGGGAAGCAAGGAGGACTGAAGTCCGTCTGGGCCTCTGGGTGGCTTTCATTTGAAGGCTATGGGCCTCGTGAGATATTCCGTGCTCAGTGCTTCTGGAGATGAGAAGAGGCCCCGTGTGCTCTAGGCGTGGGGATGAGTCCAAATCAACTCATCAGATTGCTCCAGACATCAACCTCCTTCTAGAAACAGAACTTGGGTTTGCAGGAAGGGAAAGAGGGGTACTGCCTTCTGGACTGTGATCCAGTTCTTAGCAGGGAGGGATGCTCATGGCTCCTCTGCTGTTTGCACAGAAACAGCTAGGCCAGGACCTTCCACGAGCACAGAATCCCCACTAGAGGCTGCCTCCAGCTTTACTTATTTCTTCTGGAATTTGCTGCTTTTTGAGACATGTTTTATGGCCAGTAGGACTCTCCCCTCCTCCGCCTGTCCTGTGGGGTGCAGGTCACGGCCTACTCTAGGATACCATGCTGTAAATCCAGAGTAACTTCAGTGGACTCGTTCCAGATTCATGGAACAAGGTGTTGGGCTGTCTCTGAGCTGGGGCTGGTTATCAAAGAACCAATCTGGATCCCTGCTGACTTTGGAATTAAGCATTAACATACAGGAAGTCCTCAGCCACCCTGCTGCATTGAAGTCGCTAGGGATTTGCAGCTAGGAAGGAGCACAGGATCAGACCTTAAATGAACGAGGTGTGATCTAGTGGCTTGAACCCAGACTGGGGGGGTCTGGAATCCTGGGTTCTGTTTGACACTGACTCGCTGTAGGGGCTGGAATGTGTCTTTTCACTTTGCTGAGCCTCAGTTTCCCCATCTATCATAGCCAGCTCTTTGCATGTACCTATCTCCTGGACAAGTTCAAGCACGTATGGACTTTTGGAGTTATTGTACCGCTAGCGATCTGGCTATAGGTGAGAGGAGTGTGGTGGTTTCAGCCTAGAACATGAGAAATAAACCCTCACCGTATCTGTGGGGTTTGCTTAACATCTTGCCTTCCCGGTATGTCTGAACCCAGCCTTATTTGCAGGCTGTTCCATACTGGGGGACATAGTTTTGAGCAGCAACAGGATAGATTATTTATTACTATTATATGGCAGCACCTAGAACCCTCAGTCAAGATTGGGACCCCCTTTGTGCTAGGTGCTTTACATACACACAGCAAGAGACAGTCCCTGCCCTTAAGAGCTTACAGTTTAAATAGAAAAGACAGACAAAAAGCAGGCAGGGAAACTGAGGCACATGGCAGTGCTGTGACTTGCCTCTGGTCACACAGCAGAGCAGTGAATAGAGCCCTGCTCTCCTGAGTCCCAATCTGGTGCTCCAGCCACTAGTCCATGTTGCCTCCCTAATGCCTACATCCTGCCCGGGAAGCTGCCCTGAACATAGTTTAGGAACTGGGGTCACAACGGGATGCAAGAAGCTGTGAACAGGTCTCAGTCCTGCTCCCAAGGGGACATCCTCGCTCCATCCCCAGTGGAAACTGCCAGGACCCTGGCATGCTTGGGAAATCAAAACCCTGCATCCATGACCTTGTGGGAGGAGACCCAGCTAGGACAGGGCAGCGATGCCCAAGAGGTCTCGTCCCCAGGGCTGGCTCTGGCATGCGAGGCTCCCTCCCTGCCTGCGCGCTGACTCTCCGTGCTTGCCTGCTGCATGCCCCATTTGGTAGCGTGCGCTCTCCATCCCAGCCTCATGTGGGGGAGTGGGGAGCAGCCCAAGCTGCCGTCTGGGCCTGAGCTCCTGGCCTGACTGAATGAGACACAACAGGGGCTGAGGGCTCTGTCTGGGGGATGAGCCCAGGGAATCTCCACGGGGAGAGGAGGAGGAGGGAGTCTAGAGGCCTGGGCCTGCCTTAGAAGAGGGGGGACGGAGTGAGTGTGTGTGGTGGGAATGGGAAGCGGAGAGTGCTGGTGCAGGGTACGGATACCAAGTCAGCAAAATGCGGCAGGGGCTGCAGAACTGGCTATATCCCTTCCCCTGACCCCAACGGGTAATAAAACAGCCAGTGCCTGGCTGCTGTCACCTTTTATCCATTGCTCCCTGCTCTGAGAGCAAGGATGCTTTGCCTTCTCCCTGCCCAGAGTGCGGGAGCTGGCTCCCTGGGGGAGACCCGGAGAAGGGGCGTGTTTTCTCCGAGACACATGGACTCACGGGGAGCGGGGCTGTTTCTGGGAGTGCTGGTGGGCGACTTGCTCCGTGGGCCTCTTTACATCATGGGTTCTGCTCACAGTGACACTGGTGGGAACGGGGAAGCAGTCACCAGTGGGGCGCTAAAGCCACCACAAGTCCGCGGAGTCAGGGACTGGATAGAGAGCTCAGCACAGTGGGTGCATGATCGACGCTGTGCATTCTGTTGAAAATTGGGCCCTTATCATGCAGGGAGGTGACATCATGGGCCTTCCTTGACGTATCAGGGCAGCCCAGGGACAGACGGGGCAGGCAGCTGGAAACGGAGCATGACCAGATTTACAAAGACCCCTGCCCCACCCTTATTTCAATGGGTGGCAGCAAGCCAAGAAAAAGAAGATACTTTCAGATGTGGCATCCTGGGTTCTGTGAGCCTGACATTGGGATACACCTGGAGCGAGACCATGGAGTCAATGGGGTTTGTTTTATCCTATGGACTGACAGCACAGGAGCCTTTGTTTTTTGAGCTGGGTGGTGATTCGTTGTGTAAGTCACATAGTATCATTTCTGCCCCCAGTTGGATGAGTAAAACTCTTATAACCAGGAGATGGGGCTTGAAGAAGCTCTTTGGAGTTTGACTCTTGGGAGGTTTGGAAGTTTTGCTCCAGTGTTTCAGGAAAGATGACTTACTGCAGGCTTGGGGGTTGGTCTCTTCTCTCAGCAGGAGAGACTAACTCTGCTCCACCACCTCTCTAAGCTCTAGTAAGGCATGTCAGTGACAGACCTCGCAGCCCTGGGAATGAGTTTTGGGGCTGATCAGTGATTCTGAGGACCTGCTAATGTTCCCCATTGTCTCATGCTAGTACAGTGTATGTTGTGTTCCCCTGTAGTGGCTATTCCCTTAAAGGATAACAGCTTACTAGTGCTAGCAGCTACTGGACTTGCTTCTCTAGCTCAAGTGGTAGGGGTTGGTGTTGAAGGAAGGGAGTTCAAACCCTCCCTGGAAGGTTGTTGCCTTAGCTCCTCAGAGTGAAAAATTAACCCTTCTGTGGCTGTCACCATAAGAGCTAAGCCAGATTTATTGCCTGGTGTGACTTGTCTTTGCCTGCTGCTTCCCATATTTTTAAAATGCAGGATTTTCATTATATCGTAAGGATAATTCAGAGTGAAAAGAGATTAAACTCCTTTTGTTGTGATCTCTGACTACAGATATGCTGCTTTGCACGTGTGGAGCAGTGTTATCCAGAGCAGCTGACTGGGACCAAGGCTCTCAGGCTTCTTTTCCTGTCTCTGCTAATTTGCTATGTGGCTTTGCTTGAGTTGCTTCATGGTGCGGTGCTTCAGTTTCCCCACCTGGAAAACATGGATGGTTCAGGGTTGTTAGGATTAATCTCTTCACGTTTGCAAAGTGCTTTGAGAGGCCATGAACCATCTCTTGGAATCTGGCTGCAGGAGAAATGAGGCCATGGCACCAACTTAGTCTCTGGTGAGCTAGGCATGACGGACGCTTTCTGCTTGGGAGAGTCCCAGGCCTGAAATAGCAGGGGGGCTGCGGAGCTCAAGTGGGGTCCGAGATGGGAATAGGGCTGTGGGGCCAGGTCTGGAAGAGCAGGGGTTTTGTGGCAGAAGTGCGTGTGGGGGGGGGGACCCAGGGCTGGCATAAGAGAGGGGTGTGGGGGTTTGCAGGTCAGGATGCAGTTGAATTAGCAGGGCTTGGGGGGGAGCAATAGGAACTCTGGGTCAGGATCATGTTGCATCAGCAGCAGTGGGAGAGGGGCCCAGGCTGGAGTAGTGGGCTGTTGTCTGACTGGGGAGCTATGTGTCAGCTGGAGGCGCTGTCCAAGGGCAGTGCGTTGCTTTGCTGTGGGGTTCTTGTTCCTGCCACATGGCTGCCGTCACTCACCACGCTCTGGCCTTTCTTTCCTCCCCCTCCCCTGCCTTTTGTCCAGACAAGACCCTCCATTCCCTGGCATCCGGCCAGGACCCTCCCGGCTGGCGTACCCCAGTGGACTGTGTCCGGGCCAATGAGCTGTGCGCTGCCGAGTCGAGCTGCAGCTCCCGTTATCGCACCCTGCGCCAATGCCTGGCTGGCCGGGACAGAAATACCATGCTGGCCAACAAGGAGTGCCAGGCGGCTCTGGAGGTGCTGCAGGAGAGCCCACTCTACGACTGCCGCTGCAAACGGGGCATGAAGAAGGAGCTGCAGTGCCTTCAGATCTACTGGAGCATCCACCTCGGGCTGACGGAGGGTAAGCATCCTGCGTGGGGTGGTCCTGACCCATTTTTGGGGGGAGGAGGTGCCATTAGGCCCTGCAGGCAGCTGCGTTAATGTATTTGCCCTGGAAGAGGCTGGGGGTCGTTCCGATCCCATGGGCATGTGGTAAAGAGACCATCCTGAGCCATCAGGATGCTTATGTGATGTTCCCGTCTGTCTGCTCAGTAGAAGCCGGAGGCCGTTCTGGTTCATTGGGCATGTGGTGGAAAAGTTGTTCTGATCCGTTTGGTATGGCTGGAGGGATGGATTGTTGGCAGGTGGGTGGGTGGGCAGTTCTGATTTGTTAGATCAGTAGTGGTGGGTGGGAACGGTTCTGATCCTCTGCTTTGAGGGGCTCTGGCTAGGCCAGGAACCCCCTGGAGCTGGCGAAGCAGGTGTGAGCTCTGAGGGGAGTTCAGACTCTGACATGCTCTCTCTTCTTGCTGTTTACACCTGCGCAAAGTGGAAGTAAAACCTTCCCGCTTGTGTTAGCAGAGGATCCTGAGTTGGGAGCAATTCTCCCCTGCTCTGCACTGGTGGGATATTGGGTAACACAAGCACTGGCAGTGAAGAATCTGGTTCTTCCTCAGTGTGACTGGGAGGAGGGTTTGCTACAGGAATAGCCAGGGGGCGGGGGAGGGCAGTCTGGAGCGAAGGGCATTAGCAGAGCTGTGTATGTGCTGGATAGGCTGGAATAGCAGGGATTGTTGCAGGTAAGCTCTGAGGGGCGCTCGCAGAACTGGGGGGTCCAGGCCTGGCATAGCAGGGTGTGCCACAGGCCAGGAACACAGAACCTTGGTGGAATTGTGTGGGAATTGTTTAAGTTCATTTTGTGCTTTAGTCCGTAGCACTGGCTGGTAGGAACCTGGCATGAAGCTTGGTTGGCATCAGTGGGGCTGTCCTGGCCTGGCATGTCTCAGCTTTTAAATCCCAGGTAGCTCTCTCACCTCCTTCCTTGTCCAACTGAAACCAAATCAATGGGTGGGGAAGAAAGAACCAAACTCTCCCCTTCTCCTCCAGACTCCCTCCTTTTCCCCACCCTCCCTCTCTAGATTCTTTCTCACCACCCTGTTTCCTAGACTCTCTCTCTTCCTCTAGGCTCAGGCACATCCCACCTCTGCCTTGGGATGTTGCCCAAGCTGGAGAGCTCTGCATGCACCTCTGCCTCCCTTGCCAAGGGCAGGGACTGAGAGCTAAATGAGCTGCCCCAGTGCAGAGGGCAATACCAGGCTGGCTGGCTTCGGGGCAGTGACATAGGCTGTTGGCTGTATCGCTGCCTCCCTCTCCCTGTTAAGCAGCTGATGAGTATTCGGGAAGAAAGCACTCTTGCAGAAAGCAGACGGGCTGGAAAAGGGGCTGAGGGGGTGACATGAGCATTGGGCTGGGCTCTTCTCCGGCCAGCCTGCCGTTCCTATCCAAGCTGCGAATGCCAGGCTGAACCCAGGCAACTGCACCCCAGTGGGGGCCACGCACACTGCAGCAGATGGGGCTGTAATGAGAAGATGTGGCGGGGCATCGAGGCAGGTCACGGAGACAGGAGCCCGTCATGCAGGCAGCGGGCAGTTCATTTCCAGGGAGCGTTAGTGGGGGTCATTGGGGCAGGTCTCCAGTCTGTGCCCGCGTGAGGGAGCTGTTTCCCTGCCCCCCTCTCAGAGCAGGCTCTTGGCTGTCAATCTAGTCTTGGTGTGCCCCCAGGCCTTGCTGGCAGAGCATTTCCCCCTCCTGCCTGTCGGTGACCAGTGGAAGCGGGCAAACTGTGACCTGGCTCCTATTACTGGCTTCGCCACTGATTCACTCAGTGGCCTTGGGAAAGTTCCTTCCCCTCTATCTTAGCCTCCTGCTTTACAGGCAGTGATAATGCTCCTTCCCCTTCTCTGGGAAGTATCTTGAGCTCCTCTGGTGTAAGATGCTATGTAAGTGCAGAGAGGGCTGTTCTAGCAGTGATCTGTGCTGGTACAGAAGGGTGGTATTGGACCTGCCCAGCTTTGTGTGTCAGGCCCTGTACTGCTCACAGCTTATGCGGGTTCTTCTTTAGCTCAAGTGGCAGGGACCTGTGCTCTGGGGGACAGCTCTGTTCTGGACACAAAGCCGTATCTGTTACAGTATGATTCCAGCCCCAGCCCCGGTGAGTGCAGATCCTCTGCTAGAGTTTAGGATGGGATTGATCCTCTGCTCCCTGTGTCTCAGTTTTCCCTAAAAGAATGGGACTAGAACTCAGGAGTTCCTGGTGCCCAGGCTGCTGCTTTGACCGTTAGGCTTCCCTGACTTTCTCCAAAGGTGCTCCTTACGGCCCTTTTGATGCTGTGTGTAGGCCATAGAGGGGCATGTCATGGGGTGTGCTGGGAATAAGCTGTACTACAACCTGGTGTGCATTCTGTCCCTACCCCAAGCCTGCTCTCTGGGAGAAAGCTGGGCACCTCCTTAATACTGGCCTTTCTCTGGCAAGGGGGTGGGGTGAGTGAGTCCAGCGGGAAGGGCACGATGGGATCTCAGAGCTGGCTGCTTCCCTAAATGAAATGCCGTGAGATGCGCCAGACGCTGCTGTGATCGCAGGCCAGTGAGGGTGTAAATCAGAGGCGGGAGCAGTGCAGGTAATTGAAATTGGATTTCGTCGGCAGCGCTGGGCTGGTTTGTTTAATGGAGAGAGGATTATCTACTCTCTCCTCCTCATCAAAGGGAGGGGGAGGAAGCTCTCCCTTCCCACTCCACTCCTCCCACCCAATGTAGTCCACAGTAGCAAATTGGGGCCCTTCCCTCCACTATACCGCACAAGCAGGGCCTTCTGAACTCGCTGGGCTGAAGCATGGAATTGTGGCCCCCACAGAACTGAGGGGCTGGGAGTGCTGGTGAGGGCAGGTGCTGGCAAGCTTCCTTCACGCTGCTCTGCCGATGCCCCTCAGTCCTGCGTCTGTAGCCACCTTGGCGGTTTCAGTCCTGGGTCTGTGTGGGGCAGTGGCTGCCAGTCATTTCTGAGTGTCCCCCAGCTGGTTGTTCTGTGAGCTGGGGAAATGTTTCACTTTCTGGTGACTAGAATGGGCCTGAGTTTCCTTCACAAACCCAGCTGCCACTGGGCTGCTCTTGGTAGCAAGCAAATTTCCCCCCTCCCTTTTCCCATCCGGCCTGCCCCCTGGGTGCCATCTCACTGATCTTTGCATGCCGAAGGAACCAGCCAGACACTTCCAGCCCTATCGGTAGCGAGCTCTGTGTCTCTTCCTTAATACGTTGGCCCATGGTGCTGATTGCAGACCATTGGATGTCTGGGAACACTCCCGGCACACCCAGATGGAGTGGTAGATGTTGCTTCTTTGTAACAGAGAGGTGAAAAGTGTGTGTATGCATCCAGGGGTGTCTTGCATGCAGAAAGCAGGTGCTGGAGCGTCAGGATACTCTAGTGCCAGTAGGACTGGTGAATAGTGTGTAGGGAACTCAGAGTCTGGGGGAAATAATAATTGCCGCTTACAAAGCATGTTGGCGTCAAGTGCTCCCATTTTAAAGTTGGGGTGGGGGAAACTGAGGCAGATAAAAGTTAAATGACTTGCCCAAGGTGACACAGAAAGTCATTGGCAGAGCTAGGACTAGAATGCAGGTCTCCTGCCTCCTAGTCAGATGCGTCACCTGCTGGACCATCTGGCCTTGTTAAAGATTCAGGGCCAGATTTTTCCAAAAGTGCTCCGTACCCAAAGGCTCCTGTTTGAGCACCTGAATGGAGTGACCACCAAATTCAGCACCCAGCAGGTGCCATGAATAACTGGGCCCTGCTTGTGGGTGTGGGAATAAAAATGGGGGACAGGAAGGATAAAGCAGAGAGAGTAGAACGGGAGAGAAATGACAAAAGGTGGAAGGGAGGCAGGGTCATCTGAGTGCATCCTGCAAATGGAAGCAATTCAGTTTTTTTCTTCTCATACAATTAAGAGCAAAGGGAGTGTGCTGGGGAATATTTCCCCTTTCCAACCTTTGCAGTGCAACCAAAACTGTAAGCCACAGCTTTTCCTTTCACCGGTCTCTCCTCCATAGGTTGTTCCCTTGTAGCAGAATAGGATGTGGCCTACCCACCGTGGTAAAGTCAGGCCAGATGGCTACAAAAGAGTTTACCAGGGCCGGTATGTGAGCCCTAGAATGCTAAAAGCCCTTTTCCCTGCAGGCAGGTCAATTAGAGGCACCTGGACCCAATTGAGGGCCTACCCCAGGTGTTCTTAAACCCTGCCTTCCTTAAAGACCGGGGGGGAACATAGGAGAAGGAGAGCAAGCTCCTATTTGAAACTGGGCTAAAGGTTCCCCCATAGCCTAGGGGAGGAGCCCCTGGGCCCGGGTCCAACAAATTATGGGGGACAACTGATGAAAAAAACAGGAAGGGGCGTGAAGGTTACAGGGTCAAACACAGGAAACCAGAAGGGGACACCGAGCACAGAACCCCGGACAGCGCCCACTGCTCCTTGAAGGTGTCCAGGGAGCCAGCAGACGCTGCCCAGAGAAACTCTGCCCGGAGACATGACTTGATGAGGGAACGGAAATAGGCCCCACAGTCGCAGAGAGTCCCCCCCACCAATCTCCTCTTCCTGGTCTTGTAGATAGCCAATTTGGCCAGGGCTAGGAGGAGGTTGACGAGGAGGTCCCGCGACTTCGTGGGGTCACAGATGGGGTGTGAATAGATGAACAGGTGCAGGGAGAAGTGCCGCCAGAACCTCAACAAGAGGTTCTGGAGGAACCGGAAGAGGGGCTGCAACCTGGTGCACGCCAGGTACACGTGCACCAGGGTCTCCCTTACGCCGCAGTAGAGGCAGGTGTTGGGGTGGGAGGTGGACCGCGCCAGGTACACGCCCGTGCTCACGGCTCCATGAAGGAGCTGACAACTGATGTCCCCATGGGGTCAAGGTGGAATACAGACTGGCCCACCGGGGGTCCTCGCCCTCCAAGGGTGGTAATAGGTCCCGCCACTTGGTGTCCGGGCAGGACACAAGGGCAAAGTAGTGAAGGGTGTGGAGCACGAACGTGTACAGATGGTCCCTCGGCGCGGTCTGAAAGGGGACCGGCTGCAGATCAAGCAGCCGGCTTGGGGTGTGCAGATGGGGGGACCAAGGGGGTTCATGGGGCTGAGGCCCGATGGTAAGCACCGGAGGGCCGGGGCTGAGTGGGGGACGGGGAACACCCTCTTGCAAGACCTGCTCAAGGTACATCAAAGCAGTAGAGGGCAAGGTTGCCCTCACCTCCTGGAGTATGTGTCAGGGGTTTGAAGGGTGGGAACCCCCATGCGCTGAACCAGCGCATGGGGTCCACCTAGTCCCCCCCGGGCGTAGTCCAGGAGGTCTCCTGATGACTCCTGGTGACTCCTGACAGGACCAACCTCTGTTGCACTGAGGGGGTCTCCGCCGCCCGCACACGCATCTGGGGGTTGTATAGCAGCGGCTCTGTGAGGAGATCCTCCCCCTCGGTGACCGCAAGGGGCCTGGAGTCTGAGACGAGCCTCCAGGTCTGGAGGAGGTCCTGGTAGAAGACTGGCAGCTTGGAGAGGTTTCGCGGAAGACCTCTTGGGTGGAGAAAAAAGAGCTGCCGGTCATATCGGAGCCCTTGGAAGCAGCAGAGGAAGGCATGCGCCAAGTGGCTCCACGCCGGACTACCTGTACCATAGAGGAGTCTCTGCAGGGCCTGGATGCGGAAGGTGTGGAGCTGGTTGTGGCAGCTAGAGGAGGGATTCCCCTGGACTGGAAGTAGTGTTTTCTGTATAGCTGGAGAGACCCTGACCCCAGCCTGCAGGAAGGACTGGTGGTTCTCTGAGCCTCCAGGCTCCACCACCACCCCTGCAGTCCCCGGAGGGAGCCACAGCAAGGTACCTCCCTGGGTCACATACACAGACTGGGACTATCTGCCCTCCCCTGTGGGCTTGAAGGGCGCCCCTCAGGCCTGAAGTAAGGCTTGCACTCAAATGCTCTGAGGGCGGTGCTGAGGGGAAGGAAAAAGCCAAAAGGCTTGTCTGACTTGGGGTGGAATTACCTCAGACCCCCGTCCAGAAGAGAGTGTTGCCAGCTGGTGAGACCCAGGAGGGGGCTTGATATACCACACCACAAAGCTGAATCAGTTTACATATGTGTGATTTTTTTTTTAAAAAATTAGTTTAGTTCAATTAGTGCAACATTGTTTGTGGACACTTGTAAATTCGGTTAAACCTGGCTTGGGTTGTTTTAGATGGTGTCAGTAAATTTACAGGGGTAAGCTAAAGCAATAGAACCAATTTTTACCCTAGAATAAGAGTATCCACACAGGAGGTTGCATTCATTTAATTGAAGTGTTGTAAATTTGTGCGCTGAGAAGACTTTGGAACCAGATTTTCAAAAGCATTCAGTACCCAACATGCTGAAAATCTGACCCTGATTTTGGGTGCCGAGTAGTTCTGAAAACTTTGGCCCCTGGTGGCTCCCTTAGACATCTGTCCACACTTTTTTCCAACATTCAATTGCCTGTGAAGATGAGGCAAGTTGTAGTTTTAACCAGTGTCAGCTGGTGGAGGTGAACTCTAGATTCTAGAATTGGCTCAGCTTCTGGATGGCTAGAAAGCAAGGCTGGGAGCAGGAATCTCTACTGAATGGGGCTTTGCCCCTCAGCAGCATGCTTTCAGCTATTTCAGGGAGCTTTGCATGCACAAATGAATGTAGTCTTACAGCACTTTCAAGAGGGAGGGAAGAATACTAGTCCCATTTCACAGAGCAGAACACTGAGGCACAGAAAAAAACTAAGGAATAGAGGGGGAAAAGAAATGTGTGTTCTTACCACGTGTTGGCTAACATGAGGTAAAATCCTAGTGAAGACAAGGCAGGCTGTAGCTTTTACATATGTTAGCAGGGTGAGATGGCATCTCTGGGGGAATCCTAGGTTTACCTCAACCTGGTAACTCACGTGAGACCTGTACAGCCGTGGCTCTGCTCAGATTTCACCTTCTCTTACCATGTGAGCTAATGGGGAAAGAACACCTTTTTTAACTAGTGATGACAAGACCAAAGGGCCCAAATTCATGCACCGAGTGAGCGGGGACTCCGGACTCAGCTCCTGTTGTCTAACCACTAGGAATCAGACCTGCTGTACAAGGTTGGGCTGATGCCCAGCATGGAGGGACATGGGCAGAGCTGTGTGTTGACTAGAGTAGCAAGGGGGCTGCTGAAGGACCATCCGAAGCCATCATACAAAATCCCACCTTGTTTCAGAGACCTCATTATGCAGGGAGACTTGCTGTATCCCATCTCCTTCCTTAACTAGGTCTCAATGCAGAATTCCCCCACCCATCACGCTGCATCAGAGCGGTCTGTCTACCCAGTATCCTGTCTATGGCCACTGCCGATATGTGATGCTTCAGAGAGGCTAGAATCTCCCACAATGCATCTGGCCAATAGACTGCTCTCCTTTCACCTTTCTCAAGTGAGTGAATTTTGCATTCTCCTGGTGTGTGAGCACTTGGCCCCCTGCATTAAGCCAAGCTGGCTTCACCCCAGTGGCTTTCCCAGAGGTTAATTGCATCTCAGCCAGCTTAGGGGAAGTTCAATGCTCTTTTAATACTGGGTAATTTTCCTAGCGAGCAGCAAGGTTTAGCCGGTGTTTAATTATTTATTGCATTGGCAAAGCAATATAGCGAGAGGTTAGTATTTTCTAAACAAACTTTAATAAAGCTGCCATTTGTCATCAGAGCATTAGCAAACCCAGCCAGGCAATCGTGCTGGATTTAAATGAGGGCCTCTTAGGATGACCATAAGTGTTTCCTTTCCTTTTAACTGCCTTTCAGTTTCACCAAGACGTGGTAACAGGCCAGAATAACACAGGATGAGGGCAGCGTGGTGGTGTTTCCCATATTTATTTGTAGTATAGTAGCAGAGGCTTCAGCCAAGATAGTGAGAGACGGCCTCTCCCTTAAAGCTCTCACAGTCTAGCTAGAGAAGACATGGGATGGGAAGGCACGGCTCAAAGGAGTGGCTCCTCCTTGGACACAAATCAGGATCTGGGGCAGAGCCAGGAATAGCATTTAGGTTTCCTGATTCCCCCGTCCATTGCTCTATCCACTAGGCTACCCTCCTGCCTTGTAGCCTGCTGTCTCTGTGTTCCTCAACCAGTCTCCTCCTACTTTTCTTTCCAGCCTGGAGGCTGAGAATCTGTTCCCTCACATCACGAGGGGGTGCACACTTCACGCAGAGGCTGCCTCTCAGCGTGCTTTGCTGTGGTCTTGAATTGCAGCCCCCACTTCCTGTCTTCTCTTGTGGGTCTGCAATGCGGCTTCCCCTGCCTGAAAGGCGATTGGTACCTTCATGCTGGCTGCTAGATACCCAAACACAGGACTGCTCGCGAGGCACCTTCCGCAGGCAGGTCAGGAGTCGATTCACTGATCAGTCACCAAAAGGAGCTGGTCACCAGGGAAGCAGCTTGCAACTGTGGCGTGTGTGTCTCTGCTATGTAATGTCTACCCATGGGTGACATTGGCTTGGGTAGGCCTGGGCAATGGAGGGGAGGGAGGTGGACAGAGAGGCCATTATTGCAGCACCTGGGGCACTCTGGGACAGCTTTTGGGAGGCTGGCCGGCCTCTTGTTTGTAACATGGCTGAGCTGAGCTGGTTTGGGCTCGGTTGAGATCAGTGATGATATCCCAAATTTCCAATAACCAGTTCTATAAAGGCAGGTGATATTTAAGAACCTATTCTGAATAGGTTCTTAAACATCATGCACGCAACACCCGACACTCTGCACCCCAACAACCCAGCACCCAGAACTTCAGGGCACCCTCCGCCGTGAAATTGACCCTCCCTGGTCAATTTCGGGGGCCGTGAAATTGACAAGGCAAAGTCAATTTCGGCGGCGGAGAGGGAGACTTGGCATCGAGACGAGAATCTCCGCTGTGAAACTCGCTCTGCGCTGCCAAATTCGAAACCCCTCCAGCGCACCGCAGAGCGCAACGGGAGGACGCTAACAACCGGTTCGCTGCCTTTTTTTTATTTTAAGAACCGGTTCGCGCGAAACCCGCCAGCGCCCTGCAGAGTGCGACAGGGGAGGACTCTAACAACTGGTTCGCTAAATTTTTTTAATTTTAAGAACTGGTTCGCGCGAACCGGTGCGAACCGGTTGGATATCATCACTGGTTGAGATGAACCCTGGGGAAAGGTCTGGAGTGGCCAGCACGACCCTGACACGATCTGGGGGCTTGTGTGTCAGCTCCTGGCGTGACGGTTGTGCTGTTGTCGATTGTGCTCTCTCAGCACAGGTTGCCTCTCCAGCCAAGCCCCTGGTGCCATGCACATGCCTGCCCAGGGGGAAGTGGGTTGAGACCCACCAATTCATTTCTCAGAGGCCACCGAATGGCTGTCAGGTGATGACAGTTATGGGAAACAGTTGAAAGTGTGTCTCTCCTCTTGCTGATCTCCTTGCTAGCCAGAGAAGGAGGGTAGCTCTTGGTAAACCATCCCAGCTCCCTGGCGGCCAGTTTTGCCTCGTGATCCTTCTGAAGGATTTCCAGTAGTGAAAGGCATTTATAACTGTCCATCAGGGAGCTGCTGAATGGGGATCTGGCCGTGCCTCATTGCTTCCTGCCTGTTAATAGGCCTTTTTTCTAGCAGAAGGTTTTGAATGGCTTCAATTATGGGGGACAAAAGCAGCCTTCCTTGGGCTAATAATATCCTGAATGATCCGGAAGAGCCTGGAAGACTGGGCACGGGTCACAGTCTGTTAGTGGGCTTGTAAAAATGGTTTTAAAAGCAGAAGTTTCCTTCTCTGGCTGAGCATCTTCCCTGTCAAGGAAACTGCCTGCTGGGTCACCATGTGAGCTCTGTTTATCCATAGAGTAGATGCATCGCCTGTGGGTCAGAACAAACTTCCCCCATCTTCCCATCTTCCACTCTAGAGAGAGAGCGAGAGTGACCGACCAACCGACCTCCAGCATCCTCAGGAGTGAGAGGGCAGTTGAGTCTGAGACGGGGCAATTAGCATGATGAATGATCTTGTGTTTGCAAGGTCCTGCTGTTAGAGACAGTCTCATGGTGGATGCCTGGGGCTAGAACTCAAAAGGTCTGGTTTCTTTTTCTGGTTCTGCTACAGACTCCTTGTGTGAGTTGGGCAACTCACTTAGTCTCTCTGTACTTTATCCCCATACCCATCCTACCGATGGGCACTAATTATCTTTTGTCTTACCTAGTGATGCTGTAAGCTCTCTGAGGCAGGAGCTAACTTTTACTCTGTGTTTGTACAGCACCTAGCACTATGAGCCCTGAGCTTGGTGCGGGATTGTAGTTACTATCCTACAAATAATTTAAAACAGTAGGAATGAAACAGAACCCCACTCAAGTCATGGCACATAAATCTCATGGGAGTGATTGCTTTTGGTCACTATGGCCCTAGGTTGGGTTTGAACCAACAACCTGGTGATAAAGGCTGTATCGTAGAGGTGAGGGAACCTCTCTTTCTGCATGTAGCCTTATCCTAAAGCAGCATCACGAATTTGAAGAGGGAGGAAGAAAAAGCAAATCTGAGAGTCTGAAGGTCTGTGTGTTGATGTTGGGGGACATGCAGGGATCCTAGGTTCCGATTCTGGCTCTGCCTTTGAGAACAGTGGGCAAATTACTTAAACTATCTGGGCAAGTTCAGCTCTGGTTTGAGAAGATGGAACTCCCATTGATTTCCAAGAGTTGCAACTGCTTATAGCAGGGCTGAATTTAACCCTCCAGGCTTTCCTTCACCGTCTGTTTGGCCTACCAATATTGACAGAGTGCAATGTTTGTTTTGCTAAAAACTTCTGTTTGCATTTTGGTTTGAAGTGCCTGTTTCGTAATGCTTTATTTTATTATCAAAGCAGTTTAAAGAGGGCAAAGGCAAAACTCAAATGTTTCAAAATGAAGCTCATTGTTTTGATTCACGCAGCTTTTTGGTTCAACACAAAACAAACATTTTGGAATTGCCACTGAACTGAAAAGAGCCGGTTCTTTGCACATCTGGAAACCTGAAACCCAGGTGGAAGGCGCATTCTGGAGTTCCCCCTGTTACTCCTGAGACCCGCTTGTCATCCCAACCTCACACCCTGGTTTATTTTCAGGTTTCGAGCTTGCTGTAGAGTTGCCCATCCATGCCTAGCCCCTTTATGCCTCACTTCCCCATCTGTATGCCCCACCAAAACATGTTGTGTTCTCCTTCTAGTGGCTGGCCCACCTAGAGGATAAGAGCCTGATACTGCTGCTAGTTCAGAATTGCCCCTTAGCCCAACTGGTTGAGGCTAGTGCTTTGCCCCTGGAAGTTGTGGGTTCAGTCCCCACAGACTGCCTGTCGGAGGGGAAGGAATGTAGACTAGGAATGAATAATGCAAAGCTTCCTGGCAAGGACAGGGGAGGCTAAATTCAGCCCTGGTCACAGAGTGCTTGAAGATTGTTACTATTCTCTCTGGGGTTTGTGATGGGTGCAAGCCGACGACCCCAGTAAAAAGTAGCAAGCTGTCATTTGTGTTACAGTGGTGCTGCGAGGCCCCAGCTGAGATCAGGGCCCTTCTGTGGTGTGTGCTGCACATGTGCAGGACGGGAGTGAGTCCCCGCCCCAGAATCTTACACTCTAAACAGCTGAAGGAAGGAATTATTGTTCCTGCTTTACAGATGGGATGCTGACGAGATTAAGGCCCCTATTAAAGGCATTTAGGCACCTAACTCTCCTTGATTTCAGTGGGAGTTAGGCACCTAACTACCTTTAAGCATCTGGTCCTCAGTGACTCGCTCAAGGTCCCACAGGGAGTCTCTGGCCATGTCAGGAATTGAACCCAGCTCCTCGGAGTTCTGGTACTGTGCTTTATCCACAGGGCAGCCTCCCCCTGCAGTGCCATTGCTTTTAGTTCTTGTTTGGGCAGACAGGGCCGGATCCTGCTCTCTGCTACGCCGGTGTCAGCGCCACTGAAGGCCGTGGGCTACCCTGGTGTAACCTAGAGCAGGCTTTGGAAATCCCCTTTGCTGATCAGCAGAGAGCTGGCTTGGAAAGGAGCTACCCCAGCGCAGCCTCCAGCCCCTGGGAGCCAGTGTGGGCTGTGTGGTTAGACCCAGTGTCCTCCTTGGTTTCGGAGCCCTTGTGCGATGTGGCAGTGCAACTACTCCTATCCCCCTCCCCCCACTTCCACCGCTGCGCCGGAATGGGTACGTCGGCCTCTGCCAGCTGTTCCTCTCGGCAGGAAATGTCAATGGATGGGCCTGATCCACAGGCCCTGGCGTGCTCCCAATCCGCAGAGATGAGCCGAGAGCTCACTGAAAGCACTGCTAGGTGCAGTGGAAATTGATGCGCGAGGCTGTTGGTCAGTCTTGTTTTGGGAGTGCTGCGTGGCCTTCCGTTGGTCTTCCATCTCCCGCCCCCTCCGGCTGATGGTGTCCGAGGAGGACTCCTGCCCAATGGGAGCATTCAGGGGCGAGGCTGATATTAATGGTCGTTGCATGAATCTCTCCTTAGGAAGGACAATGCTCCAATGGCTTAGTCTGCTTGTTGGCCCATCCTTGACTTTGCTGGAGGCTGCTCTTTGGGAGGTGTTTGGTTTAGGAATGAGTGCACGTATGCGAGAGAGACCACCTTCTCGCGCTACCTTTAGCCTCTCTCCTGGAGATGCTTGAAAGCAAATCAGTAGTGGGCTCATTGCCCTGGCCACTAATTCTCCTCTTTTAGGGCCAAATACCGACACTAGTAAAGTCAATGGGAGTTCTCCCAAAGTTTGGCCCTTTGCATCGGGCCTTGCATATACTGGTCATACTGGCAGCTTTGCTCAGTTTCACAGTCACCCTGGAGAAAAGCCACAAACCTGACAACTCTCTGCCTAGACGTGCCCCATGAGTTAGCATGCTGTGGTCATTGGCAGAGTCTTGGCCCATGGGTGGGGAGGTTAACAAGTGGCTTCTGCATTCTGCTGATCCTGTTCTGGGTCTGTAGATTTGGGTTATTAAACCTCAGTGAAGGTCCCAAAAGCAAAATATTGGAAATGGTAATTAAAATATTCACTCAGATTCCCCACAAATATACACCTTTCTGTGGTGTTGGCACGTTTTTGTGAGAAGAAGGGCTTGGAAATGGGAGACCTGGGTTGACTTCTTACCTCTGCTACAAGATGACTTTGCTCAGTTCACATGAAACTGCTCCGTGCCTCAGTTTCCCCAGCTGTACAATGAGGATAAGTTACAGTGGAGCTCTGCAGGTTAATTCATTAATGTTTGGGAGGAGCTATGATACTACTGTGAGGAGGGCTGTATAATTACTTAGATAGGGACCCAATGATCCCAGGGACTCTATGGGGCTGGTTATCAGTATGAATCAAGATTGGAAATAACCTTTCTTCCACACCCCCAAATCAGCCGTAATTCTAGCAGAAACTAAGCCCTGATATAGAGCTGTTGGGCTCGGGGCAGGAGGGGGAGAATGGAATTTTCCTTTCACGGGGAATTTTGACATGTTGAAATAACTTTCTGTTCTTAATCAGAAGGTGCTGTCAAAATACTGAAACTTTTTTTTGCAAAGCAGGGGGAAAAAAATCCCCCAAAGTTTTGAATTGGGGGAAAACATCGACATTTTTGATCGACCTGTCAAAAGGAGATGTTTTGAACTGAAAGAAATGCATTTTATTTTGAAGTGTCCATCTGCAATGAATCTTTTCTTTCAATTTTCCTGAAACAGGAAATCGAAAAGCTTTGTGAAGCTGATATTTTCCAATGGGGAAATGTGTACGGTCAAAATGTTTTGACCAATTCTGCAGAAATGAATTGTCAGACCATTCCAGGAAGAATGGGATTTGCAGAGGGGTTGAAGCAAGTTCCGTGGCAGGTTCCTGCTGAAATTCAGTGGGACTAGGCACCTAATCACCATAGTGCCTTTTGACCAGCTTCCCCCACGGTGGCTGGGGGAGGCAGCTCAGTAGTATCATGGGTGGCTGTTGGGTTTATTCAGTGTGGGTTTTCAATCTCTTTTATTTTATTTTTTCCCCTACTCCAGGAGAAGAATTTTATGAAGCTTCCCCTTACGAGCCGGTCACCTCTCGTCTCTCTGATATATTCAGACTCGCTTCAATTTTCTCAGGTAATAAAAGCAAAACAAAACATGCTTTTACTGTTTTATATTCTCTCTCTCACCCGTGAATAGACCTGCTACCAAGCTCCAGGGGAATGATAAAACATTAGCTTCCTTTCCCTTTCCTCAATTCCTTCTTCGCTAGCCTATCTTCCACCCCTTAAATATCTCATATCCCCCCCAGCTTTCCTTGGTTGCCTTGAAATCATAATTCTGTGACTAAGATGTTGCCGCCTGGAGCTCTGGATAACGGTGACATCTCTAGCACTGGAACTGAGAATGTTTTTGGCCTGACTCTCAATTGCCCTGCACCTCATGCTGTTATTTCCACCAATGCAAAGCGGGTGCGAAACACGACAGGGCAGATGAGCCTTCATAGAGAGCAGCAAGCGAGTAAGTGTTCACTTGCATCAGGGCAAATCCAGAGTCGCTCCAGTCAGTGCAGATGGCACTGGTGTGACGGAGAGTGGAGTTGAGCCTTCCTGTTCTCAGCCGGTAGCAGTTCACACACACCGTGCGTGGGTGATGGTAGAAAATACAGAGCAACGAAGCAGGCTCTTGGGGTTTGTGTATAGATATGATTAGTGCTTGTGGCACCAGACTCTAATCTTGGCTACGCTGGTGCCAATCTGGAGGCACTGCACACATTTCTGTGGAGTTACTCAGAGTTTAAAGCAATGTAATTGAGAGCAGAATCTGGTCCCGGGTACTCCTGGGTTCTGGAGCAATGTGAGATGAGTACTAGCACTCTCCTGAAGAGTCCAATAGGAGAAGAATGCGGAGTGTAGTGCAGGGATGACCCTGCCCTGGTCCCTGGTGGGGACAGACCAGATTAGATCTTGTAGGTCTTCCCCTCTGCTAATTTCTCTGAGCTGTGAAAAGTCCTCTTTGCAATCACACCATGGCTTTGGTAACCAGGTGTTGTGGTGAGGGGGATGAGGAAAGGTGAGGAGGAGGATGCCTGGCGTTGAGCAGTTGTTGGAGTTGGTTACGTAGAGCCACCACCGAGATCCTGGGACTGTCAGGGCTGGATGAGACCTTGGGACTTTCTACATGAATCTCCTGGGGAGTGCTCTCGTCTTGGAGACCTTGCAGAGATGGAGTCTGGGAGCAGCATGGGACCTCTGGGCATTATTCTCAGCCTTTGGGTATCGAGGGTAGTTCTAATTCTGCAGCTTGAAGTTGCTTTTTCCCTGGCCCTCAAGGGCTCCCTCTCTCTCCACGTCTCCTTCTGTTCTACTTCTCCTGTCTTCTTTGTTCTTCCCTCTCTCTCTCCGCCCCCGCTGTACTGTCTCCAGGCCTGTGGTATCCTTTCCCAAGCCAGACGCCCAATGTCCATGTGCACATTCTGCGCCATTTCTTTCTCTCTATTTGAAATGCGTTCCTTGACTTGCACGCCTTCCCGGGCCTCCCTGCTGCAGCTGTTCGCTGGGATCTTAGTAACTGTCAAGGCATGGCATGTGGTTCTGCCCCTTCCTCATCTAGCTCCATTCCTTTTAGAGATCCATTGCAGCCAATGACCAGATTCCCTTTGGCGTCGGTGGCAGCCGGGGGATATAGCTGTCTGATGCCTTCCATTTCCTGACGTTGGAATCCGTCTTCCAGACCCATCCAGCAAAGCCATATACTTCTGCCCCCGCTGAAGTCAATGGAAACCCAGGCTGCCAATCCTTGGGGCATACCCCTGGGGGAGAGGACAGCTTGGAGAGACAACCAGATGAATCCAGGGCCAAATTCCCTGCTGGTGTAAATTGGCAGGGCTCCATTAATTCCAGTGGCATACAGCAGTTTGGAGCAGCAAAAAATTTCTGGTCTGTCTCTGTTAGTCACTTACCTAGGGTCCCATCTACACTATGGATGCTACAGGGTCATAGCTACGGTGCTGCAGCTATGACGCGTCCTACATCAACGGAAGAGGATTTCCCCACTGATGTAGGTCATCTCCCTGGGTGGTGGCAGCCAGCCACACCTGCACCAGGGGTTAGGTCGACATAGCGATGCAGCTAGGTTGATCTCAACTTTAAGCATACTAGGGCTTGGTGGGGAGGGTGCGTTTGGAGGAACAAATGAGGCAAAATGGGAACTGAAGCTGGAAATTGCTGCCTTATCTTCTGTGGTGTGACCATCAGAATAAGATGCAAAGGCTCTTCCTTGGAATGGATATTTTTTCCTTTTTTTTTTTTCCTTTGGACCCAGCTGCCTCCAAGCATGGGATAATAAGGAATTGATAAAGTGGGCTGGAGATCCCATAATTTGCTCATTTGTCTCATAGACACACAAAATGTATTCTCTCACCCACTGAGTATTATGTCCATTAAGCAAAGATTTTTCCCAGAGGGAGACACTTAGACACAGCTCCCCCCTCCCACCGGGGGTTGGGACTCCGCCACCACCCCCATTTTTTGCACTGGGAGGTGAACGGCTTAGGGAACAGGAGTGGGAACGAGGGTGACTGGGTAATGGGGTGTCCATGCTGGAGTTCCGGGATGCTGGTTGACCTTATACCAACCCTGGGGGGAGAGGGCAGGTGGCCATTTGTGTCAATCTTGACAAGCTGTGATTTATGAGGGAGTCCAGAGATGGGGGCAGGTATAGCTGGGAGGCTCAAAGCAAGAGGTCTTGAGAAAAAGCAGAATTGGTTTTTTGGGGCTTTTTTATCTTCGGGATCTTGATTTCCAGATGCCCAAAATGGACATGAAAGGACTTGGAATGGTCAGGTTTGAAGAAAGGAACCAGTGTGAAGAGGCAAAAAGGTGTTCTATTGGGAGAAAGGACTTCTTCTCCCATGGCCAGCTTGTGCAGCTCTGTGTCTCATGGGCCCCTTGTGGAGTTGGTGCTTGGCTGTCGAAGGGTTGCATAGTTGAGGAGTTGGAGTGAGGAACAGCCAGCTGCATTCTAGTCCCATGGCAAAATAGCAAACGAACAGGTTAAAAATAGTGGGGGACTTACCTAGTGGGGTCCTCCAGGGGTCAGTCCTAGGTCCGGTACTAGTCAATATTTTCAATAATGACATGTATTATGGAGTGGAGAGTATGCTATCATCTGCGGATGGCAGCAAGATGGGAGGGGTTGCTAGCACTTGGAAGGACAGGACTAGGATTCAAAAGAACCTTGACAAATTGCAGAATTGGTCTGAAATAGCCAAGATGAAATTCCGTAAAGACGAGTGCAGAGTACTTCAGTTTGGAAGGAAAAATCAAATGCACAGCTACAAAACGGGGAATAACCAGCGAGGTGGCGGTAGTGCTGAAAGGATCTGGGGGGTTATAGTGGATCACAAATGGAATAGGAGTTTTGCAATTGCAGCACATTAAAAGGTTAATATTCTAGGGTGTATGAACAGGAGTGTTGTCTGTAAGACATGGGAGGTAATTGTCCCTCTCTACTCTGCGCTGGTGAGACCTCAGCTGGAGTCCTGTGTCCAGTTTTGGGTGCTGCACTTTAAGAAAGATGTGGACAAATTGGAGAGAGTGCAGAGGAGGGCAACAAAAATGGTCAAAGGTTTAGAAAACCTGACCTATGAGGAAAGGTTAAAAAAACTGGGCATGTTTAGTTTTGAGAAAAGATGACTGAGGAGGGTCATGATAAGTCTTCAAATATGGTAAGGGCTGCTATAAAGAGGACAGGGATCAATCGTCCTCCATGTCTGCTGAAGGTAGGACAAGACGCAAGGGGCTTAATCTACAGCAAGGGAGATTTAGGTTAGATATTAGGAAAAGCTTTCTCACTCCAACGGTAGTTAAACTCTAGAACAGGCTTTGAAGGGAGGTTGTGGAATCAACGTCACTGGAGGTTTCTGAAAACAGGTTGGATGCGGACTAATACTTGGTCCTGCCACTGTGCAGGGGGCTGGATTTGATGACGTCCGGATGGCCCATCCAAGCCATACATTTCTATGTTTCTATGAAAAAAACATGAGTGTTGGAGCTGGTTGGGCATCTTCCGTTGAATGATTTCTCAACGGAAAATGAAGTTTTGGCAAAATCACAATTTTCTGCAGGAAATATTTCATTTCAGTTTTCCATGGGGAAAATTTGAAATTAAATATTTGCAGTGGGTCAGCTTGATATAAATCAGAATATTTTGTTGATTTGACCCAAAACACTTCATTTTGAATCAGTTACAAAAACCATTAAGCTGCATTTTCCTAGCTGACTGATTATAGATGTTGTAATTTGTGTCCCTGTTGTCTCCTATAAGCAGAGCTCCCTGGAGGACTATATCTCACACAGTGCAATGGGTCTCCCTCAGGAGTGTCAAAATGTTTCATTCAGAAATGTCTAAATGAAAAGTTTCTACACTTCCAAATGACTTTGAATTTCCATTCCATGATGATTATTTTTTGATACGTCGGAATTTCCCATGGAATGGAAATGCCAACTTTTGCTAAGCCCCAATCAATGGATTTAAAGCCAAGACAGCTATACAGCCTGAATACAGACATCTATATATACCTGGGTCTACCTTACTGCTTAGCGAGAGCTCTCTGCCCTGGCAGTGAGGTGGAGAATGGGCTAGATGGACAATGCACACAATTCTGTTTGTGATTCCCAGGAAAAGAACCCATGCTATATTTAGAACAGACTCTGGGCACAACTGCTAAGAGGGAATAACTTTTCCTGGGGTTGTCTGTCAGGACTCCGGGGCCTAGGTGTGCCGAAGTGATTAGCTGTAACCAGAGCTGTATCAGTAACTGACTTTTCAGTGTGTGGCTGTTTTTGTAAAATCGGGGTGGAAATAAAATTCTCGTCAACCTGAAACAAACGTTTAAAAATCGTTTTGGTGAACCAAAAAGTTGAAGAAAGAATTCATTTTGGGTTGATCAAAGTGTTTATTTTTTTATGTTCTTTTTGCGCATTTTAAAATGTTTTAATATAAGAGTGAAGTAAATTTTGACATGAAAAATTGTTTCAAATCAAAACACTTCAATTTTAGGGTGGTCTTTTAATTAGTTTTCATTTTTTTTTCACAGAAATGATTCAGTGAATTTGGCAGGAATTTGTGAAGCATTTTGGTGTCTCCTAATCTGTGCTTTTTTCCTCAGTGAAAAAACGTTTTTGGATGGAAAATTTCTCCTAGCTCTAGTTGTAACCCACACGAACACAATGGGCCTATCTGTCTGTCACTGCAGACCTGGAGTTAAGGTGGTCTGGGTTCTATAACTGTGCATGTCTAGTCCTCAATAACCTTAACACTGAATTTCTGGAATATTTAATACTTGGTTTTTGGATAATCACAACATCCTGGTAATGATTTTAACTCTCAAGCTGCTGGTAGCTTACCTCCATCTTTATGTAGATTTGTCTTGGAAAATAGTTTTGAATTTGCAACTTGTTTCAGGCTTAGAGGTTTGATCCTCAAGATCAGGTAGTAGACCTCTTATATACAGAGGTCCCAGGATCAGTATCTACAGATAACCCAAACAAAGATGTTACATATCTATTTTTTGGGGGATGTCCAGCTAAAGATAGCTTAAAGGGACTTTTCAGATAAGGTTGAGCCTTAAATCTTTAGAAAATCTTTAAACCCTTTAAAGGAGTCTCAAATTGGGGACCCCCAAATCTCTAGTCACTTGTGAAAATGTTGGCCCTGGCAACTGAAATCAACTAAGATCTGACATCCTGGACTGAATTCTCAGTGGTCTGTCTCTCAAAGAGGAGGCTGAGAACCTCAGATTTCTCTGTGTCTAGATGTCTGTCCTTCAGTGCCACTCCACTGAGACTTCTTTGGAACTTCCTTCCAGTCCATTTATAACTTTGTGCCTTCTGTTTTCGTGAACACCCCTCTGTGCCACACCATTCCATCGGCTTCTCCCTTTCTCAAGTCACCTCCATCTCCAGCCACTTCAAATTAGGACTCGCCACGCCTTGACATCTTTTCACCTGTTCTCCTTTTTACCCTGGAGACGGAAGCCAAGCCCGTGCCCTGTGCTTTGTGTGTGGCACGAACCCTTATAGCCAGCAGCTGTGTCACTATGGCTGTGGAGTTCGGTTGTGGTAATATACGAGGCAGGAGAGGAGCGGAAGGGCTGGAATCTTATTACTCTTCAGAGATACATTACATGGCTCATTGCAGTGTCTGGAAGGTTAGGGCTTCTCTAAGAGCTCGTTCCTGGAATGGGGTAGGCTAATAGAAAAATGTCCCTTCAGACTCTTCCAAATAAAACCAGTTAAGGGCACAAGCGGCTGCTTTTGTCAGCAGCCAAGTGACATATTGCTCCGCTCCGGTGAGAGGTTAATACTCTTAACTGCAGTAAAATAGCTCATGCGCAGATAGTGGTTACACACTGCGTTGATCAGTGGACTGCTCCTGCCTTAGAAGGCTCAAGGCCAGGGTGCTAGCTCAGGGCGTGGGCGAAGGAATGGGGCGGCGGCATGAGCCTGCTACCATTATGGCTCTTGACTCTCCTGACGGGTGGGCAGAGGCTAAGAGGTGACTGGCTGTTCTGCGGCGTTGGTCATGGATCACAGATCTTTATGCTCCTTGGTCACCGACCCAGCGAGATCAAGTTGTCGTTGTCTGCCAGTTCAGTGGCCTGTGTTAAATGAGTTTGCCAGCTCTCAAAAACATCCAGTGTCACAACTGGGGGAAGGGGGAGGAGGAGGGCTCAGCAGACAGGCCACAGATGGAAAGGATCATAGATCTCAGATTACTGTCCTATATTCAGCACTGAAAGGGTTAACTGAAGGCAGCTGCTAGATTCATTTCCCTGAAGTAATGTCCAGTCAGAATTGGGATCCTTGTTGTGCTAGGTGCTGTACAAATGCCCAGGCTGACATGATCCCTGCCCTGAAGAGTTCTCAATCCAATGGAGGGATGGTTCAAAGGGAGGAGTTAAAAATGGAAAGTAAAATCATACTGTCGTTGAGTCAAACTCCCCCCACATTCTGGATTAAATTACCATCAAGGAAATATTTAGCTGGTGGGAAAATATGAAAAGTGGCGTGTCTGGAATCAGGCACTGTTTGTTTGTGGACTGAACTACTGTGAAAAACAACCCGTGATTAAAAGGAAACGTTTCTGGCAATTTTTTTTTGTGGGGAGGGGGAGCCGGGACAGGAGCAGTGACACTGCTGATATTGGGGATTGGCACTGCCAGCCAGAGAGGGAAGCTGGGATATTGGATGGGGAAATGCTCAGCAAAGGAGAGGGTTGCTTTCACGGCCGCATAGGAAATAATGTGATTATCCTCAGGTTGTCTCCCAAGCCAAATGCGGAAAACATGCTATTTAAATTTCAGAAAAATCAGGTTCCTCGCCGGATGGCTGTCAGAGCCGCTAAGTGTCACCGCAAAGCAGGTTAATGCCGCTGCTCGGTTGTCTCTCAGGACTCCTGTTGGAAGCACCAGCAGCTCCAGGGGATGTGGGCAGAAGGTGGCTGGGTACCGGGGGAATTTTGGCACGATGGGGAGTGGATAGAGATTTGTATGTAGGTCTGTTGCACTGCTCCTGTGCATAGGGTGGCTGAGGAGCCAGTGCTAGGCTCGTATCCCAGTCAGGTCCCGCTGTAGTCTTATCTTGATGGATTAAGTGGTGCATATGTGACTGCTACGCTGTTGGCCGATCCACTGGGGATTGAACCAGGTATTTAAAAGCCAGAGTCTCTAAAGCCTGAGTGTCCTACACCCATACGAGTGCTCTGCCTCTGGCCTGCAGTTTCCCTTTCCCACCCCCTTGTTCAGCTCCATCCCTTACCACCCTGCTGCTCTTCTCTTGTTATTGCAGATGATCCAGCCCTGCTTAGACTTTCCACCCACCTGTCCTGCATCAGAAGCCCCTCCATCCCCGTTCCTGCCCTGGACAAGAGGGATCTGTGCACCCTCGTCCCCCACCCTCTGTGCCCATTTTCTGAGGGCTCTCTTCCTCTCGCCTGTCCCTAATCTCCTGCCCCAGAAGTTCCCTCTATTCTGCGCTCCTTCAAGTTTCGTCTCCAGTGTCTTTTAAGAGCAGCTGAGGCAGTGGCTGGGGGTAGCTGCTTCTCCCAGCCCCTCCACCCTTGGTGCTGTGTCCATGCATGCTGAGGCACTAATGAGGCTGCGAAGGAAGTGAGAGCTTCCCCCTGCAAACTGAAGCTGAAACGATTGAAGCAAATGAGCTGTTACTGTGGTTTGTCGATAACAAGGCTGTGCCAGCCTGGTGTTAATTGCCTGTGGGGATAGCGGTGGGATTACCGTGACCTTTACAAAGGGGCCATGGAAGCACAGAGGTTGATGCTTACCTGATTGGGAACTCCTGAAGTGCTGTGGGAGGCCGCAGACAGAGGCTGGGAATTCAGTGGGTAAATGCTGCGGCCCTAGACCCGTTGGGGTCCATATTTGAGTCCTGGCTAACATCTCCACTGACTTTGGTTGGTTTCCCCCTAGCTCTGTGTGTGTTTCCTGCATCCATAGAACCAATGCCCGAGTTGGCACAATTAGCAGTCTGTGCTGTGGAAGAGCAGGGGGCCGCAGGGCAGGACGGAGGTTCATCAGCAGAGCTGTCTGTGGAGAGCCCAGGCCTTGAAAAGCAGTGTGATTGCAGAGCAGGCAATAGTGTGGGGGAAGCTGCCCAACACACTCCCGTCAGGGGGTCAGATTGAGCCCTTTTCTCCTCCATTCGTGCACACAGCTTCCCTTATGGAGACCAGCTGCTGCCAGGGTTTGCTGTGCCTTTCTCTGGCATCATCACTGTAGTGCCTAGAGGTCCCTGTTGAGCTCAGAAGCCCCTTGTACTAAGCCCTGCACGTAGTGAGAGGCAGTCCCTGCCCTCAAGAGCTCACAGTCTGAACAGAGGAGGCAGACACAGGCTGGGAGAAAGAGAGGATTATTCTCCCCATTGTACTGATTGGGATAGGGCAGCTGAGGCACAGAGAGATGAAATAACTTGTCAGCAATCACACAGGGGAGTCTGTGGCAGAGCCAGGAATTGCACCCAAATCTGCTGGGTGACTAGCCAGTTCCTTAAGCACCAGACCAGCTTTCCTCTGTGTCTCTCTGAGTCACAGACTCCTCCTCTCCTACTCCTTCATTAAAAACCCACTCTTCTTTGCCTGAAGGTCTCCCTTGCAGTAAATAGGATTGCGTTTTATTGTTACCCCTTTTGGCCTGAGCAGTCGGTCAAAATTTGGGATCGTGCCAGTTAGTCCAGTTGGGAGGAGAAATTCTTGCTGGGGTGTGACACCTCTGTCCCATTTCCCCATACACAGGCGGAACAAAACAAACAAACCTAGGCCGTTCCTTTATCGGTTGTTTCATGCCTGCCTTTCCAGCCAGCACGCTGTACCCACAGAGCTTTGTCTCTTAGGTTTATCTCAGAACTAGGTTACTGTGCTTCCAGGCTACGTCTGCTTGGCTTTTTCTCTCTGCTTCTGTCTTGTGTCTTTTGCTGTGCGTCCTACGTGTGCCCCCTGGACCACAGAACGCATTCTGCCAGTAAAAGCCTTAGCCCCTGCATTTGAACCCTTTGAGCCACATCAATCAGCTTTTCCACATGCCTGTGTTTTGGGGGTTACTCCTGATGGCAATGGATTCTTTACATCTATTCTGAATGGAAGGCAATGGCCATGACTGACCCATAACAAGAAGGGCTAGCTCAACCCGGGAGAGTATTCTCCTGCCTGGTACCGTCTCTGCCCAGTGTTTGGAGAGAAGGGGATCTGTACTAAACAGTGGAGTGCCCTGAGCCCAGGCCATGGGTTGGTGGCAATCTTCATTCGTTTCCTGTGCTAGCAGCACCTGGCTGTTGGCAAAGGTTTGAATAATGAGGCCACGTCTGTCCCCAGAGCCAGTGGCAGTCCTACGGAAAGCAGATGTGGCTTCTGACGGCATTAATGGAAGTTGGCAGCAGTTTATGCCAGACACAGCCATTATATCCAGTATTTTGCCTCAGTTCTCCCAGACCCACCTGTCTTGGAGATTCTGTGAAGCGTCTTTGTACGGGGGCTGGTGGGGAAGGAGCTGAATCTAGGGTGCTGCTAACTTCTGTCCTGGGGAGCCTGAGGCAGGCTTGGGCTCTTGTATCCCCGATCTGTGTAGGGCAGCCTCTTCTTTCCTGCCCTGTAAGTCTCTGCTCCATCTCCTGCCCCTGGAGGGGCCTGGGCCCTGCCCTGTCTGTTGCGAGGGTTGGAACAGGCTGGGAGTGCCATTCCTCCAGAGCTCCCTCAGAAAGCCCCAGCTCCACAAATGTTTCCCTTCTGCCTCATGAAATGTTAATGCTCGTACCTAATTAATGAGCTCCCCAGAAACTTGCTTTTTTCAAGTGCTAGCTCTATTAAAATGCATCCAGGTGCTTGCAGGACTCCGGCAGGACAGAAGCAGATGCATGTGAGGATTAATGCCATAAGCCACCACTGTGCATAGATCTCACACGTATGCGGGTGTGTCAGAATGCCGTGGGGCTCTGCTCTATTAACTGTTCTGAGGGCTCTCGGGAGGTATGGCCAGAGTGAGCATGAGTCAGATGCCCTAGTGCCGGATTCCTTCCGGTCTAAATCCGATCGCAATTGAAATGCCCAGCCAGAGTGGGACATGGCGAAAAAAGACCCTGGGAGCTGGAGAGAGAGACAACTGCCATGTGTCTCCCACTATACTGTGTATTTGCATTTTGTCCTGCTGCCAAACATGCAAATTGTTTTAATGTCTTACCCTTTTTAATCACAAAAGTCTTTTCCTGCTCTGCGTTGTGCTTCCTTATAGGCTACAATCTGATTATTATTGGCTTATCAGCCAATAAATCTCGACTTATTCAAATTGTGTGCTGTTTCCTGCTACACTTTTCTGAAAGATGTTTAAAACAGTCTCAGTTTAATAAAAAAAATCTGTCTATTGCTACTCGCTGTGCTATCTGGAGAGGGAGAAGATGCTGGGTAGAATGCATGTAGTTTGGGAAGAGGGGAGTCTGAGCAAACTCTGCGTTCTGTACTGGATTTTGCAGGGCGTTTTAACGTGTATGCAGTGTTAGATCTCCGCACTCGTCTACAACTTGGCAAGCAACTGTCCCAGCAGGGAATGCTTCCCAAGCCACTGTTTGGCGGGTGCTGTGGGATCAATAGCAGGCTGTGTGTCTGGGCATGTGTGTGTGACGGGGGTGGGGGGAGAATGGGACTGCAGCTAGTTCCATCCCTGCCTTTTCCAGCTGGCTGTGCGATATGGCACGGTGCGTCAGAGCTGGCTGCTGGTGAGATCACAGCTACACCAGTTCTAGCCTTTCCCACCGATTTAAGAAGGCAGGGTGGGGGGGTGGAGAGCATGGGCTTTCAGCTGCAGGTGGAGATGCCTGCCCACCTGGAGGTGACAGCCCGAGCTGTGAGCCAGGCGGGGAGAAAGGGTGTTCACAGCCCAGAGCCTACCAGCGTTTTTTGTCAATTTCATGCAAATAGACAAGAATGAGGGCCAACAGCCAAACACAGCCTTTACAGGGTCACTGCGTCACCCTAACGACACCGACATAAGTCTCCCGTGAGGGTGGTGTAGTTATGTCCGTGTAGCAGGGCACTTGCATCGGCCACAGCAAAGCTGTAGTGTAGATGCTGACATAGTGTAGACACTGCCATACGTGGACCTAATTCTGTGGTGTGGAGACCAATCCTCACTCTCTTAACAGCTGCTTTGGTAGGCAACAGCTTAGGAGGGCTGGCTGTGTGGGAGCTCTTGGTGGGGCCTGTGAGCATTGATGGAACAAAGCAGGGAGCGAAAAAAACCGAAGCCAAGGTTTTCCCTTTGGTAGGTACTTGCCATTTGCTAATGACCAGGGCTCTGCAAATATTTCTGTTAGGAAACCCTCTTTGATGTTGCCATTTGTCTCTGCCAGTGGAAACCAGAGAACAATGGATGAATCCTGGATCCTACTTGGTTTGCGGGGGAGGGGAAATGAAGGCAGGAATTACTGGTGCAATCAGGTGACTTTAAAATAGCACCTGGCTCTCCAAGGGCAATTCATCATCTTGACAAAAATTTCAGCCCTTGTTCCTTCTCCACGTGTTTTTGCTGATTGCTGGGATTCCAGGAGCAGATGCTGCAAATCCAGCTGTGCACTTGGCAGGCCGGCATTTCCGTTTCTCCGGCAGCTCTCTTCACTTAACCCCTCCCTTCCTCAGCCCGGCGGGCTGCAAGCCATCCCTGCTGGGTCTCTGGCTCTGTGCTCTTTGCTTGCCAAAACTAGTGGTGCTCTGCGTCAATGGGACAATGCTAGTGCAAGAGTCTAATGCAGGCAAAAAGGGGGGGCCTGGTGCTGATATAGTTTACTCCAGATAAGACTTGCCAGAGCCAGCCCTGTTTTATGCCAGGGCAGCGAATCTGTGCTGGAGGGGCTGCACTGATGCAGCTGCTTCAGTGCAAAAGAACCCAGTATTACACTGTGTCTATGGGGCAGAGGTCATGTATGGGCCATGCGGGGAACCAAGGGGGAAGGTGCTAGCTGGCTGGGACCCTGCACTTTGTAGGAGGTGTTTCTGCTCTAGAGCTGGGAGAATAATTAACATCTATTCACTGAATAATAGATTTGAAAAATATTTGCCAATTCATGGCATAAATTATCCACTGAACATTGACAGGCTCTGATCCCCCTGCTGGCTCAGGTTAACCCCTTCCATGCCAGATGAGTACCTCTAATCCCAGCCAACTTTAGGGAAAATCTTGGTAAACACAGGCCCTGTTTCGGCTGCAGGTGTTCACACCGATCTAATGGGTAACAGGAGCTGGGAATGAGAATCACAGGGGGGAATATGCCAGTGTCTCAGCTGACTGGCAGGGCCTATGGTTTCTGACTCCAATGCCTGAGAGAGGCTGCTTTTTGGGCAGACTCTAAGGGGGATGGAGTACCTGTGACTCTCCCTGAGGTCACTGGGCGTGGCGGTTGCTCTGGTTCTGGCCCACTGCGATGCTGAGAGCTGGAGTTTGCCAGCAACGTGGGGCACAGGAGAGTCCTGTGCCAAGTTTGCAGCTAAATTTCCCTAATTATTAACACTTTTAAGAGAACCAAAAAATCCCACCCTAACCTGCTGGTGTTTCCTCGGTAGAGAATAAGAAATGGCACGCAGTTTGAGCTGCCCACAGCAATGTGGCTGCTCATAGAAACGCATGGCTGGAAGGGACCGTGAGAGATTATCTAGTCCGGTCCCCTGCGCTGGGGCAGGGCTAAATCTACCTAGATTAGAATATCATTGTACCTCTTGTACCTGTATCTTTGCCCTCGGCATGGAGTTACAGAGACAGGCTGGCTCAGGGGTCTGGGTTAGGCCTCCGTGTTGCTGCCTTGGTGGAGAGGTCTGTGAGACGCAGGTGGCTTGCTACGGCGCTTGTGATGATAGCTGTGTTTGGGTGGCGCAGCGGCGTTCTGCACTCTGCCATTCCCTCTGAGTAACACCCGTCCTCTCTTCCCCCCTTTGGGCAGGAATGGAACCTGCTGCCAGCTCCAAAAGCAACCACTGCCTAGACGCAGCCAAAGCCTGCAACCTGAATGACAACTGCAAGAAGCTACGCTCGGTCTACATCTCCACCTGCAGCAAGGAGATCTCGGCCACCGAGCACTGCAGCCGCCGCAAGTGCCACAAGGCCCTGCGCCAGTTCTTCGACCGGGTGCCCAGCGAATACACCTACCGGCTTCTCTTCTGCTCCTGCAAGGACCAGGCCTGCGCCGAGCGCCGCCGGCAGACCATCGTCCCCCAGTGCTCCTACGAGGATAAGGAGAAGCCCAACTGCCTGGACCTGCGGAACATGTGCCGGACGGACCATCTCTGCCGGTAGGAACAACCCTCCTTCCCTCCCCCACCATGCACACAGGCACACTTTGTTCTTGGTTCTCCCCCTGCGTGACCTGATGGGGAGCTTTAGCAGAGGGGTGCCCCACAGACCCTCTTGGGGCCTTCCATGCAGATTTGGTGGGGTCCACAGGCCTGATGACACATCCTTTTCCTTCTGCCTGGTCTCCCCATAAGCCTGGGTCCTTTCCATTCCCTCTGAGCAGCCAGGACATGTTGGCAAAGGAAGCGAAGCCTCCCCTTCCATTCTCAACTCTCCCTACCCCCCACCCTCTGTGCCAGGCTGTGGAGTGGGCAGAGGGGATGTTGTGCTGGAGCATGGAGGGAGGCACGGAACAATCACTGAGCCACATCAAGACAAGGGTGCAGTGACTGCGTGGCCTCCTCTGGCTCCCAGGGTGTGCTGCTGGTCTGTATGCACATTTGCACTGGTTTCCCCTGCACTAGGCTTCACAAGAGCTGCTGAGCTGGCTGGCGGCTGGGTTTATCTTGGTACTGGTTGTTTGGATGCTCGCTGGCTCCGTGTTGCATTTGGCTGGTTGGCTCTTCTCTAGGTTTTTAAACTATTGGGTCAGATTTTGTGTTAGTGTGAACAGGTGCACAGTTCCACAGACCCCAGGGACCTGGCTTGCCCTGGGACCAGGGTGGTGCAGCTCCAAGATGTCAATGGAGCTGTGCCACTTCTCACCCACAGAGGATGGGCCAGTTGTCTCTGATGTGCTTGTGATGACATGGTGCTTCCATGTTTCATAATAGGCACCTTGCTATTTAATCTATCTGCTGTACATTGCCTCTGCTGGTTTTAACTCACTCTGGAGGAGCCTTCAACTTAGGAGGTGAACTCGGGTCCTTCTCTGTTATCCCCCTTTGTTGCTGCGTGAGTGTGTGGTGTGCTAAACAATCCCCAATGGTTGCAGCATTTCCATTTGTGTATGGAGGGATCTAACCACCCAGGGAAGCTGGCAGCCTGTCTATCAAGCCTGAGGACTGATACCGTGATGGGATACCGAAAGAACACAGGCTGGATTGTGTAGTCCATGCTCCATCCACTCTGTGGTGCTGGAGAGGAGCTAGACGTGGATGGTTAGAGGCATCTCCTTTACCGGTTTAAGCATTGCCTGGGCCATGATGTTCAGTCACAGCTGCTCAGATTCCTTCATCTATCTTTTGGCATGTGTAGTCAGTCTGTCTGTCTGCCTAGCCTACAAGGCTGGGAATGGCTGAGATGGCTATGATGATTACCTGTTCTATTCATTCCCTCTGAAGCATTTGGCATTGGCTAGTGTCAGAAGACTGGGTACTGGGCTAGATGGACCATTGGGCTGACCCAGTATGGCTGTTCTTATGTTCTACCCGAGCCTGACCTTTCTAGGTGTTTATCCCATTCTCATCATCACATCATCTGACCTTCCATGGAAAAGAGCTACAACTATACTTTGGACTTTCTTAAGTCTAATGCCCTTGGCTTCCTGGAAGCACTGGGAAGCTGAGTGTCCAGATCTAAGTTTGGTAAAGAGGGTATTATAGAATCTATTCTAGAATGGAGGGTTGGTTGAAATATTTCTGTATGTGACAGCCTGCCTCATTACGTTTTGAATTTTGGCAAATCAAGGAGAGGCAATTTTGTGACTTTTTCCCCCACAGTTTTCCCTCTTGGTTTTTATTTAATCAGCACTGCTAACCATCCCTGTCTTGAGGGGAAAGTACAGCCTAGTGGTTAAGGCCTTGGAGTGGGAGTCAAAAGACCTGGGTTCTATTCGCCAGCTCAGCCTCTGACTTTCTTGAGACCCTGGGCCAATCACTTCCCCTCTCTGGGCCTCCTGTTCCCCTCCCACCCTTTGTCTGTCTTGTCTATGTACAGTGTGAGCTTTTTGGGCCAGGGGCTGTCTCTGAGTGTGTTTGTACAGCACCTAGCATGCTGGGGCCTTGATCTCTGTCCAGGCTCCTAGTCACTGCAGTAATATAAATAGTCAGAACAAGGCGTCCTTATTTGATGCTTTGTGTTTGGAGGATTAGGGTCTAGGGGAGCTGACTCTCAGTGGCAAGTGGGTGTAGGGAGAAGGAAGACAGACCAGTGGTTAGAGTGCTTATTTCGGACCTTGGACATGTGCATCCAGTTCCGTGCTCTGCCACTGTGTGAGTTTAACTTACCCTCTCAGGGTACACCTTCACTGTGTTTTAAAATCTGCGGCAGTGAGCCTCAGAACCTGGGTCTAAATACAGCTGTGGAGATGTCGTGGCTTGGGCTCTGAAGCCCACCCTAGGCTTCGCATTACACCATTTTTAGTGCTGGAACGTGAACCCAGGGCTGTGAATTTAGGCTTTGGGTTTTAAAACACAGTGTGGCCATATCCACATGGCCTCAGTTTCCCAGTCGTACAATGGGGATAAATCAGTGCGTTGCCTCACAGGGGAGCTGTGAGAATAGCCCATGAAAGATTGTGAGGCACTCAGATCCTAAGCGGTGGGTGCCATTTAAATACCACTCATAGACAAGCTCTTGCTTTAAAAACCAGAGCCTAAATCTCCACTCGCACTGAAGTGGTGTTTCCCTGAGTGCAAACTAAGTCGAAAGTGCTCAGGAGTTTTCTCTGAGCATTATTAGTTCATACAGCAAAAACTCCCATAGCTCTCCCCAGGGTGGATTGGCCCTGTAAAGGATCTGTTTAATATCGGAGGAGGGTCCATTTCCCATCAAATTGCTTCAGGCTCTTGAGGGTTAGTGCCAACATAAATACATAAAGCTGTATCTACTTCTCTCATTGGAAATGAATATGTTTGAAACTTCTGAATGTGGCTTTTCATCCACAAGTAATACAATAACCCAGTGTCCATGAATAAATGATATCAGGGTGGCTCTGTGCAGCGCCAAATGAATGGCAGTTCTTTGTGAGCAGGTATGCAAGTCTGGCGTAGGCTCAGAAGCTAAATGCTGTGGATGTATCTGCCTCGCAGAGGGAAATAACCTGCATTAGGAAAGAGCTGGGAGAGAACGTACTGCTGCAGAGCACGAATTAGAGACCCCTTCCAGCGTGGAAAGGAGCTGAGACTGAAATGGGGGGCAGAGTAGCAGGGGGGCAGGAAAGTGTGTGACGTTTTCCTTGTGTGTTTTAACTTTGAAATGTGGTCCTGGCCAAGAAGAGAATTTACAATGGTGCGTTGGAGGCCAGGGGCTGGCTAGTCGGAACGTCTGGGTCCTATCCTTAGCTCTTGCAGGGCAGCATGGGTCTAGTGCTGAGAGCAGGGGAGAGTGGGAGTCAGGACTGCTGGGTGCTATTCCTGCCTCAGACAATAGCAGGAGGTCTAGTGGTTAGAGTTAGGGCACCTGCAGCCGGAACACGTGGCTCCCATCCCTGGCTCTGCTATGGGCTCACTTGGTGGCCTTGAAGTCCCTTAGGGCCAAATTTTCAAACTTGAATGGCTAACGTCTGGCATCTAAAATTTTATTTCGATACCTATCTTTTGGCACTGAATTTGAAAAGTTTGGTGTTATCCTCTCTGTCTGTTTTCTCTCTGGGGCAAAATGTAGATAGTGACCTGCCCCCCAGGTAGCCTTGGTTAATCAAGGTTTGTAAAACACTTGGAGAATACTGCATGAAAATGCAAGGGCATTACTCCTAGTCCTAGGCTGGGATCTGGAAAGGCAGTGTAAGTCTAGCAGTTAGAGCAAGGGCACTGAAAACCAGAACTCCTGGACTCGGTGCTGACTTCACCATCTACTTCATACTTCCCTGGTATTTTCATGCAGCATTGTAACTCCTAGGCCCTTGCTCTAGCCCTGCAGGCACGGCATGCTTGACTGCTTACTTAGACTCCTTACTCTAGAAGAACTGTATGGTGGCTTTAGGAAAGGATAGCGCTACTCTTGCATGGCAGTGTCATGGTTTGCAAAGGGTTAATCAGCCAAGGTATCCCTAGCTGACAGTGTGGCATAGTGGGGAGCCCTGGTGTTTCATGTGCTGTGGGATTGTGATGGGCTTGGGCAGCTCAATCTCTCTCTCTGGGCTCCAAGGCCCTCCCTCCTTGCTGTGGGAGCCTAGGCTCCGGTTGTCAATGCTGCTATTTTTAGCCCTGCAGCACAAGCCCAAGTATGTTGACCTGGTGCTCTGAAATTTGTTGCCGTGGGTGAGGTGGTTTGGTTTTAGCTGTGTAGTCGTAGCCAGAGTGCCACCCCAGAAAAGCCAGGTGGCCAGGGCACTCACCAGGGGTGTGAGAGTCTTGGGTTCAAGTCCCTGCTCTGCCTGATTTGATGCCCTAGCAGTGGGGCTAAAGAGTCCGTCTCTGGTTCTTGCCCAGTGCTAAGTGGAACAGATCCAGCAGGAGAGTCCCCCACCCTAGAATAGCTTGGGCATCAGGGCACTCATTGGTGATATGGGAGACCCTGGGTTATGTCCCTGCTCCAAATCCAGCAGACCATGTACCTGAAGTTCCCACATTCCCGTTGAATGCCCTTATCACTGGGACTCTCTCCTGCTCTCATTTTGACCAGCAGTACCATCCTGAGAGAGCTTTCGGGAAGACATTTTGTCAAACCTGATCCGTTTCCAGGAAGAGATTTTTGGTTTTGACAAATCGGCATTTTCCAGTGAAAAGAAGCCGTGTTAAAAAAAATAATTCCCAACTGGCTCTACTGCCCGGACGCCTCTATTCCAACAGCAGCAGCCCCTGCTAGTCCACTTCTGGGGTCCTCCGCAGCTCTGCCGATGAAACTGAATCCAGTGCTGCTTCCTCCATCCCCCAGCACCATACCTCATGCTCCTATCCCTGGAAAAAGGCTCTCATTTGTGCCAAGCTGTGGATTTGGGGTGATGCTTGTTCCCTGAAGAGGAATCATGCTCTGCTCGTGGGGCCTTTGACACGGCCCAGTTTGAACCTGAGCACTGATGGTGCTGAGAGAGACACTGTGGGTAACTCTGTGGTGCCAGCCATCGTTGTGGTATTGGAGCACTTTCCGTTTAAAATCAATAGCAACAGTGAAGTCCCTGGTGGGGTTTCGTGGTGGTCTCCAGCATGTCTTGACTTTTGGGGCAAAATCCCAACAACCACTGCTTGCTTTAGGGTGAGTTTTCAAAACGTTATTCATGTCCTGGGGGGTCTTTTGGCTGATGAGTTTGTGTTTGTTTTGGTGGTGTCACTGTTGGGGCGTAGGGCTAGAAGCAGGTGTCAATGTGGTGGGCGACATCCTCACAGCGGGAAAACTTGGGTGAAGTGAAGGTTGCAGCCCAGCCAGTCCTACTGCAAACAAACAGTGGAGCGGAGCACTTGGCAATTTAATAAAAATCTGTTTCTGGGTGGCAGATGGCGCGAGTGCCCAAGGCCAGCTGTGACGTGGACATCAGACAGGCAAAAGGATGGCAAACCCTGCATTTCCTATGTCTCCAAGGGGTGGGGTCTGTGCATGTTAGCGTTATGTATGCGTGTGTGTCTTAAGATACATATAGGGGCATGTGTGCCTACTGGCTGCGCCATGTTGGGGTTCTCTGGTGGTGGGGCAGTTTGGGATGATTTGTGGGGGTTGAAGGGTTTGGCAGAAATGTCTTAGGGGGCACCATGGGGTGTGTACCTACTGGAATGCTTTCAGGGTGGGAATTACGTGCAGTTGGTGTTACAAAGGCAGTTTGGAGAAGGGGGTGTTTGGTGAGGGCCTTTGGCAATGAGACCACAGAGGTTGGTGTGTGAGGGGCTGAGTGGTTTTGGTCTGTGTGCCCTTGTTGGGTTGGGGTCTGGAGGAGAATGTCATCCGAGATCAGAGAGAGGCAAATCTTGACTGATGTTACAAGGGCGCACGGAAGATGTGGCCAAGCAAAAACATCATTAGCGATAGACTTGTCTCAGTGCATTGGAGTCTCCTGCTGCCCCTGTCTATATGACTTTGTCTGTCTGTCTATCTAGCTGCTGAGACTCTGTCTACAATATCTAACTACAGCTCTGTCCTTTCAGAAGGGTTGGGAACCTGCCATTCCTGTTGAAACCTGCCCCCAGCCTGCCCTATCCCCCTTCCCCCTCCCCCCACACACACATTGCTATTGGAAAGACTGAAGTGAACGTTTGCCTACAGGTCCATTCCCATAGCTATTAGCCCTTTGGTTGTGGCGGGCACAGGCTTATCCATTGCTGGCTAAGTCTTGAGCATCCAGGAATCTACGGGAGCTGCTCAGATAAGCTTCCTGCTTGCCTTGGGGGGTCATTCCCATTTTCCATGGTGGTGCAGTGTAATTTGGAGAGGCAGAGAACAGATTTCTGCATTCCTAGGGCTACCACTTCCACTTCTCAATGCAATGCACTGGACAGAGCTACTCTCTGGTCATGTAGAGCATGTTTACACGGCAGTTAAGCACCCACAGCTGGCCCGTGTCAGCTTGCGAGGCTGCAGGGCTATAAAACTTCAGTATAGATGTCTGGGTCCCTTCCTCCTTGTGGGGTTCCTGTCTGCAGCCTGAGGCCGGATATCTACACTTCAATTTTATAGCACTGCAAGCCAAGTCAGCTGACGTGGGTCAGCCATGGCTGTTTCATTGCCATGCGGACATACCCATAGACTGGAGCTGGGGCAGTCCAAGCTCTGTCAGTGACTGGGGCTCGTGTCTGTTGTGCAGATATTTAGTCCACGGTTTACCTGGATTTGCACTGAATTAAGCATGTCCCATGTAATGGGTGTGAATAGTTGCATGTGACAGGCTGTGTGGGTGCAGCTCCATCGTAGCTTTCGCTGTGGCCGATTTCTGCTGGCGAAATCTTGTGAATGCCGTGGGTAGGCTGGTGCCCACCACAGTTGTGCATCATGAGCCTCGCTTTGCCAGCCTCTTTTAACTATGACTGAAAACCTGCTCTGAGCCCTCCCTGGAGGGAGGCACCATTTGATAGATGTCTGCTCTAACATGTAAGGCCAGCCCTGGCTTCCCTGGCCATCTCAGCAAGGCCATGTCCAGGCTTTGCAACAGTAACAAGCTGGCATGCAGCACAAATTCAGACTCTTGTTACTGATGGGCAGACCAGGCTCAGACACGCACACTCCGCTGACCCTTTGCCCCCAAAGATGAGACCAGCCTTGTCCTTGCAGTTTGTGAACATCTGCTTCACCTGGCTCCCACTGGTATGAGATGGAAGCAGCAGTGAGAATCTAGGGGGAGAGAAGCTGCTTTTTCAGCATGTGCTGGAGCCTGGGTATCTCACAAGGGAACCTGATGCAGCTTGGTGTCTAGGCTAATGGGACGGGTGAAGCAGCCAGACTCCTTTCTGAGTGGAACCTCCCCAATCAGCAGCATCCATTGCCCAGCCTCCATTAAGGATTGCTGCTTTTCTGGGGGCGCCAGAATGAGCCTGACGTTTGTTGCTAGTTCTGTCGCTGGAAAGGCGTCTCCTCTCCCTTGTTTGTCTCCAAGGCACTGTGCATTTATAAATAACAAGGCATTGACCAAAGCTGTAATTCCATCTCCGCGGGCTGCCAACGGGTATAAATAGAGCGCACAGGCTTCGCCCTCGCTCGTTTTGCATCTGTTTCAGCTGGGCTGCAGCCTCCAGCAACCCTTATCAGCTCCTGCGTTACCCCTCCAAGCAATCAGCGTGCAGCGATGGGGGGGCAGGAGAGTCCCAGCCCGGAGCCTGTGCCACAGTAACAAACTCCTTTGGAGGACGTCAACCTTGTTGTCCTCAGGACCAGCTGGCGTGGCTTCCTCTTAGGTCGGTGTTTCTGAAACTGGGGGTCCCAACCCAAAGGAGGGTTGCAAGACTATCGTAGGGGGGTTGTGAGGGCAGCGACTGCTGCCCAAGTGTCCAGCTCTGAAGGCAGCTCTGTCTCCAGCAGTGCACAGAAGTAAAGGTGGCATGGTATGGTGGCGGGGAGGCATCAGAGCCTGAAATATTTTCAAAGGGGATCCCAGCTAAAAAGTTTGAGAACCCTGTTTTAGCTCCTCTGCAGATAGCACAGAGGTGTCGCTGTGGCGGCCAGATAGCTGTGCTAGATTCTGGACACCCTAATGAACTGGCAGCCACCTAAGATTTGATGCAGATCTTTCTGCTTCAAAAAGCACAGAGCCAGCCTGCCTGAACTGAAAAAGCGTCTCCACTGGCTGTTAGGAGTACAGGACCTGGGGGGCACATTTGAGCAATTTGGATTCCATCCAATAGTGGGCAGTGGTGTGCTTATACACCAGCTAGGCCAGTATAAAGCAGCATAAGTTAGTTTAGTAGAACATCTTCTCTACAGACTATTCCACAGCAAGCTTTAAAGGGTTAACCTCTTCCCACATCCCTCAGTCTCATTAAGAGGCACAGACAAGGGACAAGCGTGGAGAAATATGAAGAGAAATGGAGAGTCAGCCAGAGAAGGTTCGGGGAGGTTGCTCTGGATGGCAGGAGCTGTAGAGAAGGCTTTCACACCCATAGCCAGGAGATGTCAGGGAAGGAGTATAAAGAAAGGGGTCTGTGAGGTGAATGCCCCTTCTGTATCAGTAGCTGCAGCCTTGACATAGTGTTGTCTGGGTAGATGTCCTTTGTCCCTCCCCCAGCCCCTCCTGGAAGCAGCGCTAGATTGGGTTTATACCAAATAAAGTTACCCTGTCTTTTGGGACCACAACTCAGGGCCAAATTTCCACATGCTCTGCACCCACCATTGACAGCAGAATTTTAGCAGAGCTACATTTGGGCTTCTAAGTAAGGCACACATTCTCCAACACACCACATCTCCCGCTGTGGTGTTCATGGCCAGATTTTCAAGCCAACCCAGCTACCCAGCGGTTTGCGCTCTTGTGAAAATTTGGCCCCAGCGGCGGGCACTTAGCCCTTTTGAAAATTCCGGCTGTGATGACCTGGCTAGAGTTTTCTGTGCACCACTGCCTTCTGTTTAGAATGGAATTAAAACCACTCCACTGCTGTTGAGTGTGGAGGGTAAGTTCATTGACTGGCCACTGAGAGCCTGATATGTGCCTGTGCTTAAATCCTGATTCTCTGTGTGATGCTTATCTTTTTAATCTTTACATGGACCAAGAGTGCTGATTGAACTCTGAAGTAAATCAGCAAGCAGCAACGCCACCTAATAGCGACACAAGGAAGAGATAAGGCTTCTGTGGCAGGATGGGATGCAATTAAGGCTCCAGCTTTCACTGCTAATGCAAGGCAGCATGGGCTGTAATTGGAGAACCTTTAAGCAGAGATTTCTGCTGTTATCTCATAGCAGTTGGTGCAAGAGGGGAAAGCCAACAAATCAAAGAAAAGAAAAAAAAAGCAAACCCACCAGGAGAAACGTGCTTTTCACGAAAAACGTTGGTGAATTTCATGCTGGGGAAGCATCTCGCCTTCTTGGAGACTGAAGATGTCCCAAAGTGACCAGGGGTTTTGGAGACCTCTATTTTTTAAGATGACCAATTCTCCTGATATTTAGACCGTGCGGAACACTAGCCCTCTGGAAACCCCTTTTAAGCTGATTTCAGTTGGGCCCCACAAATCACATTTGAAAAGGTTGGCCATTAGGTCTGATCTAAAGCCCATTGAAGTCAGTGTGAAGTCTCCCATCGGCTTCTGTGGGCTTTAGATCAGGCTCTGATGTCATGTTGACTGAACAAATCTAACATGGGCAACCACAGAGCAAGATTCATCCCAGGCTTGGAAGGATTTTCTTGTAGAGTAAGAGCCAAGAGGGGAGTATTCTCTGCAAGATCCATTCAGTCTTTGACCTCTGTTGTGACTGCCCCCAAAGGCCTCTGTTAAAAAGTCTGGTTCTGTGACTTGTCCAGTTGGAACTGACCTGGCTGAGACCCACCAACTCATCTCACAGGCAACCCAACTGCTATCAGGAAGTAATTACAGCTGGTCTGGGCTAGATTCCAGCTGGCCACCTAGAGGTCTCCATTTCAAAGGTGAGTCAGAAGGTATAGCTTGGAGTGAGAACCAGAGTTTGAAGATTGGAAATGGCAAATGATGGAGCCCCATGTCTAGGCTGAAAGCATCACTGAGCCGGGAGAGAGGGATGTGTAGTTGAACGCCGTCCAGTGTTTGGAGCAGGCACTGATGCAGCAGTTGGTGAAAGTGCCGCAGCTCAGCTGTTGAGGAAGGATTAGTGGGAATTCAAAGAAATAGGTACGTGGGAGCTGAACAGCTGGGAACCCAGTGCCATTCCTCAGTGCAGCCTGAGGTCAGCTCTGCGGTTTGCCATGGCTGTTTAGGTGTATACTCCTCCCATTAAAACTAACCGAAGTTGTGTGTCTGAATCCCTTCAGCTCCCAAGTCACCTGGAAACAGGCTGGGTTTTAGTGCAATGCACGGCCCCAGTCCCTGAAAGGAGGGGAGTTTGCAGACTGAACGTGGTGGCGATGGCGAAAGGCAGGTGAGGCTGTTGGTTATGGTGCTGGATGCCATAGCTGGTGTTAGGCAATGAAGCACGTGTAAGTTCTGTGCGAGTAGAAGGAGCGTATAAGATTAGATTACAGACACAAGCTGTGACAGTGAGCTGGCTACGGACACGGCTGCAGCTACAAAGAAGCTTCGGTATTTGCGGGGGGTTTGGTGCACAGCTGCCAGAGGGAAAGCAGCTGCGTGGAAATTGCAGTGGAAGCTGTTCAAAGCCCATTGCTACAAAACAGTGGATGCACGCCTGCAGCTTGCAAGACTCGTAATAAAACAGCAAGAGGGGGCAACTCCAAAGACTGGGCTGGATGGGCCACGGGTCTGATTCAGTACAGCAAGTCTGGTGTTCCTAAATTCCTGTCCTTCCCTTATGTAGCTTGGACAGGCAAGAGGGCTAATGTGCAGGGACTGAGAATGACCTTGGTGAAGTAATGCCTGCAGAAATCAATCACTGGGATATTTTTGTTCTGATTCCCGTCATCTGCTCCCTGATGGAAAGGTTTATTCTCTCCCCCCTTTTTGTTTGCTGGACATTGGTGGCGTATTCTCAGTCAGACAATTGTTCTAGAGATTTCGCTGCTGTTCTCTCCCGCTCTGACTACACAGGGCTGGCTATTAAATGGTCATCAGCCACTGGCCTCTGTCCCATCAATAGTCATAAAGTTGGGGAGATAAAAGCCATCAGTTTTTCATTACAGCTGAAAGCAATACTGTAGATAGCAATTTTCGGAATGCGTGAGATAGAGGTATTTTAACTAGCAGGCAGCAGCCTGGCATGGAGGGCTCCAGCTCATATAGACGGCCTTGTGGGTATGAGAGAAGGTGTGAAATGAACAACACGCTGCTTGTGCTTTACTCCCGGTCTCTGCTAACGTTGCTCCCATGTGGGCTGAATTGCTGTTACCCAGAGACACCCACTGCGTGCTGTGGATGCCCCAGACTGCCCAGAATAGACAAGGGTCAGAGTAGAAAAGTCCAAACTTAAGAGGGGCAATTGCCAAGAGGCAGGACCCCAAAACCAGTAATGGCTTCACCCCTCCAGCAGCGAAGCCCAATGCTGTCAGAGCAATGTGGATGCTGTTTGCTCCCACAATGGTATGATGAGCTATTCTCCTGCCTTAGGCCATCAGAGGCTGTGCCAGCTGACACAAGCCTTGCTGAGGCAGTTCGCTCCCCTTCCATGTCTTTGGAAGGGTTCCTAGGGACTCCATTGGGCTTCGGTCAGGGCCAGGCCTCTCCATCCGCTCAGGTGCTGTGTCACTGTATGGCATAGACACTTGCTGCAGCAAGTCCCCGTCCGTGGCAGGGAAGGTAGCTGTAAGCTCCCAGGGCTCCTGGGAACAAGCCTAGACTTTTGAACTGGCTGGAGCACGTTTATTTGCTTGCACTGTGATGCTAGCGAGACAAACAGGTCAGCTGTACTCAATCAGACGGGCTGGTACAGCTTCTTCTGAGCTGCAAAGTCCTTACCCGTGTCGTCAGCATTTCAGATCGGGCTCTGTTCCAGGCTGCTTTGTGTGCCTCTGTGTTACTTTTTTTAATATACAGGCCCCAGATGTCTATTGAAAGGCAAAACACCCTTCTCATTATTAGTAGCGTTAATCATGTGTGCTATGGTAGTGCCTAAGGAGCAGCCGAGAGTGGGGGCCCCACTGTGCTAGGCACCGCACAACGCAGCGGAGCAGACAGTTCCTGCTTACAAACTAGCTAGGCAGGACAGAGTCCAGGTGGGGGAAGGGGTGTAACACACAAGCGGAGTGAGCGCTGTGATGGCAGCAAGCGCCATGTTAGTGCCATGATTTCTTTTGGTTCTCTTGTTTCTGATGCATGACCTGGTGCCAACCTCTGTCGGACTGGTTTTCCTTCTCTGGGTTGTCATCTGGGTCCGTGGCTTGGGCACAGGACTCTCCTGGTAAAATAAATCCTAAAGTCCTGGGATCTTGGGAGAATGAGGCAAACGTGCCTCCCTAAACCAAGTGCTGGAATCATTTTAACTTGCAGCTTTCATTTAAAGACCCTCCACAGCAGTGACAAATCCTTCTAGCCAAACCCGAAAGGAGTCAGACTTTCTGCCAGCTGGATTTAGGGTTACTGTAATTCACACTCTGCCTCTTCTTTAGTACAGTGCCCAGAAATACAACGGACTGGAAACCATGGCTGGGACCCAGGCCAGTGCGGATAACTGCTGGGCAAGCTTCCCACGCAAGCCCTCCAGCCATTGGTGTTGATGTCCTTCACTCTTGACTTGTAGCACATGTAAGGCTTGAGCTCCACCTCCTGCTCTGCCAGAGCACCTTACAGACTCCCCGGCTATTCCAGTCCTGGGCATTGCCCTGCTGATGCCATGCAATCCGGACCTGCATCCCATGTGTTACGTGAGGTCAGCACCTCCAAATCCCCTTTACATGCACACTAAATATTGCTCCGACTCTCACCTGCAGCGTGCTGTCTGGTATTCTAATCTTGGGCTCTTCCATTGCCCC
>ML675745.1:7571921-7777064 GCA_007922155.1 Mesoclemmys tuberculata
TCTAGTCTTCCTGCCCTGCCCCAATAGCTCAGCCAGTGCACCTCTGCCAGCTTGAGGTGTCCTCTGCTCTTCCACTTGTGGGCGATCTCTTACTTCTAATGAGGCACATCAGTCCTAAACTTCAGCACCCCTTACTAGTCCAATCCTTAATCTCTCACTGCAGTGGAGCATACAGCACTGCAAAGCTGAAATGCCTGGGCACACACTAGCGTTAATATTCTAGCAGATACTTGGCTTTGAATACTGGCCAGGGCATAGGTGAAGTGAGTTGGGCAGTCTCAGCCTATTCCCTAAATAGACACTATTCCATGCAGTATGCCATTGCCTCTTCATTTCTTATTGAAACTCCATTCTTCACCACCCGATGGTTAGATTCAAGGAGATTTGGGATGTGGAGAGGGGAGGTTGGTGAGACCTGATCTCAGGTGCCTTAGTATGAAATCCTGCCACTCCTCATTTGTATAATGATGCCTTTTGAAAGACCCCTGAGAAATCCTTCCGGTTCCCAAGTCCTGGCCCTCTCCCTTTCTCTGAGTGCTGAAGACTGGGAGAAGGGAGCTTTGTGAGTTGAGGCTTTTTGTGCCAGGAAGCCTCCCCCCCTTGCCCTGGGAGTTCGACAAACTCCTTGTGCTGTGTCTGATTGCAACGGACAAGCTTTAGCTCCCAGAATATAAAACCTTTTGCAAAACACTAACCTCAGCTAAGGGGAAAAGAAAGGAAAAGGGGGAAGAAAGAGCTGATTTCAGCAGCTGCAGTTTGCTGTATTTTTCATCTTGCATCAGCAGTTAAGGCCACAAATAATCTGGTTTTATATGCTTCACTGATGCTGGTGCTTAAGAATTTGCTATCCTCTACAGACTGAATTTCCATCCAAAGGCAGGGTGGCTTTTAATTCTTTGGTTTCTTTCCCCTTTCCCAATCCTCTCTCCCTAAAACAATTGATTTATGGATGGTAACAGGGTGATTATTTGATTCTGGCATTGGCATATATATAAAATATAATCTTTTTTTAACCAGTGTTCCCAGCTTCTTACCCTTTGCTCGTACAGGCAAAATGTCATTTATAATGGATGTTTCCTTGATAAACAGCATCAGAGCAGCTCAACTTTTTCATTACACCATGTAATGAGAGTGGCTCAGAGCTGCTGTTTAGCTGTCAAGATATTCTTCCAGAAAGAAGGGGAAAATATGTATGTGGATGTTCCTAGTGTTTGGAAAAATAAATAAAGATATGAATGGAATAGATGGAGGTATTTATGTGGTGAGACGGGAAGCAGGCATTCCTGCTGGATGCCTCTCGGGGACTTTCTAGACTATGGCACAGTTTTTTATCCTCTGAGTTCAACTGGATCTTACAGGTGAGGAAAAGCAACCCAGGAGGTTTGTATTTGGCTGCGTGTCTTTGGATGCTCATGTTTGCATAGTGAAGGTGGCAGGAACTCCCCACTGCTCTTTGTTGTGCCACCATGTCGGTGCTCCGTTGTGTCTAGTTGCCAAATTTGAACCATTTCCTGTAGGCAACAAGACTTCAGGATACTTGTGTCAGATTACTGGTCCTTTGGGCCACTGCTCCACCAGTGGAGACCAGCTGAAGAAAAGCCCATGGGAATTGCCATAATGTGCTTTTCCGGTGGGCAGCACCTTTTGATCAAGGGCTCAAAAGGTGACTGTGAAGAGGAAAGCCGAAGGGATTCAGGCCATTATCAAACCTGCTCTCTTTTGTGCCGGACATCTGTGCTCCTTTAGATGAAGGATGCTCCTGTGGTCGTGTAAAATCTGTGCCTGGTAAAGGATTCCTCCCTTTCCTGTTAAGGCTCCAATTTGAGGTTTAGATATCCCTGAGGAGGCCTGGATGGTGGCTTCCTTCAGCATCACTCTCTGATTAGTCAGCCTGGTTTTGGTACCAAGGGATGCTTGCTATGTGTGAGACCTCCAGCCTTCCTTTGAGCGTCATGTGATCATCTCCAGGGACTGTCCATTCCTGTTGCAGAGGGGTATATGGAAAACACGGAGCGCTAGATCCTTCATTGCTGTTCACACCACGCCAAAGTAACTTGTCCCGACTGGGACAGCTCACAGGGCTATTTATCCAGTCAAAAGCAATTAAAATGGCACCCGATTTATATTTTCAAGTTTACAGTCTTGTAGGGTGTATCTGGCACTGGAGTGACTGCTCTGGAGAGGGAAAATCCCATTGCTCATCCACACAACACACTTCTTCCATGATGTGCCCCTATCAGTAACTTCAATCTCAAAGAGGGGTCTCTTCCACGGCACACGGCGTCCTTGGCCTGCCAGAAGAGATTACTAACAATTGCAGAGACTTTTGCAGTGCAGATGCCTGTCTACTGGGAGCAGGACCGAGTCCCACCCGTGTGCACACCGCTGCACACTTTTAGCCGGCGGCAGAGTTTCGTCACTAATGACCCAGGCTGGGTTTGAAATTGTAAGCTAGAGGTGAATGTTCCATAGCCTATCACACTCCCCTGAGCCAGCCAGTCACTCCTTAGTGCAAATCTCCGATAGGAACCTAGGAATCTCCCGCCCACATCAGAGCAGGGCTCCATCTAGCCCAATATCCTGTCTGTGGTGGTGAGCATCTCCAGTTGCTTCAAAGGAAGGTGCAAGAAATGTGGCAGTGGTGGAATAACCTGCCCCCAGGGAAAATTCTCAGCTGAACTCCCAATAAGTCGTCATTTACTAAACATGCTTTAGAAAAATGCACAGTGCTTTCCTCACCCAGTATACTGACTTCTGCATACAGGGTGTTGGATCTGTCCCCCTTTGTAACACTGAGAGGAAATAAAGAAAACTAAAGGAAGAGGAGAAAGAGAAGAATAGCGGAGACCAGTTCCCCTCTACCCTCCTCTCCTTTGCACAGGAAAGAAGGCTGATGATGATAAAACTTCAAATCTTCAGCAGAAACCAGATCAGCATTCAAAGAAAGTTTAAAGAAATCTTTCAGCTCAGTGGCTACCTTGCTCAAGGCTAACCACACTCTTAACACAATAATAAGTCCATTCTCACTGAATAATTAAATAGAGACCCTTTATATGTATTGACTTAAAGTGACAGCCAGTCTATACTGACTCAGGGTTTGCTTATGTAAACATAATCTCTTGTTCAGCTTAGTTAGCAGTTCAATGAAATAGAACATTCCTTCAATTAAAATCAAATGATGTGTGCATTTAATTCTTTCCTTCTCTTACTGGGTAATAATAGGTTTTGAACATAGGCGAGGGGATAAAAAAAATCTTTCAAGTGCACTTATCTGTGATGAATCAAAATGAAGTGTCCTAAAAAATATGGGTGACTTTACTTCCTAATTCAAAGAAGTGGACTTATCTTTGCAGCAAGCCTATTGTCTATCTGACCTCATTTCTTTTTTTTTTTCTTTTTCTTTCTTGCTTTTGCTTCTCTTCTCTTTCCCAAACTCTAGTACTCCAAATAATAACTTGAATTAAGTTTATCGTAAAAGACACAGCTAATTCACTGCCTCTAGATTTAGCTGCTTTTACTAGGTCTAGTTTTTTTCCCCCTTTTCTCCCCTTCCCCCCCTTCTTTTTATTCCTTGTCAGCTTCCATTATGAAAAGATGGCTTTTACAAAGTGGCAGGTGTACGTAAGTTTGTTAAACTGACTCTGGTATGGATTCCAGAGCTAAAGTTGAGTTGAGATTTGCACTGAAAGCATGACTAAAATTCCTGTTTCACACCTTAATGCTTGACTTTAGTCTCCAAATTTGGCCCAATAACTCTTCATGGGTTAAGTGAACTTTCCGTATGACTTTTTTCAGTGGCATATTGACTAGCTTTTATAGAGGAAACATACAAATGCTCCTCTTGTGGAATTTTGCCCTGTTTTCCCTCTTTTCCTTTGGGTTCCTCTAGCTAACAACCATAGTCCTTACAAACTCCAAACTCTTCTGTGTCTCACACACACACGCTTGCATGGGCACGTGTTCTAACAACATCTCAGACATAAGCCACTTCTGCACTTGAAATACATAGTCATTCTCTTTGTTGGTCATGGGTTTTGCCAGGGGCATCTGATGGAATGGCATCATGTAGCAGTGGTTTTTGTTTTCAATGAAAAACACATTTTTGCCCTACAAATTTCATTTTTGACTAAGTTATCCATCCAGGTCTGTTCCTATCAATCTAGGGCAGCGGTTCTCAACCTGTGGGTCGCGACCCCGGCGGGGTCGAACGACCAAAACACAGGGGTCGCCTAAAGCCATCGGAAAATACATATTTCCGATGGCTTTAGCCGCTGAGAAGTCGCGCTACCATCTGTAGCAGCGCTATTCAGCTGGAACGCACACCGTTATGGATGCGCGTTCCAAAGTGAATGCCTGCGCGCATGCGCAGACGTGATTGCATCATCCGTCCGGGGCCTAAGGGGCGGGGGAAGCGGGGGGAACGCTCCACAGTCCATAGCAGCGCATTACGTGTGTCCGGCGCTTGCTGACGTCATCAGTGGGCGGACGCAGCAAGCGCCGGAGGACAGAAGCCTAGGAGGCGGAGAGCCAAGAGGCGGAGAGCCAAGAGAGCCTGCGAGACAGCCTGCTGGTGTAAAAAAGGTTAATAATGTAAAAACAGTACACACACCATACACACAATACTGTGTAAGTGTAAGGTGCTTTGTGTGTAATCATTATACAGTACACAAAGCAGCTTACACTTACACAAAGCACCATACATTTACACAGTGTGAACTACATCGGTCTTATACTATAAGAGACCACTATAAAATGTAGTCTTATGTCCGAATCATAACTGTAGCAAAATTACAGTTATGTCTGAATCATAACTGTAGCAAAATTACAGTTTTGAAGTAGCCACCAAAATTATTTTTTTGTTTGGGGTCACCGCAATATGAGGAACTGTATTGCGGGGTCACGGCATTAGAAAGGTTGAGAACCACTGATCTAGGGACTTATACTCACTCTGTTACTCTGGCACCTGAGGACCTCACTTTGTTCTCAGTACACCTCTGTGAGGCTGGGCAGTGCTATTGTCTGTGTTTTACAGTTGGGGAACTGAGGCACAAAGGGATAAAGGTGACTCATCCATGGTTACATGGGCAGACTGAGGCAGAGCAGGGAATAGAAGCCAGATTTGGGCTCTACCCATTCTGTCATCCTTCCTTTGACTTGCCCCTTCTGCTCTGTGCACGCACCTTGGTGAGCGCGGGATGCAAAGTGAGCTGCAAGTCTCATGGGCACGTGTCCTGGAGGACCTTGGAGTGGGGTGAGTGGGAACAATGGAGGAGCGAGCAGTGTGAGCACGAAGGATGGGGGGGGGAGCTGAGTGGGGGTTTGGAGAGGATATGCTAGAGGAACAGGCTTGAGCGGGCAGGCAAGTATTGGCATTGGTGATGCATGTGAAGGTTTCCCCTGGCATGGCTATTTTGGGCACCAGGGCCCAGCAGCACAGGGCTCCCCAGACCTTCACCCTCCCCAGTCCTGTGGGTCCCCCTACTGATCCCTCCTGAAATCTTAGCCCTGCCTGGCAGCTGTGAGTTGGGCTTGTAAGCGCTTTGTGAGCCGGGTCTTGTCTGTGTGAGGCGCGCTCCTGGGATGGTCTGAAATAGCCGGGGGTCCTGGAACAAAGGCCGGGTAATGCGGCGTGTGCTGTGCAGAGGCCGATCTGAGCGTGGAGGGTCTGAGGTAGCAAGGGGGGGTAGCGCTCTTTCTAGCGCTTTCATCCTGTCCCCTCCGCCCTGCTCCCAGTGGGTGGCTGACATCGCAGGGGTTGTCTGTCTCTGCAGCTAGTGGAGCAGGCGCTGCGCTGCTGAGGGGAGGTGCGCTTCAGGGCTGGCGTGCCGATGCGTCTGCCTGTTAAAGCCCTTTTTCCTCAGTGCCTGCAAATTGCCCGTGAAAACACATCTTGAGTAATTTCCACCGTGTGGATGTTTTCTGCATGAAACATTCAATTGCGGGGTATTGTTCCTGGGGACGGGGCAGCGAGTTCCTCTAGTTGTTATGGGGGGCGGGCCGAGACCCTGCCAGGCGCACAGCAGTGGGCATGCTTAGGGCCGGTTAGGCACCTGGGCATCCAGTCTAAAAGTCGTGGAGTTTCAGGCCTGAAGGGACAAACAGAGCATCCAGTCGGCTCTCCTGCCTGTCACAGACCACGCCCAGCACCCACACCCCAGCCCAGCAACTGAAATGAGACCAAAGTATTTCAGTCCTCAGCGTTCCTTGCTGGCTAAAAAATGCTTTGGAGGAGATTTTTCATGCTGGAGTGTGGGTGTCTTGCTGGCACTGACAAACTGCATCTGAAATGCTTACATGAGGTGAGGGAGCATTGTACGCGGGTAACTAGGCAATCATTGGCGTTAGCAGTGTGGGCCAGTGGTTAGGGACTATGCCTAGCATTCAGCTGATGTGGGTTCTAGTCTTGGCTCTGCCACTGAATGGCTTATGGCAAGCTGATTCCCTTCCCTGTGCCTCTTTCCCCGCCTACCGCTTGTCTATTTTTCTCAGTGTGTGTGCAGCACCTAGCACAATGGGGCTATGAGCTCAGTTGGGGCCTAATCACAGGTTTGAAGCATCCTGATCCATATAAAAACCAGAACTGCCTCTAAACATGACCTGGGGGGGGCCACTGGGCATGTCTCTGAAGCCCAGATTCTCGAAGATTATGTAGGTGAAATCAGTGGGATTTAGGTTCCTAAACACCTTTGAGGCTGTGGGCCTTAATCTCTTGGTATTTCAGTTTCCCCTCTGTACAATGAGGATAATAGCACCGCGTTGCGAGGATAAATACATTAAGAGATTGTGAGGGGCCTCCATTTTTCATAAGGGTAATGAGGAGCTTGGGGGCAGTGACAGGGCAGCAAATGGGAATGAGGATATGGAAGTAGAAATTACCACATCCAAGGTGGAAGCCAAATATACACAGCTTAATGGGACCAAAGGGAGTCGGGGGAAAGGATCTTCATCCCAGAATATTAAAGGAACTGTCTCATGAAACCAAAAATCCAAGAACAAGGGTTTTTAATGAATCCGTAAACTCAGGGGTCGTACCCTGTGACCGAAGAATTGCAAACACAGTACCTATATTTAATAAAGGGGGAAAAAATGAACTGGAAAACAGACCTGTGAGTTTGACCTCAATTATATGCAAGGTCTTAGAACAAATTTTGGAAGAGAATGAGTAATTAAATACATAGGGGTAAATGGTAACTGGGATAAAATACAACATGGTTTTGCTAAAGATAGATCATGCCAGACCAAGCTGATCTTTCTTTGAGAAGGTAATTGATTTTCTAGACAAAAGAATATGCAGCAGATAGAATCTACCTGGATTTCAGTCAAGTATTTGATACAGTTTCACATGATGGTCAGCGATGGACTACCAACACATGGTGATTGGAAACCTTCCTCTTATTTCAAGCCTAACTTATTGATGGCCAGTTTATATTAATTTGTTCTTGTCCCAACAGTGGCCCTTTACTTAAATAACTCCTTCTCTTCTCTGGTGTTTATCCCTCTGATGTATTTATAGAGAGCAATCCTATCTCTTCTTAGCCTTTGTTTTGTTAGGCTAAACAAGCCAAGCTCCTTAAGTCTCCTCTCATAAGGTAGTTTCCCCAGATGTCTGGCTGGTGGATCTTGCTCTTCTGCTCAGGGTTTAATTGATCACCATATCTGGGGTCAGGAAAGAATTTTCCCAGGTCAGATTGGTAGTGCTTTGCTGTTACCACCTTGTCTCTGGTATCAGATTGACCCCACATCAAGGTTTTCAAAGTGACCAGTGATTTTGAGTGTCAAGCTTGAGATGCTTTAAAGAGACTTGAGTGCTCCATACTTTCTAAAAATCAAGCCTCTTCAAACTGTCCCATGTTGGGCATAGAAAAATGGAGGCACTCCAAATGACTAGTTACTTGTAAAATCTTGGCCATGCACCCCTCTCACCTCCCATGACCGTAACAGTTGCAGGTGACTTAAGCTAACTTAATGTGGTCAAACTCCACAGTGCTTTGCCTGTTTTCCTTTAAAGGGCACAAAGAAACCTTAGCCAGGGAATCCAGGCCAAATTGAATTGTCCTGGCCGTTTCGTCCAGAAGGAAAACACATTTCCTAGATGAATTCATCAAAGGGGAAACAAGCTGGAGAATTATAACTTTGAAGCTCAGCATTTGGGTTGGGCTCATTTGTTCTTTTATTTTAATCCTTTTTTTGTTCTTTTTTTTTTTTTTTGGCTGGATTTCAAGAAAATAACTTGACAGCAAAGTATTTTTTTTTTTTGGTTGCATGCACTCTCTCTCTTTCCTGCCCCACTCCTTCTTTCAGAGATTTGACCTTATCTGCCAATGAAGCTGACTCCAAAGCAGGTCTCAGATTTCTAGGAAAGGACTGGCCTGGCCCACCTGCTGCCTATACATGTGAGCAGCAATTTGGCATGAACTCCCCGTGTTGCTGCTAAAATGGACTTGGCTCTACAGCTCTTCACTGAGGCCCTTAAAGGCAGAAATCTGAGAAGCCGTGGGACTGTGCCAGTAAGGTTTATTCCTGGCAGTTAGAATCTCATCCAATGACTGTGAACTCATTGTATATAACGGAAAGAGTGACATCTGGCTTGGATATTATGGAAAGATTACCAGCTGGCTTGTCATGTATTATGAAAAGAATAACATTTGCCTTAGAGGATGCTACAAGCCAGGAGCAGGGCCTTGGGGAGTGGGATGACAAATTTCCATCACGCTCGGTGATGAACTTGCCACAGTTCTTTAAGGGAATTGACATGACTGCGTGTCTAATTCAGGGAGAGGGAAATGCCGTGGTAAACGTCCTCTCTGCGGAGAGGCGGGAGTGGGGGAAGGGAAGCAGGAAGGAGCTCAAGTACCTTCTTATCACAAAGGTGTTTAGAAAGTATCAGGTTTCTTTTCTTTTCTTTTTTTTTTGCATTGGGGCAGGTCCCTCCTTGCCCACAGATTGAGGGGTTTTAAGGCCAGATCTAACCTCACTGATGTCAGCGGAAAGGTTCCTATTAAATTCCGGGGGAGCTGGATCAGGTCCTGAGTCCAGGGCTCCAAACTCTATGTTAGATTCCCTCCCGCCTCTCTGCCTTGTGCATGGGGAGGTGTTGCTGCAGCCCCTAGAGCCATACAGCCTATAGGTGTATGAATGTCCTAGGAGGAGCATGCTTTAAAGTGGCCTTCCATGGGGACAGTATACTTTCCACTGCATACCTTGGCTGTGCACACCCACTTCGGAGCATCTCGTAGCACTGGTGGCATGAGCACGCTCCTACTGCTTGCACTTTTGCAGCCTGATTCTGCGCTTGCTTGTACCGGGTCCACACCAATGCAGCACCACCTCAGTGGAGTCGCTCCTGATTGGCACCAGCACATGTGCAAGGAGGATCAGGCCCCTGGGGAACTCAAGGACAGGGACTGTCTCCGGCACAGGTGGGACAGTGCGGTTAGGCCTTCTTACACCATCCCTTTGCACATTCTCCAGAGTCAGCACTCAGCGGCTCTCTGTCCCCAGCAGTCTAGCTGCAGCTTTGGCTATCTTCTGCTGCAGTGGTTTATTCCTTTGCAGCAGGGCATGAGTGTCTAGGACGGGCACTGAGGAAAGGAGTTGGGCACAAGGAGAATAGGCCCAGGCTGGAAATCCATGGAGGTCAGTCTGGGAGTGGCAGTAACAAAACCCAGAGCCATGGGTGCTAGAAGAGAGCTGGCAGATGTGGGGAGCCTGGTCTCCCTTGCTCTGGATTCACACAGTCTCCATCTCGTGTTACATCATCAGAGATGAGCTCAAGCTGCCTGGATTCTGAACACTCAGAGTGGAGTGGCATTGGGAAGCCAGGGATTTACCCTGGTCGATTATGAAAATAGGGGCCATTTGGGAACTCTAGTTCTGAGTGCAGATTTTGCACAACCCCACTGGGGCTGGTTTGGATCTAGATTTCTCTTCCAGGATCATCTTAATTCTTTGCCCTTCTGGAGTCCTTGTCATCCCTGGCTCTCCAGGCACCGTGCAAGCATGCTATCTGTTTTTGAATTGGTGCCCATCACCGTAGTGCTCAAGCTCCACATTAATTAATTTAGCCTCCCAATTGCCCCCCCACCCCTCCGATCCCACCCCAGGAGGTGGTAGTGTCCCAATTGTGCAGAACGGCAGGTTGAGGTACAGAGAGATGAAATGTCTCAACCAAGGTCGCCCAGCAGGTCAGTGGGAGAGATGAGAATGGCGCACAAGTTCTCCGAGTGACAGTCCCCCTGCTCTAACTAGGAGACAGCATCCCCTTGAGCACAGTGGACATTCCAGCTGTGAAATGTAAGTCCAGATGTAAGAGGTGAGTGGCATCCAGCCTTCCTGGCTGCCAGGGGCTTCTGGGGCTTCACTGTACCCTTTTTCTCACCTTGTTGATGCTATTTCTCTAGGAAAGACAGGCAGGGCTCTTCACACCCAGCGCTGACAGCTGGCTGCATTCAATGTCTTCGATTCTGTGGTGTTGACCAGATGCTTGGTAAGGTGGCTTGGCCATATCAGAGTGATACAAACTGGAGTTCTGATTTTCCCCTGCGGTGCTGTATTTACCAATGGAACAGAAAACTGTAGAGAGCTTTGTTACTTAACTTTCCTTTCAACCTCTGTCCGGACATCCCTTCTCCTTTCAGCTGCCACTGCTCAGCAAGACCTATTCCTGCTTGCAACCTGCCTGCAATTGTATATCTAGTTGTTCCACTAACAGGAGCAAATCCTTCCTCTTCCTTCTCTACCGATGCTGCCTTTTGAAATTGATTTGTGCCAAAAAATGTATTCAGGTAGGGATAGCAACCCCCATGCTTCGTGGCATCCACCAACCTCTAATTAACGAGGGTCAGGAAGAAACTTCTCCTAGGAGAAATTTATCCCATAATTGCCTTGTGTAAGGTTTCTTGCCCTTTCCTTTGAAGCAGTTGGTCCTGGCCACTGAGATAGATGGGGTACTGGGATAGATGGACCCCAGTTCTGATCCATTCTGGCAGCTCCTGTCTTCTTTCTTGTGAATTTCCCCCTTACCTTTTTGTGTGTTTGTGAACAGACCCTTGTTCAAAATTATTTGCAGAACAATTCCTGGTTTGTGGGTTCTTGGTGGGCAGCTCTTCATGAGCACTCAGCATTCAAACTCCGAGGGTAAGTCTACACTGCAGTGGAAGGTGTCACTTCCAGCTCAGGTAGGTAGATACATGGTAGCTCTGAGCAGGCTAGCATGCTAAAACTAGCAGTGTAGCCACAATGGTGCAGGCAACAGCAGTAGCAGCCTGAATTCAATCCTATCCAAGACCTTAGGGGTATACCTAGGACGGTGGTTAGCCCTTGCCTCTGTCCACACTGCTAGTACACATGCATCTACCCAAGCTGTAATTACATCTCCAGCTGCAATGTGGACATAGCCTAAACTAGTGTATTGGGTCCCTTGTTCACATGGTGTTGACTCCATTCCCTGGTGGCAAGGGGGCAACTCTTACAATCAGATTTCCAGTGTGAATGGCTGTGTTTGCAAGTTCAGGGCTGTAGGCTCATTTGGGGTGAGCTAGCATAATCAATGGAGCAACACTGATTTGTATCAGGGGAGGTTCTGGCCCTCCAAATTTGCTTCCCATGAATATTCTCCTGGAACAGGCTGTTTCTTTGAAAGTGCCTTCCTGCTAGAAAATTGGCAGACAGGATGAAATTCATCCTTGAATTCATCCATGAAATTAATCTGCAGAGGGGTGGCACAACTTCCCTTCCCCTTTTAGGGGATATCTTCATTGCAGATTTAGCACAGGCCAGTTGATCAGCATGGCAGTCAGGCTAACTCACGTCTCCAAACTCCGGTATGAGCAGCCCTGCTGCAAAAGCTAGATTGGTGTTCTTGTGACCTCACCGTGGTTCTTTGAGCTGAGATTTTCTGATTCTTTCACAGTCAGTTGTCAATTAAGGGAGAACTTGTATGTTCTTCAGCGAGAGTTGTGGGAAGACATCAGAGGACTAACAGCCCCTAAATTATTTAGCCTGTGTCTTCATTGCAAAGTGGGTAGGTCCTAGCCCAAGTGAAAGTGTAGTCCAGGTTGAACCTGCACCCCCAGCTGGGACAGGCAGCCCAGGCTTGAAGCATCTCCAGACCTGGCTAAACAGTTTTTGTGTATGGACTTTAGGGAGAGTCTGATAAGAGCCTGGATTAACTCCTCAGTGAAGACATATTCTGCAAGGACTCAATCCTGCAAGGTCCTGAGCGCGCCAAAGCCAATTCTCTTACGCACGTGCCTGACTTGAAACAAACGAGCTGACTGCATTGAGACTATGCCTGCGTGTAGATGCTTTACTGGGTATGAGATCGAGTGCTCAGCGTCTTGTAGGCTGGAGCCCAGCGAGTCTGTCATTGCATTGATTCTGCCGCAGGCTGTGGAAAAGTGCTTTTCCCTCTGGGAGCGTGATATCACAGCCCAGTGAAATAAACAAGCAGGTTTACTGAAGCCTAATCTGCTGCACTGTGAGGAGGAGTGGAGTGCTCTCAGGTTAGATCTGTACTGAATTTATGAGTGGCACTAAAATAAAAGAGCTGAGAATGACAGAAAGGAGAGGTTTGTTTCCAACAAGGCGAGGAAACTGGTTCTGAACTGGGGGCGGGGAGAGGGTGGGTTGGTGTATACATTTACGTCCTTGCCTTCTGAGGGTTGACAACATGTACAGTTTGCTCACTGAAGGGTGGGGGAGTCGGATCAGGGGCCGGGATGTTCTGGTTGGCTTTTGTTCTCACATTTTCCACAGGAGAAGAGGGAATTAAGCCCACGTCAGTGTTGGTGGTACTGAATGGAACGCTTATGGCATGCAAGCAGCATGCATGCCTCTCGCTCAGGATCTGTCTACACTGCATTCTGAGCTGTGACTGCAGCTTGGATAGACATCCCTGCAGTAGCATTGCCCATGCTCACATGGTTTAAAACAGCAGCGTGGGCTGCACGAGCCCACGTGGAACGCTGGTACCTCTTTGCACCAGCGAAGCTCACGCGACCATATCTCCGCTGCTAGTTTTAGTCATGCTAATGTGGGTATGTCCACCCAAGGGGCCATTGCCCTGTACCCTCAGTTGGTGTATCTGCTTGCAGAATGTCGGGAGGCATTAGCCAGGAACTTGGTGGCAAAGGTGCAATATAGAATCTCCTTTCCCTTAGCTGTTTCTCTCTCTCTCCCGCTACTGTTCTCTGTCCTGCTTTTTCCCACTTTGTCTTCTAAGACAAGTTTTTTCTGCTCGTGGGTTTTCAGAATACTTTTCTTGGGCAGTCCCTTCAAACTGGAGAGAGGTGCTCAGGACCTATGGTGACAAAGGCCATATATACACCTAGCTGGCCAGAGGGCATGGGGTAATGGAGTCTCTGAATAAGGCAAAGCTGGAATGGTGCATCCCATGCTCTTCACCACGGCTGCTGCCCCCCTATAGGCCCTGGGAAGGAGAGAATGGCTGTAATTCACTGCATTTTGGATATACCCTTACCCAAGTTCATAGGTTAGTCCTGCTTTGAGCAGGGGGTTGGACTAGATGACCTCCTGAGGTCCCTTCCAACTCTAATCTTCTCTGATTCTAAGTGGGTTGGAAGCAGGCTCCATGATTTGACGTTATACCAGCTATTCACCAGCCAGGGAAGATGCTTTGCACAGAAGTTATTCTCATGGGATCAGTTATTCCCACATTAAGTCCCCTTTCCGCTCCCAACTGTCATAGAATGGGCCTTAGAGTAACTGAGAATCAGGCCTGAAACATTTTTTTAAGTTCCTGCCAGAGCACTCACATCCTTTAGTGTCGCCTCGCCTGCTTAGGAGAATTGAAAACGCCAGGCGTGAGCTATGCAAGAGGAGGTGATATCTGAGCTCATTAATTCTGGAGAGCTGTATCATGCCTCACTGTTTGTTTCTGGGCTGGTAATGAATCGAGGGAAACTATTGTTTTCACACTGCCTAACTCCAGTGAGAGAACATGTTATCCAAAGGAGGAGAAAGATCTCTTCATTGCCCTTTACCAGGGCTGCTCTGCAAATCTGGGGATCCTCTGGGACTTTTTAGCTTTAGCAGCTCCATAATTCATGATCCAGCTGAATAGCAGTGCATACGGTTAACCCTAATGCTGAAGTCAGGGAGTCTCTTCTTCTGCAGTTATAGAGCGTCTGTACCAGGCACATTGGAAGCCAGGAGAGTAGAGGTTCAGGATACCTTGTAGTGTAGGCTCATGTTTTCTGTTCATGAGTTTATGGGAGACCTGGCAAATTGGGTCCAGGTTACGTAATTACAATAGCACCTAAAGGTGCTCAAGCAGGAACAGAGCCCTGTTGCTTTAGGTGCTGTACAGATACCATGAGAGACAATCCCTGCCCTGAAGATTTTTCAGTCTAAACAGATGAACAATAGGAAGGTGGAAGGATTATTGTCCCCATGCTACAGGTGGGGAATTAAGGCACAGCGAGATCAAGGGCACATCTGTATTGCAGCTAGCAGCGTGCCTCCCAGCCTGGGTAGACGGACTCACAATCAAAGTAGCAGTGTGTCAGCTGCTACTCTGGTGGAGGCTTGGCTTAGCCCCTAAAGCCCAGACGTAGGGGTTCAGGTGGGTCTGAACTTGGGTGGCTAGCCCAAGTCTCTGCTGGTGCTGCCGCAACCACGCTGCCGTTTTTAGCACACTAGCTCAAGCAAAGCCTATCCCAGCTTTACCTCTCCAGGTTGGGAGGCGCACCCTCAGCTGCCACGTAGATGTACCTTAAGCAGCTGACCCAAGCTTACAGAGGGAGACTGTTGCAGAGGCAGCAATGGAGCCCTCTTCTCTCTTAACCGCAAGACCATCTCTCCTCTGTCTAAAGTTGGTGAAGCTCCCCTGGAAGCCTCTGGACCAGATTTATCAGTGGACTAAATGGCGGTGTCATCTGCATTGTTATTATTCCTGTTGGCTTTATTTTATTTTATTATTACTGTTAATTATTTGTTACCCTAGTATTTAGAGGCCCCGATCCCACGAAGATGGGCAGTGGACTGACATCTCCCTGGAAAATGTACAGCCTATAAGTAGGTAGTAAGTGGGTCACAAAACTGGTGTAAGTGGTAATTCAGAACAAAAATGAGTGTAACTTGCACCCAATAAGCAGCAGGAAGAGGGTGTAAGATACAGTGCATGGGACAACTGTTTATCTTCCTGCTTCCTGGAGGGTATTGCACATTTCACTTCTACTCCTTGGGCATGTGCAGCCAATCACACTCATTTTTGAACACCCCCGGAATGCCAGACTGGCAACAGTTACACCACTTTCCCTGTGACACCTGTTTTCCAACCACTTGTATCTTGTCCTCAATTGTTCTGCAGTGCTGCTGTGTGCTAACAAGCAACTGCTGTGTTCCACCCCAGGGGCGGCTACATTTCAGCAGGATCTGCCACTCATTCTGTGGAGCACTTTGATATTTGTTGTGATGAAAAGCATGGTATAAATGGAAGATATTACTGCAGATCCTTCCACTTCATTCAATCATGGCTTCATTTGTTCCTCCATATAATTTGATCAAAAAACCTCTGGAACCAAATCATTCGTATTTTAAAAAATAACACAATTTCCACCCTTTATTTTGATCAGTTCTGATGGCTTTAGGCAGGTAGTATTGGATAATTCAATCACTAGTTGTAGAAGGCTGACATTTAATTAACAAGGAAGAAAAAAGAAAAAAAATGGAAAGAGACAAGAAAAAATTGCTCAGGGGAGACTGCCCTGTGAAAGTCAAGGCCTTCTCTGCACTGAGCAATGTGAAGTCAGGGAACCGGACTACATCAACCCAGTGTGGCTGAGTCCTCTGTGTTGCAAACATAGGTGCTGGAATGAAGGATGCTGAGGGTGCAACAGCGTCCCCTGGCTGGAAGTGGTTTCCCTCATATACAGGATTTACAGTTTTGTTCAATGGCTCTCAGCCCCTACTCTCTAAAATTGTTCCAGCCCCCTGGTTGCAAACACTGATGAGGGAGGAGCTGTTGTTACTGAGTTCCACAGTGTAGTATTTTCTACAGTGCAGAAGCAGCAACTATTCCAAGTATTACGGTGAGGCAGGATAGTCTAGGTATTGGGGCATTGACTGGGAGTCTAGGATCTATTCCATATTCTATCTGTGACTGTGGGCATGTCATGTGTATGCTGTTCCCCTCCTTTACTTTTCTATTTAAACTGTAAGTTCTTTGGGGCAGGCAGCATCACTCAGTAGGTGTGTGCACCCTGGGCTACTGCAATATAAAGAATAAAAGGGTGTCATGGGTTAGATGATCGGAATTGACTAGAGTGATTCAAGAAGGGTATCCATTTATCGACAGACTTCAGCCCTAGATCCCCCAAAGCTGTTGTATTGTTTTTTTTGCACATTTTTTCTTGGCCAGCTTCCCAACAATAGAAATTTCCCTACCCCAGTGCTACCAATTCAATTTGATATTGAAGTGACATGATTTGCAATGCGGCTTTGATGTAACTGAGAAGAAAATCCTACTGGAGGTAGCAAGCCTTACAGCTGCAAGGCTATAAGGTAAGTAGACTTCTTAATTCCATATGGAGCTCCTGGTTATTGACATTGCTTTGGGAGGAAATTCACCCATCTGCCTCTTACCTTTCTCTCTATTCAGAGTCCCTTCTTCCTCCCTTTCTCTCTTTGTTTAGCCACCCCCAAGAAAATGCCATCCTCCGAAGGAATTAAAATAAAATACCTGAAAGAAGACACCAATAGAAATGGTGGCACTGGCGTGGCATCTGCAGACCATCACCGCATTCACTGTGCTTGTGCGTGCCAGCCCTCCTGCCTTGTAAGCTCTACAGGGCAGGGATCAGTCTCTCCTGGGTTTTTATAGCACCTTACACAATGATCTCAGTTGGGATCCTTAGGTCCTACCATAACACAGATAATAATCATATGATATAGATTCTATGTGCACTGACTTAGCCACTAGCCCAAGCAAAAGTGAGTTTGGAAGAAGGGGAAGAGGCTTTATGTGATGCTCAGAAGCAGAGTGTTCTGGATAGTTCCCCCACAACTCCTACTCCCCAACACCCCCATCCTCCTCCTTTCTTCTGGCCTGGTTTCCACCCTCCTTCATTCTGCGTGCCCTGTAGCTTAGAGCTATTGACACCGGTGCACGGGGAAGGAGCGAGAGAGCCTAAAGAGGAGCTAGCCTGGGCGGAGGGGGACCTCCCGTTTATTATTCCCTTTGCAAACCTGTGACTTATTTAAATTTCTCTGGTAAATCACAAAACCAACTCAACCCCCGCCAACCTCTGACGTTCCAGGGGGCAGATAAAATCCAGCAGTGAAATTATACAGTCATGTAACGATGCTGGCAGCGACGTGGCCAAACAAGGAGATGAAATTTACGGAGCGCTCTGAATTTAGGCAGTATTTAAAGAGCGAGCAATAGCCCCGCATGCTATCCATGGCTGCCCAGCTCACTAGCTGAGCATCTTAGAGTGGTATCTTCTAGGCCATCCTCATAGTAGTTGCAGGGTAACTAGGAGTCGGTGTGCAGTTCATGGACACCAACATAAATGATGGCCCCAGCTCACCACTCCTTCCTCAGTGGAAGAGGTCCTGAGTAAGAAGGGACAAATGAGTACAGGGCTACTCACAGTACATGCAATGGAACTAATAGTGATCCACTGACACCTGTATAATGGTGTAGCTACCGCTTTGCTACGCCTAGTATTTCTGATGTAGCTACTATGACCCAGACTAACATACACACACGTAGCTGTGCAACGTTAACCAGCAAAGGGTGATGTAGAGCCAGGTTTCATTTAATACAAAGCACCGAATGCAAAAAAGGGGCTAGCCTTGTCATGGGGGCTTTGGCCGGGCACTTCGGAGATACAAGCTCAGTTCTTGGCACGTCTGCCAAGTTACTTGGTCTCTCTGTAAAACAGGGGACTGGCCCTGTCCTTGTTTAATCTGCTTAGTCTGTAAGCTCTCCAGGGCAGAGACTCTCTTGCTCTATGTTGTCACAGAGCTTGGCACCATGGGGTCCCTAGGTGCTACTGCCATGCAAAAACTAACAGCTGTTCCCATAAGAGGCTCTTCCTTTGGCCCGACCTTAAAGCTAACACCTCACAGTGTACATGGACCCAGACCTACTGGCATGAGACTTGCAGCAACGTGAAGGTGCAGCAATTGCCATTGCAACCGGGGGAGTTCGCTCTGCAGCAAGGCAGTTCTCACTCCCGCTGGCTCTCTCCTCACCATCCCTGGTGCTCCTGGAGCTTTCAGGGTAGGCTTTTGAGAGAGGTTTGAAGCAAAGAGAAGTGGTTTTTTTCCCCTGCTGTTCTGTCTAGCGAGGCTCTGAAGCCTTCTGTTTCTGTCACCCCTGAGGCTGAGGGATGGCAGAACCCAGCCGCTCAGAACGAGCCAGAGGGACGTGTCCGCCTTGGCTGTGCTCAGAAGCTGCATTTCTCTGAGATCAAGCAAACACGAGCCACTCAGGCAGCAAGGGTCTGCGCTGAGGGAAGGCGGAGGGAGCTCTGAAGTGCCTGTCACCCAGTCCCCTTGATGGGAATCCAATATGTTGGGCTTTGGAAGCGTTAGGGCCTGATCCTGTGTGGTGCTGGGCACCCTCTACTTCCACTTGAGCCAGCGTGTGCTGGCTGCACGCAGCACCTCTCAGAATTAGGCCCTTAGTGCCCATTCCCATCCTGGCTTGGGAACAAACTGTAAATGGCGCAGAAATCTCTACCCCATCAACTGCAGGGAAAAGAGACCGTCAGGCTCTCACTGTCGTCTGTGGGCTTTAGCTCAGGGCCTGAGGGCGGTGTCATCCATCCGTAGCACCAGCAAGGAAGGGAGACCCCAAAGACAGATGTCAAATGGGCTGCAGACAAGCTGGATCATGAAGGAGAGCTTTGATCCGTGTCCTCCTTGTGAGTGCAGTTGCAAGAGGCCTGATGTGGATTCTTGTGCAGAGCTGGATTTTTGCTGTGTGTGCAGTGGCTGGATGTCTGGCAGGAGAGAATGGGGCACTGATGGTTCATAGGCTCTTTTCCCCGGCCCTTTCTGCTCCAAACCTGCATTTCCTGCTGGCAGGGGAAGTAGCGGCCTTCGTGCCTGTGTTTGTTAGAGTTGGGTGAAAACGTGAAATATTTTTTTGAAATGTTTCGTGTACATGAGAGGAGGGAGGGCTTTGTCTCACTCTGTTCCCAGTGGGCTGCTTCAGGGCAAAAACCAGCCCCTCTAACTGTTAAGGGTCAGGAAGAATCTTCCCTATGGGCAGATTATTCCATAATTGCCCACTGGGGTTTCTCTCCCCTTCCTCTGAAGCAGCTGGTGCTGGCCACTGTCCGAGTCAGGATTGCTCATGGTATGGACCCCAGATCTGATCTGCTATGGCAATTGTTTAGCCACATGAAATTTGCATGGGTCTGCTTGGATTAGGTGCTCGGATTTTCTCTGCATCTGTGTATAGTCATAGTATTTCCTCACTGTAAATCAAGCCTCACAAAAGCATCATAGAAATGTACTAGGCCTGGCTTTGAATCTATTCACCCAATCTTTGTCATGATCCTGAAATATGCCACCACCCAAACATCCCAACCCCTATAAATAGTTCATTCGCCCATCAAGAAATCTGACTCACTGTGAGGAGGGGAATTTTGCAAGCATGGCCGTAATCAGCAAAGACATGTGGGAACCTCCTTGTTCATGAGGGGCAGGCCTAGGACCTAAACCCACCCCTTGAGTGCTTTCCCTGCATCCTGATTCTTGTATCTGAGGGTTTGACTTCAATGGAAAGTTAACTCAAGTTCTAACTCATCTGTTGCCCCTAAGCAGAGTCCCATCCACACACCAAAACCTCTCACTTGTGTCTGCTTGTGCTTTTCACTCAAGTTGGCCGGTTTAAGTGGGGGCAATTGAATTGGCAATTGAAAGTTAGGTTGATGCAAGTCGCCTTGTGTCAACTTATTTATGCGTGTGTCTACACTCAAATTTGTCTCCCAATGACATAAGTGCCCTGTTACAGTGACGCAATACCACCATCTCCCTGAATGGGGTTGAGCCATGGTTGACCTACAGTGGTAGATGCTGCATGAGTGTGATCAATGACAGAATGAGATAATATACATTAAAATATAGCTGCCAGATCCTAGCCTTTACACTCCTTTAGCTCTCCTCTTTCCAATACTTTTTCTTCTCTTCTTCTTTTTCTCTCTTAAAACCTCTGAATGTACTATTTCTTTGGGAGAAAAAAAGAAACCAACCCACTCTGTTCTCTCTTGTGTTTTGTAACCAGGTCAAGACTGGCAGATTTTCACACAAATTGTCAAGTCTCTTTCCAGTCACTTACCAGCTGCCCCGGGGATAATTACCAGGCGTGTCTGGGCTCCTACGCAGGGATGATAGGTGAGTCTGTTTGTCTTGTTCATCATGTAGAGCACAGCAGGGTTTCCTTTCTCAATCAGTGTCTGGATTTGTGGGGGGGGGAGGTTATGGGTTGTGACTTTGGGGACTTGGCACTTGAGAGACAGGCTAGCTTTGTGTGGGGGCGTATTGGAGGGGTGAGAGTGGATGCAGATGTTGGGAGCACAGCAAGGCTGCTGCAGCCAGCAAGAACAGCCTCTTATATCTGCAAGAACCTTCCTCTTCACTCACGAGAGTGAAGGTGCCAAACCTGTTTGTCCATCTGCTGCCGGATGGGGTTACAGGGAGAGGCTGTGGCCTGGTGGATAGGGCTTTGCCTTAAGTGCCAGGCGAGCTGCATTATTCTATTTCTAATTTCACCTGCTGCGTGACCTTAGGCACGTCTCCAGTTTCCCTCTGTTAAATGGGGACAGAGACATTGACCTTGCAATGTACAAGCTCGGTTGCTGCAGCAAAATGTATTATGACTAGAAACAATTCTGGTTCTAGAGGAGCACAAGGGAGAAACAACCGAAAGTGGCAGAGGTGTTTGAAATGCTCAGCCAGTGCCGCGTGGCCCTTCTCAAGAGAGGTGCTCCCGAGGTCTTGGGCAGGAGGTTAGATCCCGTAGTGCAGGTTGTAGGAGGGAGAGCTGTGAGTTTCCCTCAGGGATAGCAGATCCAGCTGGCTTGTCACTCCAACTCAGTTTCACCCTTCAGTATTGGGTTTTGCTTTTCTCAGCTCCACTCTGATCCAGAGCTTCTCCCACCCACACAATTACTGCGCAGTGTTACGGGGGCCGCAGAGGGCAACTGGGGAGTGTTGTTATGATGCTGACGCCAGGAACGCGAAGGAAATGATGGGTGGGTTGGACCCCCAAGTGAAGCTATCAGGGTGGCTCTGCTCATCTGGCCTGAAGAGCAGGTCCAGCAGGCGAGTGGCATGTCTGAGTCAGGCGAGATTTCCACAGAGAGACGGCAGGAGCAGGGCACCAGGCCAGCTCAGAGGGACCGAGAGCCATGTCTGCTTAGACAGGCCAGTACCAGGGGCTAGTCATGGGGAGCTGAGGCTTTCACTCACTATTGAATTGTTGTCCTCCCTCTCTCTACCCCTAACCTGCTTCCCCTTCTGTGCTACAGACCCCACTCTGAGCTGATTTGTGAGTGAGCAACTGGAGGGGGAGTCTCTGTTAGCGAGGGTTTCTCAGAGCTATGTGTGTTGGAGAGAGCTGGGGGCAGGACTGGATCTCCTGCAGGTTCCTTTACATCTGCCTGGATGGTGGGGAATCCACTGGGCATGGAGGTGGGGGGCCAAGCTGGTGCAAAGGCCACCCTGCTGTAAGGTGCAGGGAGTGGTAGCAGTTTCTCTCAGTCAGACTTTGTTCTCCTGGCCCCTGATTCCCTTTCGCTTTCCTTCTGCCTGAGCAGGGTTTGATATGACACCCAACTACATTGACTCGAGCATCGTCAGCATCACGGTGTCGCCCTGGTGTTCCTGCAGAGGGAGCGGCAACATGGAGGAGGAGTGTGAGAAGTTCCTGAGAGACTTCACAGAAAACCCATGTCTCCGTAAGGCACTGGACAGCATGCTTCCCCTGTTTGGAAGGGCTCTGGCCCGTCCCAGGGAGTGGGGTGGGAGCACTGGCTGTGAGGGGCTCCGACTGTCTCCATTTGCATTCTCTCCCAGCAAATAGGGAGTGAAGCAGGAGTTGTGGCTACAGGGGAGCTTCTGGCTATTCCAGTCCCAGCCTCTCACAGCAGGAGAAGCTGTGGGAAGCTGTATAAGAGCCCGGATGCAAGGGACTCCACGGAGTCCTATATGGTATGCTTCAGGAGCAATGTTTTTTGTGGCGGTGGGGACTCACGACCCCTGTATTGCAAGCTTCTCTCAGCAGTGGGTGCTACGGGTGGAGGGACCGGTTTATCCTTGCATGCTTCTGAAGTAGAGGGTATGCCTGCCAAGCTCACTTTCACACCGGGAGGCATGGTAGAGAAGGAGGTAGGAGCACTGGCTGCCTCGGTACTAATGTAAATAGTAAATAAAGAAATGATGTCAGAATTATTATTATTATTATTATTAATAATGCATCTCAGTCCTGACCTGCAGCACCCTGTTTTTCCAGTTCTAGATTCTCTATATGCAGCTCTGCCAATTCCCCTCCCTTCTGACCAGTAGCATCCCTCCTGTTCTAGTCACGGCTCCATCCTGCACTAACCCAGTGTTTCCAGGGCACCTCAACCCTGGCCTGCAGACCTCCCCTGCTATTCCTGCCTGCTCACCCTATCCAGCTGTACTAGTGCACTTCAGACCTGCCCAGCTGCCACATTTTCTATAGTTCCATGTAGGACATCGTATGCAAATCAGTTATTTTGCATATTTAAAATAATTTGTATTTACTATTAAACTGCCCCTTAAAAAATATCGTAAGGATTTCATGCTGGTGAAAGACATTGAGCAAAGTTAAGATTACCTATACAGCCCCCTCATGCATATTAGGACACAGTGTTTAATTACACCACCACCACATGCTGTTTTTCCCCCGCACATGAGTTATCAGTAGGATTTGAACCCAGGGCCTTTAATGCCACAGAAACCTATCAGCCATCTGAGTTGTAGCATAAGTAGAGCTGTTGTTCTAAGCAGTCTGTTAGCCTGTATGTGGACTAGTCCGTAGAGGGGGACCCACTTCACCCGTGGGTTACGCCTCTTTCTGTGAGAGCCCTGGGATGCTGGGTATCAGGATTCCTAGCTCTGGGAGCAGAGTAGGATCTAATGGTCAGCGACAGCACAGCCAAGCCCAGTTCAGCGCACTGAGCAGATGAGACGTGCTAGGTCACGTCTGAGAGCTGTATGGCAGTTTACATGCTATGGAGGTAGGTGCAACAGAGCTGCCTAATGCATGAGTCTCACACAAGATGTGTGATGCATGTCAATTTTGGACTGGCTTCTTCCTCCGCTCCTCCAGACCAGAGAGGTTACCAGTCCTATCAGATGTAGGTGTACTTTTTGTCATGTGGCTCAATGGCTGCCAGGGGTTAGCTTGAGATCTGCCTAAACTCATTTCACTTATGGGCTCTAGAGACATTGGAGTCCAGAGCTCGGTAATAAATGTACTCTCACCTTGTCCCACCAACACCAGTTCCCCCTCTCATCATGCAGCTCAGCTAAGCCTTGATGTTTCAACATGACAGTGATACTCTAAATAGACCCAGATCTTTTCCCTTTACATGCACTGCACCTTCCTGTACCATGTGTCCTTAAATCCCAATCCCTGTCTCCACTCCCTGCGTAATTCCTTCCACTTCTGTGAACTCTTGTGGTCCACAGCTGCCATCAATTTCAGCTCTGCTTATCAGTATTGCCAGCCTCAAACCACCTGTCAGGGCCCCAAAAAATCATGAAATAATCTTAAAACGCATATGATGAACCCTCACACTCACACAGCTTGGGGACTTTTTTCCCTTTGCCTGCTAGTTTCTGAGCCTTTAAGATACACTTGGGTCATGCTTTCAAGCTTTCCCCTGTAAACAGGTGTGACAGATGCTGTAGATACGTGGAATACTGAAAGTCTATTACATTGACTTTATAAATGTTAAATGTGTCTTTATGGGCCGGCTAATGGTTGTCACAACAGGAGGGCTAGAATCTTAGCTTTCATTTCAAAAGAAGTGGGATTCTCATGTAGTCACTTATTTCAGATATTGGGTTCCAAGTAAAACACCAACTATCATGAAGCTCACAATCAAATTGTAAGCGTTAGCAGCCCTACATAACACTTTTATTCCCCTGCTCATTTGCCGTTTCTCTTCCCTTTGCACCGAGCAATAGGGGATTCATGGGGGGAAGGTGGAGAGAGGAAAGATTTAAGGTGTGTTGGGCAAAGGGACAGAATCTTGAACTCCATTGCTTTGAACCATGTGGCTGGTGGCTGAACTCTTGCAGCCTTCTCCCTCCTGTACAATGACACAGGGTCCCTGTCTGGAGACGAGGGAAAGCTCTACCTCTTGTGTGCTTTGCCCATGGTGCATGTAGGGCAGATGAAAGTGTCTAAGGACAAGAAAAGATCACCTGCCAAAGGGAGCAGGGATGCTCATCTTGGGGAGGGAGGGACGGATGAAGCATGAGAAGGAGGTAGAGAGGGATGCTTCTCCTGCATGCAGAGCTGGAGAGGAATTAGGGCCCACTGCAAACGATGTAACCGGTAGAGCCCTGCAAATCCATGGATATCCGCTTTATATCCATGGACCATTTTTGTGGATTGTGGATGGATGCGGATCCAAATTTTATATTTAAAGCCATGGATAGCCACTTTGTATCCGTGGATCATTTTGGCACATAGCAGCTTGGAGGTGAATACGAATTTTGTATCCACGTAGGGTTCTAGTAGATTCCATCAGCAAATGCCCCGTTTTCCGTGACAGTGCTGCAGTATGGAATGGAGCAGGAGACAATACACCTGTGCATTTATCTTTACACTGGGCACGGAGCCCATGCAGCTAAAGTAGAGGGTCAGCTCATGGAGCCGATTGCCCCTTTTCCCCTCCACCCTTGGAAACTCTTCTCGAGCATTTGGGTAGTATCACCCCAAGCTGCCACCTTGACGCAGGTTAGGGCCTCTTGTGCATGTGAGAGAGAGACAAATGAGGAAAAAGGAGTTACAGCTGGAGTAGCAGAACTGCCAGCCCCAATCTTCTGCATGGGAGAGCCACCGACAGCCTTTGTAGAGCAGTGGGCTGGAGGGGGGAGGAATCAAGGACCAGCGCAGGTTCACAGGGAATCCTTGAGCAGTGTAAAGGGAAGGGCTGGGGTCCCCTGCTAGAGATGAGAGTTTGTGAGATGCATCCCCTTTGTGGTGGGATTTAGTGATCTTTGATAAATGTGCTTGGGGCTGGGGGTTAAGGAGAGAAAAACCCTTTCATCTGCATGGGCCGTGTCACAGCTCAGGAAACAGACCCTCTGCGTGCCACAGGCTGGGTCCCAAAGCAGTGAGTTTGGGGCAGAAAGGAGTGCTGGAGGGAAGGTATGGAATTACAAGGAGAGAGGGAACAGGAAGGGGGACAGGTAGGTGGAAAGCGTGTGTGAGAGAGAGGAGGTGACAGGTGGGGATGGAAGAAGAATATGAAGGAGAGATGATAGCCTGACAGGAAGAGAAATAACTTGCCCACATTGTTTGATGCCTGCTCGCTGCGGCTGCCTCCCTCCCCATCCCTTGGCATCACACTGCCAGGGGCTCTTGGTTTTCTCTGCCATGGCAAGCTTCTCAAAGTAGGACATGTGCAACTAAAGCTTGGGGGCTTGTGCTTCTGCAGCTGATTAGACGCAAGCAGACCCACTCCTGTGGAGGAGGCTGTCCGGCTGGCCCAACAGAGCCCCAGTGACTATCTCCTCAGGCTCCGCTGGTATGAGAGCCTGGGCGTGAGGGGGCAGGGGCTGCCTCTCAGTCATGATCTAAATCAGCCCCTGGCTGCAATCCCTGGTGACAGTGAAGCTTGATGCATCCGGCTGAGAGCCACCCTAAAAGAGAGCAAGTCACGTTCCTAGTGGTCAGAGCTGGGAATTGGCTGTCAGGACTCCTGAGTCCTGTGCCTTGGCCTGGGAAGGGATTGTGGTCTAGTGGTTAGCACAGAGGCCTGGGGGTCAGGATGCCTGGGTTCCATTCCCAGAATAAGAAGGTAATGCTGTGTCGTGGTCTGAGCAAGAGGCTGGATGTCAGGCCCACCTTGGGCTCTGATTCTGGCTCCAACGTTGACTTGCTGGGTGGTCTTGGGAAAGTTGCAGCCCTGCTGGGTGCCTCAGTTTCCCCACCAATCAAATGGGGATTATGTTGACCTGTGTCATAGGGAGGGAGGGTGTTTGACCTTTTAATCCATTCCTAATGGTTGTAAAGGGTTTTCAGATCTGCGGGGGAAGGGCAGTGTGTTCAGTATTTATTATGATGTGCCCTGTGAGTTGTCTGCATAGAAGTTGATAGTGAAACGACACTCCCCAAGCCCTGTCTCTCCTCTCGTTCCCAGGAAACGCCATTCAGGCCTTTGGCAATGGCACGGATGTCACCCTGTCCCCCAAAAACCCCTCGCCGCCCATCACCCTGCCCCCTAAGACAGAAAAGAGTTCTGCTTCTCCAGGTGACATCAGTAACAGCAACACCATCTACGACGCTTGCGTGATCACCACTTGCACCTCTGTTCAGGTAGGACTCCAGCTACCACACCCCCCTTCACAGAGGGCACATGTTATCCTGATGCATGGGCCTAGCTTGCCCAAAGCATCTCGGCGTACCTGCCAGGGTTAGCCAATGGCCTTGGAAAGTGAGGGCTGTCTAGTGAAAGCTGCTGTTTGCCAGTGTAATTCCCTTTAGTTATGACAGCACCAAATTCTCTAAATACTCTTGCCCCTAGCCCGGTGCTGCATTTTCTGTTACCTAGAATCCCCCTTGGCCCTGCCCAGCCCCTGATGCACCTCCATTACCCAGAAGCTCCCAGGGCTTCTGAACAGCCCTGTTGCTGTGCTAGAGTAGTGTGCATCAGATGGTTTGACTTCTTTTAGCCTTTTCTTGCATGGGCTGGAGATCTCACAGACTTGAACAGTGCCCCACTGGCTGCCAGTTTTGCCCCGGTTGGCTTTGCACAGAGGCTAGCCTTCCTGCCTTGGGTGAACACTGGAAGCTGAAAGCCCTCATCAATATCCAGGCACTGCCTGTGGGTTTTCTGCACTGGTGCATGCTGTCATATACACACACAGCTACATCATCCTGCTGGCAATAGGCTGGGGAGGTGGTGGTTGGATCTGGATCAGGATTAAGATTATGCCTGGGCTGTGTCAGGGCCCGCAGTCAGGTTCTGGGGCACTGAAACCTTGGTAAGTGGTTCTCTTGAGATTTTGGGCTCAAATAACTGCTGACCAAAAGAGATTAGCTGATGTGGTGGGATTTCTGTCACCTTCGATTGAAATCTTCTGCGCTGCCTTTGTGAGATCTCAGCCATAACCAAACAGGAACCAGAAAATAAAGTCCCTTCTGCTTTGGAATCTAATTGAGAAACAAAACCAAACCACACAGGTTGGCAAGAATTTTAGAATTTAAACCACAATTCATGGCTCCATCCTTGGCCTCCTATAATTCCTCTGGCCCTGCTGACTTTGTTCCTTGGAAGTTGTTCTTATCCTGATATGTCTATCCTGCAATCACGGGGTGTGATTGCAGCCTGTGTAGATATACCTGAGCTAGTTATAATATAGCTATCTTGGGTACCGATTGCAATGCGTGTGCTTCAGCATGGGACTATCCAGCCAAGTAATTGCCTAGGATTCCAGGCAGGCTTGTACAACTTGTGCGCGGCTGCAACTTCACTTCTTCAATATCCTAGAGAATACCTGGTCCTGCCATGTGTTCTGGGGACTGGGCTAGATGACCTCTTGAGGTCCCTTCCAGTTTTATGATTCTACTCGAGCTAGCTAGATTAAAGCCAGCTCGGATATATCTACTCAACCCAATGATTGCGGTATGGATTTACCCTAGGATTGAAAGATGTGGTGTTAGGTTACGTTAGCTAGCTCAAGCCAACACTTTCTAAAACTCTAGTGAAGGCCAGGCAAGTTGTACTATAGCAAGGCTTTAACTCCCCAACCAGATTAGCACAGGCTGTAGTACGATTCACCGTGTCTTGACTTGAGTTTGAGAAGGTGTTTGGGATCCAGATAGCTACCCCAGGCTAATCAACTTGAATTCTAGTCTAGATGAAGCCTCAAAGCTGCAACAACTGCCACCCGGGAATGAAGCGGCATTGCTTGAAGGGAGGGGAAGCATTGAGCCACCATCCTGATCGGGGTGGCGTGGAGAGAGATATTAGAATCAATCTGTTGCCCTCTATCTTTCAATGTTTATCGTATGGTAGTGCCCTGATCAGGAAGGGGCCCTGTTGCCCTAGGCACTGTACAAACACAAAAGTGACTGCTTGGAAGAGCTAGATAGATAGATGGGCATCTCCTGCTCACAGTCCCAATGGGAGGATAATTCTCTGTCCGTGCCTGCAGAAACAAAGTAAGCCTCTTCTCCTCCTTCAGGCTGGTGAGCGTACGTGAAGACAGCAATGTCACCCTTGGGCAGCCTCTAATTAGATCCGGCATGCTTGAGTAATTACATCTTATGTTTTCTAGTTACCACTCTGTGAGACAATCAGCAGCTCAATTTCATGCTAGAATTGCGGCACATCAGTGCTCTGACGCTGCCTTGGTGGGCACCTCAGCTCACTTTTCATTGTGAGACATGCTTGGCAGAGTTGTTCTCCTTCTAAGTGGCTAGAAAGGGAAAAACAACACCGTTATCTGCGTTACCCCATACTCTGCTCCATTTGCCACATGAGGAGGGAAATGGTGGTGAGGCCGTTTATTGCTGGAGTCCATCACTAGTGGGCTAGCTTTGTTCTGAGTAAACCAAGTGAACTCCACTGGGTCAAACCTTGAGCTCAGTTCCTACTCAGGCATCATGTTAACCCACACAATGTTCAATACATCTTTGCAGTCAAAGCCATCTCAGTGGTTAAGCCTCTAATTCCAGGAGAGTTCACCTACAGCCAATGGACCCAATGCTAACTGCAACCGTATCAGCAAAGTCATGTTTGACAGCATGTCAGTAACGTGACTCACTCAAGAGGTGTTCTAAAATAACTTGGCATTCCAGTGAAGGCAAGGCAAGCTGTCAGGGTTGTTCTTCACTGCAGCATTAGCTTTAGTTATCTACCATTGAGTTAACCCCTCTTAAGTGAGAAGGGTCATGCCCCAGCCTCTGCAGTGCTCCAACTCCATCCCCTTTCCCCACCCAACAAGCCAGCTAGCCCCAGTTTAAAGCACCACTTAACTTAAGCTGGAGATTTGTGTGTGTGGATGGAAATTGGGTTAGGGGCAATACTTGAGTTATATCTGAAGATAACGCTGAGGGGAAGATCGGCCCTTAGATAACTAGCCCATCCTGATGAAGATTCAGAATTTCCTCTCAAAGGGTATGTCTACACTGCAGTTAGACACCGACAGCGGGCCTGTGCCAGCTGCCGATTTGGTCTTGCGGGACATGGTCTGCGGGGCTGTTTAATTGCAGTGCAGACAATTTGGCTTGGGGTTAGCCGGAGCGCTGTGACCCTCCCACCTCACAGGGTTCTAGAGCCAGGGCTCAAGTCTGAGCCCAGACGTCTACACTGCAATCAAACAGCCCCACGAGCCTAAATCAGCCAGCAGGGGCCAGCTGTGGGTTTTTAATTGCAGTGTGGACGTACCCTAACGATGAAATGTTACATTGTGAATGTTTGTGCCGTGAGCTTATCAGAGCAGGGACTGTCTCTTGCTAGATGTTTGTACAGTGCCTAGCATAATGAGGCCCCAAACCCGGATGGGGCCTGCGAGCAGTGTCGCAACACAAAAAATAATCTCTGGGTTCATCTGCTGGAATACTGTCAGGCAGGGAAAATGAGAGGTGATCTTAGTCAATGGAAGTTTGCAGAATTTGAATGAATATTTGTAGAATTATTTTGTTTGCATTATCTGCCCAGATCTAGGCAGGAGTCCAGCAGAGACGCTCAGCAGTCCAGGGAATGAGGGATGAGAATTTTTTTTTCTCTCCTTCTCAAAGCTTTCCTGACAGCCCCAGTGTACGAAGAGCACACAGAGAGACTTAATGTTTCAACACCAGACACTCTCTGAACTGCCTTCAAATGCCCCATGCAAATGTGGAAGCCTGGTAATTGCAGGCCTGTGATGAGAATGAGAACGTTTTGGAATGCCCTTGCAGGTTGGCTCTGCAAGGACAGTGGAAAACAGCAAGAGTTCAGCTCCCATAAAATCGGCTTTGTGTGCTCCAGAGGGACAGCCTGTTTGAGCAGGCCTGGTGGAATGAGTCAGGCCTTTAGAACCGAGGATACCTCACAGGCCAGGGTGTTCCTGTCTTCCCAGCTACAGGGAACAATTTTGTCTCATTCAGAACATCACACCAGAGATAGATCTTACTGCTTTGTTCTTGGAGATTAAAAGAGAAGTGACAAGAAGGAGGAAGCTTGATCTGAAAAGATGACAATGATACATCCCCTTTATTCTGTAGCAGACTATTAGGAGCAACCAGTGATGTTCCATGGCTGGGTCAGGCAATAATTGCTGACCCAAGCACAGTCTGTTCACGATGCAGCATGGATGGCCTATTGCTAAAGCGAGTGTGTGGAAGTCAGGACTCCTGGGTCATAGTCCTAGCTCTGTGAAGGAGTGTGATTTGCTGGATAGAGAAAGTGACTGGAAGTCAGGGCTCCTGGGTTCTGTTCCCCTCTGCCACAAACTTTGTGTGTGATCCTGGGCAAGTCACTTTAGTGCTTTCTACTCAGCTTGCTCATCTGTAAAATGGAAGTAATGATAGTTGGCTGCCACCTCTGATTTCAGGTGGCATGAAATCCTCAGACCTTTGGCAAAACCTCCTGTCTTGTTTTCTCTCCTTCTCAGGAACATGGAGTGAAGCTAAACAAGTCCAAAGAGCACAGTCAGAGTTATGTGTCAGGGCCTCTCCTGGAAGGAGAGAAAGGGGCAGGCTTGAGAGCATGGACGTGTGACCATGGGGGGTGCCTTGTGCCACGCGTACATGCCAATAGAGGCGAGGGATGGAGCCACAGCCTGTTACAAACAAGGCTCAAAACATCTAAAATATGCCATAGGAATTATTTTTGGGAAGCCCTGTGGCTTGTGTATGCAGCAGGTCAGACGAGAGGATCACACTGATTCGTTCTGGCCTTGGAATGTATAAACTACTGGGACTGCAAGGTTTCTGTAAGCAGAGATGGTTTTCGGGGGCTGTGTCTACAGGGCCGCACTTTGTTTAATGGATTAGAGAAAACAGGCAAGCCTTTAAAAGCCCATCAGCCTGCTCCTGCTGTTCCCACAGGTCTCAGTTGCTCTGTATGTGTGTATTCCTAACACCTACTGATCCCGATTGTGTTTTACTGGCCCTAGAATATGTGCAAACCCTAATTGCAGTTTCATCCTGCAATGTTCTATATGTCCAATCTTAGCTGGTCCTATAGGGTACTTCTATATCAGAAGAAAGGACCTGTGACACGGCCCATAGCTGGCCCAAGTCAGCTGACTGGGAATCATGGGGTTCAGGTTGCGGGGCTAAGAACTGCAGTGTAGGTGTTCAGGTTTGGGTTGGAATCCAAGCTCTGGGACCCTCCCCTCATGCAGGGTCCAGATCTGGGGCTCCAGCATGAGCCTGAATGTCTACACTGCAGTTTTACAGCCCTGCAGCCTAAGCCCCACACGCGCAAGTCAGCTCATTGGGGCCAGCCACGGGTGCTTAACTGCTATGTAGATGTACTCATAGCCCTTATCCCCTTGGAATCTAGGTGGTGTCCAGGCAATGAAGCAATGGGAAATGGAGAGTGCTCAGCATCTTAGGCCTTGTCTACACTAGAGAACTGAAGCATTTCTATTCAGCCGGGTTAAGCACAACTGGTTTAGTATGTCCACATTAGCCAGGCTGAATTAGTTTGAGGACCTCTTTCAGGTTTGCTTCCCATCCATACTAAGCAATGCAGCAGCACTGCCCTGTGGGTAACTCTCCCACAGTTCTCAGCTCAGCTTCTGTGAGATTCCACAAAGCCTCAGGGCACTGGAGGATAGCAGTGAGAGGCCTGGCTTTTCTGCTTTGCTGGACTGGGTCCATCCTGGCACCATAACAACTGAGGCTCAAAGGGTGTTTTGTTTATATATGCTGTAGCAGAGTTGGCTCAGCATAGCTGGGACCTGTCAGCTTCGTGATTTTATTTTTCTTCAGATTTGAAAATGTTGATGACACTTTTTATTCCCCCCTTCCTCCCTCCCCCCCAAAAGGGGACATTTTTCATGATGTTTCCCCCCATAATTTCACTTTTTTTCCCCCCCAACCAATTATAGAGCAGGGCTGACATCATCCAAAAAAAAACTGAGGGAAAAACTCTCCAAATTTGGGGGGAGAGGGGAGAAATCACAATTTTGAAATAAAAAACTGAGTTTTGAAAAAATGTGGGGAAAAATTCATAAATTCTTTTTGAAAAGATGCAAGCACTTCAATTTATTTTAGTCCTCTGCCCACATGTAAAAAATACCAAGAAAAAAAATTAAAAGATATTTCCCAAAGTTCCCACCTCATCCCTTTAGCCAACCAGCTCTGGCTGCAGTTAGTAGCACAATTTTTTAACAGTGAGGGGAGAAACCATTGGAACAAGCTACCAGGAGAAGTGGTAGATTATCTATTTCTTGAAGTCAAGATTGGCTCCCTTGCTGGAAGATATGGTTTAGACAAACACAAGTTATGGAGCTCAATACAGGGATAGCTGGCTATTATTCTCTGGCCAGCATTATGCAGGAGGACACACAAGATAATTTGGTACCTCCTGGTCTTAAAAATCTATGAGGAGGTAACAGTGTTTTTTACAGCTAATAAATTATTCCAAGATAAGATCAAATGCTTTCCCTTATGCCAACATAGAGCTCTGCCACTGAAGTAAACCAAACCCCTGCTTTCCATTCCTCTTCCCACAGACACAGCTGACCACAGACATCATTCCAAACCAGAATACTTTGGTGGATCAGAAGGCATCTGGCAGCCAACATTCAGCCAAGGGCATCCTCTCTGTTCTTCCCTTCCTTCTCGTGAAACTGGCATTATAAAGGAGAGAGGAACCGCCTTGTGAAGGAAATGCCAACAAAACCCACACTCGCGCGCCCACCCACCCACCCAAAAACTCTTGCAAGAATTCTCTTTCTCAAGTTGTTTTCTCCCAGGGCTTCTGCTTTTGAGAAATTAAATAAAAGAAAATCCTTGTGTCAGACACTTAACTTTACTCTTGCACAGTAACGCTGGCCCTGGAAGTATCGACCTCTGGGTGGACATGCATCCTAGCAGGGGAACTTTGGTCATTTTCTTTTATGGGTATCTATGGTTTTTTCCTTTCCGAAGCAAGAGCCTGAGATTCACAACAAACCGGAACACACACACATACACCCGCACACAATGGATCCAAAGCTGTGAACAGAACTAGGGGGAACATACGGCGACCTACCAAGCTTTGACAAAGGTCAAGGGCGAGAGAAGGGCCTGCCACCTCTTGGATGGACTGGGGTAGGGCCAGGATCACGATAGCTCTTTGCAGGTGGATGGAATGAAGGACAGAGACCTTTTTTTCCTCCCCCTGTTCAGTTTCTTTTTGCTGCTTGAGAATTCTGTGTGTTTAATTCCCACCCTAGATGAAGCCTGGTATGTTGTGTCCTGGGAGATCCACGTGATAGCATTTTACTTCCGCCCACTCAACCCACAGTGAGGCGGGGATGGGAGGTGGGGGCAGCTTACGGAGATGCCCCTCCCTAGGAACAGAGACCAAGGAATGTTTCACATGCAGACCCCAATCTCCCATCTGAGGCTGCATCCCTGACTGGAGGGGTGAACGCTGGATCAGAACGCAGGCAGCTTGGAACCAAGGGGACTTTTTTTTGTTGTTGCCAGGTCCAAGGTGGCTTTCTTTTCCTTTCCCGTGACTGGCGAAAATTTTAAAATCAAAGAAAAAAGCCTCTACCACTAAAAGATGGTCCTGATGATGTTTCCAAATTGCTCTTCTGAAGGGGGATCTTTTCCTTTGTCCTCTTGGGTTTGGGTTAGATGGGAGAGGCCATCCATGGATGGGAGCCCCTGTATGTTACTCTTTCAGTTTTCTTTTGTTTTATATATACATATATAATGTATGTATATAGAGACCGCCTATATCTACATATATGTATGTATATACATAACCATATACATATACTGTGTGGCTTTTTTTTTTTTTTTGTATTTCCTTTCTTTTTTAAAAAATGATCAAACAGCAACAACAAAAATGTATTATTGTAAAGTTTATTTTTTTTAATAATGTCTATACTGGAAAAAAATAAACCAAGAACAAAAACGAAATCATCATTCTCCCAGCCAGTGCCGGGGCTTCGGGAACAGGAGCGCGACCAATGAGTTGAACCAATGGCTAAAATAAACATAATGGGAAGCAAATGGACGTGCTGTTTAGTTCCAAGCGCCTGGCCTCCGCTGCCCCATTGATGTCCTTGTGCTGGCTGTTGTCACCACGTGCAGCAGCAGTCGGGGAGGGTGGCTCCTAAATGGCAACATGGGAGACAGTTCGTGGGAACTGCAAGTGGCGGGATTATGGCGCTGGGGCAAGGCTTTTGTTTAGCCTCTGTAGGCAGGTATGTCACGTACCGTGTGAGATCTGCTCATCTCACTACCTTAGGTACTGCCGTGGCCCCCCATTCCCATAGTAGCTGAGCACCTCACCGTCCTTATGCATTTATCCTCACCACACCCCCCGTTGGATCGATAAGGGACCTGAGGCCAGGGGGAAGATTTCCAAAAAAAAGCTTTTCCTAAATGACTTAGGTGCCTATGTGTCATTTTCAAACATGACTGAGGTGCTTTAGAGCCCAAGTTCCATTGGCTTTCAAGGGGCTTAGGCTCCTAAGTGCCCAAGTCCCTGCTGAAAATGGGATGTAGGTGCCTAAGGCTGTTAGGTACCGACGGACTGATTTTTAAAGGTATCTAGGCCCTGAAAGAAGCAGCTAGGCACCTAGTGGGGTTTTCAGAAGTCCATGGGTGCCTAACTCCCACTGACTTGGTGCGAAATGCATCCGTAGGCACCTAAACCCCTTTAAAAAGCTGGCCCTTAGTGACTTGTCCAGGGAGTCTGTGAGAGAACAGCTCTCTTATCATTTAACTATTGCTCCAGCCTTTCTGTCCAGCCTTCTAGTCCCATAGCCCCACCTTAAGTCACACTGGCCCACCTCTATGGAACCCCACCTCACCAGGTTTCCCACCAGCATTCGTTGCTTGGAGGGGTCTGGGCTTTTCCTGTGGATGACCCTACAGAGTTACTTCTGCTCTCTCAGGGTTGGCTCGTATTTCCATCAAGTTCCTCTCCCTACATCTCCTCGTTTGCTCTTTAGAGATGCTACTCGGAGCCTGTGAGAGTTGGTTCAGCTGTTTCATAGCATCAGAGAAGATGAGGGTTGGAAGGGACCTGAGGAGGTCAGCTAGTCCAACCCCCTGCTCAAAGCAGGACCAACCCTAGCTAAATCATCACAGCCAGGGGGGCTTTGTCAAGCTGGCCCTTAAAAACCTCCAAGGATGGCGATTCCACCAATTCCCTAGGTAACCCATTCCAGTGCTTCACCACCCTCCTACTGACAAAGCTTGTCCTAATATCCAACCTAGACCTCCCCACTGCAACTTGGGACCATTTCTCCTTGTCCTGTCATCTGCCACCACTGAGAACAACCTAGCTCCAGCCTCCCTGGACTCTCCCTTCAGGTAGTTCAAATCATCCCTCACTGTTCTCTTTTGCAGACAAAACAAACCTAGGTCCTTTAGCCTCTGCTCATAAATCAGGTGCTCCAGCTCCCTAATCATTTTTGTTGCCCTCCTCTGGACTCTCTCCAATTTGCCCACATCCTTCCTGTAGTAAGGGATGCAAAACTGGACACAGTACTCCAAATGTGGCCTCACCAGCGCCGAATAGAGGGGAATAATCACTTCCCTTGATATGCTGGCAATGCTCCTACTAATCAGCGCAATATGCTGTTAGCCTTCTTGGCAATAAGGGTACACACTGCTGACTCATATCCAGCTTCTGGTCCACTGTAACCCGCAAGTCCTTTTCTGCAGAACTGCTGCCTAGCCTGTCGCTTCCCCAGTCTGTAGCTGTGCATGAGATTCTTCCGTCCTAAGTGCAGCACCCTGCACTTGTTGAACGTCATCAGATTTCTTTTGGCTCAGTCCGTCTAGGTTGCTCTATAGCCTATCCTTACCCACCAGCGTATCTACCGTTTCCCACAGCTTAGTGTCATCTGCAAACTTGCTGAGGGTGCAATCCACCCCATCCTCCAGGTCATGAATGAAAATGTTGAACAAAAAAAGCTGTTTCCCACTGTCAATGACTGTGACTGATTATATACTCCCAACCCTGCCTACTTATATGCTCACCGTGAAGGATTCTTAGCGTGTTCTGGAAGCGACACCTGTTACTGATGCCATTAACATTGAGTTTGGTGCCTTCCATTCTCTGCATGTGGCACACAACAGGTTATTCGCCTGAGGCTGGTAAGATGTTGATCTAATTCTGGGTGTTAGGCTTGATGCAGAGGTTGTGTTTAGTGACCTGGGATCCACAGCAGGTCAGAATAGCGACCTGGTGCTCTCGTCTGGCCTTAAACCCTAGGACTCTGTGACAAGGAGCAAATTGCTGCTCTCAGCTCCATTCTCAGCGAGGCCATAGCAGTAGTGGGTGGGTGAAATTCAGTCCTGTGTATAGGTCCAGCATCAGGCTATGAATCGGGGTTTAGTTGATGCCCAGGCTTTGTGCTGGCATTCTGCACAGGGTGAATTTCACCCCAACAAGGCACTGAGCGCCTGCATTGCAAGTTGACTTCAAGGGCCAGTGCAGACGCTCAGCGTCCCTCAACACAGGGTGCTGGGTTTGAAGCGCTGTGTGGCACAATGCCAGATGACAGGATTTCCCTTGTGAACAGTAACCAGCCAGTTCTGCATGGCCACCTCCTTCAAGAAGCAAAAAATGAAAGTGACCGTTTTGTGTGTGCCAGTAACAGTAGTACAGATCCGGGGTCCACTGTGCTCAGAGCAGCACATACAGGTTGTATCCCCACACTGCCGTGGGGAGATGCACTTCCCAGCATGAGTACATGTACACATGCCAGCTCTGCTCAAGCCAGCCATGGGCCATGGCACAGATGGCGGCTCAGGCAAGCTGGCTAAGCATAACCCCGTCTGAGATCCTATGTACATGCTCCGGTGGATAGTCTGTGCTGCCGCTGCCACGGTGCTATTTTCAGCATGCTAGCTCGAGCGCAGCTAACGCCTGTACGTCTATCCAAACTGGGAATCACACCTCCTAGCTGCAGTGTTGCTGTACCCATGGTAAGAGCCTCAAAGAGCTTACAGTCTAAATAAACAAGACAAGGGTGTGTGTGGAAAATGACTTGCTCAAGGTCACACAACAAGTCAGTGGCAGAGCCAGGCACCGCACCTCTATTTCCTGACTCCCAGGCCAGTGCCCAACTCTTTGGACCACACTGCCTCTCCCTAGTTGATGCTTACATATCACATAGCTACCTCTCTTAGCCCAGGAGTGCAAGCTGGATTCAATTCCATTAACCCAGTTACCCACTATATTCTGATTCTCTTCCACCACCTTCATCTGCCTGATCGTTGATAATGCAGCCAGCAGAGCAAGAAGAGCAGAGCTCACTTTCCCAGGAATAGGTTTGAGCCAGAAATTTAGTGAGGAGAAATAAATGTCCCCTTTGAAATTTGTAAAACTAAACAAATTTGATGTGGAAGTTGCCAAGGGGAAAATAAATATGTCATGGCTCTTGCAGGAGTCACTTTGCAAACCCAGACTGCTCTTTAATATATTCACTCCTACAAGAGCTACAGGAATGACAGGAACTGTAAACAGAGAGCCAGATGTGCTAAGCAGTTTGGTGCTGAAAGATATCAACAGCTATCCAGGACACCAGAGGATCAGGGAGAGGGAGTAATTGGAAGTCTGGCATGTGCGGTGTTTCAGGCCAAAGTTTGTCTGCCTTCTGCTGGCTAAGTTCCAAGAAGGCACTGAAGGATTTTGCCCTGACAGATGATTTTCAACAGGTAAAACAACATGGATCGGGTCTTGTTTTGGGGGGCACGACCTTTTTCCCTGCTAGGGTTTTGGTTTTTTTAACCCTAGAAATGTGAGGAATGTCAAGCCTTGTTCAAAACAATATCCCCGTTTTGGACAGGAATATCAAGCCTGCTGATTCAGGGCGTGCACCCGCTCCTAAAAGAGACTTCTCCATATCTGCCTACTGCACAGCTGCTTACACCTTCTTGGTCTGAGCCGGCAGGGTAATCCCTATTACCTATCTGTGGCGGGGATATACCCACACAGGTGACAAAAGGATTGACCTGGGCCTGAGAGGCCAGCTAACACACAGCTGCACCTGGAGGAGAGGCCAGGCTTAATTGATGAGAAGCCCAGCTGAGAAGGGGCTGAGAGAGGACTATAAACAGAGGGGTGTGTGTGTGTGAGAGCCAGCCAGCCAGCCCTTATCTGAGCAGCGAAGGCAGGCAAATGACCAGGGTGTAGTGATGTCATTTGCTATGGGGCACTGCAGGGCAGCTGTCAGCAGAAGGAGTCAGATGGAGATAAGCTGCTACTACGCCAATGCCAGCCACTCAGAAGCATGCCAACGGTGAATATGATTTCCTATGCTGTGTTTGCAGGGGAATTTAGCTGGTGACATGGGCAATATGGACTGAGAACTGTCTTGACCCCTGACTAATCCTTTAACAACGATAACATTCCCCTAAGACTCTCTTGCTCATTAGTGTGAAAGAGCTAATCACCAGGAAACAAAAAGGTTTAAAGGAGTTGGACTTAAAAATCACTTTGTCTCTGTTTAATTAAATTTCACTTGCCTGGCTTCTCTGATGTCATAACCTTATCTTATTTGGTCATTCATAGTCTTATTTTCTAATAGAGAAGCCAGTCAGGGAACAAAAAACCCCAAATGTATCCCCCACTTTTTCTGGCCTTCTCCATGGAGCAGCTCAAAAGCAAAACCAGGTCTTCTCCAGACCCTACTTCCTCTGATCAGCTGTCATGTTCCAACCACCACAGGACCTCTGGTTTCTGTTCCATCTGGTTCTTCTAGGGCCCAGGGATGCTTGAACTAAGCCATATTTTAAACAAAAAACACTCCCAACCATGCTTGTAGCTGCTTCCATTGCTTCATGCTGACTCAACAGATATTCTAGCTTCAGAAATACAATCCTAGATTGCGATGGAGCCTAGGAACCCCTGTCATGGACCAGAATTCCACTGATAGGTGCTCTGCAACCCCAGAGCAAATGGATGGTCCCTGCCCCAAAGAAGTTACATTCATTTGGGCTAAGCCAGCGTTCTTGGGAGCTTTGACCCCAGTCCCAACAGGCAATGAACACCCTTGATTTTCAGTGAGGTCACTGGACGCTGTAGTACTTGGTCCTTCTCCGTTTTATCCTTGTGCGCATAAGAGAGATCTTTGGTTGGTTTGCTCCTGTGGTGGCATTGCTGCAGAGAGGCTTATTCCTGCACATCTGAAGTTCTCACTTCAAAGCAGTTCAGGCGGCTGCAAACCCACTGAGTTTTTCTAACTGGAGAGCACGGAATCGTGTTGCTGAACAAAGCTATCAAGCCAGGGTGCTAATGGGAGGAGCTGAGCAGCTCAGACAAAGTTAGAGCTCTGCTCGGCATGCATCCCCTGAGATCTAGCAATCTCATCTCACATTCGCATCTCCACGGCACGCTGACTCTCACTGCCCCCATCATCAACTCTCTGAGCTGCACTATTTCAACAGAAATGGCAGCAGAGCAGTCACTTCCAGGTGGGGGTTGGGAGGTGCCAGGCTGGAGTATGCTCGTACTTCAAAGCCACAACATGCTGGGGTTTTTGTGTAGCACACATCAAAGACCGTACGTGAAGGTAGTATGGAAGGAAGGCAAAGGGAATAGACTGAGGTTGAAGTTATGGACCAACCATCCAGCTGTTGAAAGAAAGCTCCTCTCACCAGAAGAGGCCTGACTGAACCATGGTGTGGCTTTCCCCTTCTCTTTCATCCTGCCAGATGAATGTCATTGGTTTTATGCAGCTTTCCAAACAAAAAGGATGTGCCCCCTTCACAGGTCCCTGTAGCTATCTCCTTTCTCGTAACGTTAGATATGCCCCTCTCCTTTCAAATCACCCAGTGGGAAGCTGAAATCTTCATTCTTCAGAAAGAAAGACAAGAGTCCAAGGAAACCAGTGTCACTGGGATTTTAGTCTTAACTGACTGCAAAGCCCTTCCATGTGCCCAAGTGTAGGAGAAACATGAGTTTAAAGAACTATCTCCAAATTTAAGGTAACTGTGTTTTTAATAAAGAACCTGACAAGCCAAGTAGAAGGAAGGCCTTGAAAATAACAAGCGATAAGAACAGAAGGAATGGAATAGGGAGGATGTCTGACCCCTTTATTTAATGAGATAAAGGGGAAGTTTCTAAAAGTCTCTGGCCAGTAGGAGTGATTTCAGATCTTTTTATGTAAGACAAAAGGAATCTGCTTTAAAATGAGCCAACCTGGACCTTCCTGTCAGCATACCAGTGTTGCCTTAAAAATAAAGCCAACAGGACTCCAGGAAATGGAAAAGCTGTTGGGCAGCAGCAAGAAGGGACAGAAAGGCTTTGGGAAGGAAGGAGGCTGTGGATTTAATCTGGATTCAGATGGAAACGGAAGGTGAATTGTCTCAAACTGGTTTTAGCTGAAGTCAATGATTAGCAATGACATGTTTCATTTGTTAGAGTTATGAATTTGAGAGTTCTTAGTCAAACCCTACCTGATCATGCCAGGATACCAGTTTTCCCTAGGTCTGCCCTAGTTGTAAGTATACTGATCACATGCTTATGAACACTTTGTTGCTGTACTGGGTGTAGCGACAGCTTCTTCTTAAGCTGTTAGGCATCCTTAGAGCTATTGTCTAAAATACCATTTGGCCTTTGGACTTGATTATGGTTAAATTAGTATCTGGTCTCCCATATAAATAACTTCTAATATTCATTCCAACACGAAGTGGCTTGTACCCACTGTGCTGTTTGAATCTTCAGCTGGGAGACACTTCTGTGATGCTGAACATTCTAGGATATCTAGGTCATGCACCCCCCTCTGTGCTGCTGGTTATTCCGGGTATTCCTAGATATAACCCACCAGCCATGTTGCCAAGCATCCTCACATTCCACCTGACTGAATGATCTGTTTTGCGGCTGAACACCCCCAAGGCAAAATGATACCTTCTTTGACTCCGTTACATCCACGGAGTTTGTACTGGCACCTCTCAATATTTATATCCAAAGTAAGACTCTATCTGCTGTACTAAAGAATGTCCTGGTTCCACACAGGTAGCTCAGGGAATGCATTGGAGCTTCTAGGTGGAACATATTTGTTGTGAGGCTGATGGCAGCAAATTTAAGATGAAAAATCCTGGGAGGATCCCCTGAAGCCCTTTGAAGCCTCTCTTCCTAATCTGCTTTTTGTCAAAATGGGGAGTCAGCATGGGGAACAAAGCACTGCCTGCCTGATGTGGCTGAAATAAACTGAAGAAAGGGAATGCCCCTCTGCTGTCATAAGGGAGTTTGAAGGCACTCATTCTAGCTGCTAGAGAAGCATAGGAAAATTGGATCAAACCCCTGGTTCATCTGGTCCAGTATCATGTCTCTGACAGTGGCCTCATACAAGAAACAAGGCAGAGGTGGGATAATCTGGCCCCCCACGGAGGTCTCATAGTGATCTCTTGCTGTTAAAAGTTGGCTTCAGCCCTGAAGCATGAGTTTTAACGCTGACATGTTTGTTCAATCCTGATAACTCTGGATATGCTCTTCCATGGAAATGTCCAACCCTTCTTTGACTCGAAGTTCTTGGCTTCAGTGACTTCCTGTGGCAGTGAGTTCTACTGTCTAATGCACTGTGTGGGGGGGGGATGAAGGGGGGAGAAGCAGGAGGGAGAAGCATTTCTTCTGATCAGTTTTGGATCTGCTATCTTTTAATTTCATAGAATGACCCCTTGTTTTTGTGTAATGAGTCTAACGCCAAGTTGCTCATAATGCCCTTTCTAAAACTTTGCAGGTTCCCTCTTGCTAAAAGTGTGTGTGTGGGGGGAGGGGAGTGTTAGTGTTATGCATGCACGCGCACACGCATGCGCACACGCGCACACGCACACACGCACACACCCTTCCCCATCCCTGAAGCAGCAGGGGACAAAGTAAGTGATTTTTAGGATGCTGCCATGGGGCCTTCAACTGCTGTGTCTTAATGATAAAGACATCGGGTCATGTGCAGGGGTTAAAGCAGATTCTGGGCAAAGGACGTACGCTTATCAGTCCCTTTAAAAGAACACACTTTAGTGGCTTTGAAGCATGTATTTCAGCCATTTGTGGAACTCTAGGAAACCACCCCAGCACGGATCGTGAGTCTTAATCTTTCAATGAACTCCTGATGTGTGTTTTGGTGATTGGGAAGTCCAGCCACAGGCCTTTCATCTGGTGCTGTGGTTACTAGGTGTTATAGTGCATGGATCTTATCAACAATTATTTTCTTTTGATTTGCAGCGTTGATTTAATTAGCGTGATGAGACTGAAAGCATGTGATGTGAGAGGACATGATGATGTCTGTTCTCGTGTCACAGGAAGACCAGTGATATCACAGGAAAGGCATTGATGTCATCCAGCATATCAAGAAGAAGGGAAGTGATGTCACAAGGAAGAATGTGATTTATGTCACATGAAGGTACAGGCAGTTGACACAAGGTGATGTGTCACAGGAACGAAAACGGGGGTTGGAAATTACTGTGAATAACCACTTGCTGTAAATCACAGGCACTTGGCTACATTGAAGATACCTTGTCTGATGGTTAAAAGGACTTTATATTTTCTTAAAACTTTCTGGACGAGTCCTTTCTGAGGAGAGGCCTGAATGAGTGAAAGGAACTCAAGTTGGGTGGGACAGCTCTCCTCTCTACCTTGCCCTGGCCAAGTCTCAGCTCCTTGGGCGCTGGAGGAAGATTAGATGGGGTTAGACTAGATGATGGTTCTGATTCTATGATAAGACTCCCACATCTGGAACTAATGTTGGAGCAGCTTTTAAAGTCTCTCCCTCTGGTGATGGAAGCTTTTGTAGTGTGCATTTCACATGGAGATACTGACATGCTTCCTCATAATTTCTCAACCTCTCTCTCATTTGAATTATCACAGCTTGAGACAGGCCCTGCAGAACAGAGAGAAATCCTCAGAGGGAAGGGAAAATGCTCTGGTGTTTTTCAGCTGCTTTCGGCTTCAGCTCAACTAGAAGAACAGAAACCTTTCTTTGCCATTCACATTTGAATGCAGCTCTTAAAAGGCAGGGAAATGAGAGAGAACAGAAGCTTTCTCTTCTGATCTTCTTTATGAGCACATTATGCATTTCCACCCCAATGCTTCTTTTATGCACTTGTATTCCAGTCGCACCTATAGACCACAACTGAGATCAGGGCCCCATGGGGCTGGATGCCGCACAGACATGTTAGAAGAGATAGTCCTTGCCTGGAAAATCTGGCCAGCATGGTCACAATAGGAGCTGGTGGACGCTGAATGTTTCTAAAAATCTGGCTCTTATTTAGGTGCCTAAGTGGGAACGGTGGTCCTCTGAAAACACAGCTCCAAATGTGCGTTTTGTGAATCTCAAATTTGGACCCTGAATTCTTCAAAATCTGATGCATGTGACTTGACTGGGGTCTTCTAGGGAGTTTGTGGCATACCCAGGAATTGAGGCCAGGTTTCCTTAATGCCCATGAAAAGCCTGAAAAACAGAAGTCTCCTTTTTGGTGGCTGTATCTCACCCATCCCTGGAGGACCAAGGGCCAGCACCCCTTTTTTCCAATGGGTCTTCTATCTGTTTGTGATGGCTGCCCTGCACACAGCTGTTTTGAAGGAAAGGTGGGGAAATACTAATTGCCCTTCCAGCAAATGAAGTCACCTCCTTCTGTTTGGTTTTTTTGTGTGATCGGTGATTATTTAATCCACCGCAGAGAGCGTTTTGCCTTGGCCTGACTCGAACAGCAAGGGCAATGCTGGTGACAGCTGATGACCTTTGCATCATGCAGAGGTACTTAAAATAGATAGAATCTCACCTTTGCCCCCTTCTAATTAACTTGATGTTATCATTTAGACTTTAATAAGCACCCCAGAGCCTGCATGTGGAGGCAAGTGTCCTCTTTCCCCCTGTTCTTAATTCTCTATTAAATAAGTTATCACCTTGGGGCTCTCTTAACACTTCTACCTTTCCTGTGAGCTGATACTTTTGCCTCATTAACTATTCCAAGCTGCTTCTACGCAGGAACTGTTTTCCGTTATGCTGTCTTTAATTTTAAAGACACAATAGCCTCTTGCATGTGCATGATGGGTTTTTCCAGCCCCAGGCCTCAAACTGCTTTGCAAACAAAGATAGTTAAATACCACTAATGTATAGAGGAGGGAGAAATTGAGGCACGGAGAAGGGGAAGTAACGTACCCAAAGCTGCGTAACAGCCCATTTATAGAATTGGGGTGCAACCCAGGAATCCTAACACACGGGTCTCAGCGCTAGCCCAGGTCCTCCTGCTATGTACAGCAGTGATGGAATTCCAAAGGACTTGGCAGGTGGTGCATACTGAGCATATGCAATAATGGTTTCTTCCTGGGATGGCATGGGGATCAAGTGCATGCTGGAGAGAGCTCAGAGATGGACATAGGGATTTCAGGGGGTTAAATCCCAATACGGGTTTTCAGAGGGTTGCTGGGAGGCAGCCTGAGCTGAAGCAGCACTATATCTGCAAGTGTAAAGTCAAATGAAGTAAAAATCTTAAATGAACCAAACTGTGCCATAGAATCTCTATGGAGAGTAATTCCATGCTTGAATAATAAGAATATAGCAGTAGGGATATACTAAGTACCGACCACCTGACCCGGATGGTGGTAGTGACTGAAATGCTCAGGGAGATTAGAAAGGCTATAAAAATAAAACCCTCAATAATAATGGATTTCAATTATCCCCATATTGACTGGGTACATGTCACCTCAGGATGGGATGCAGAGGGAAAGTTTCTTGACATCTTAAAGGACTGTTTCTTGGAGGAGCTAGTCTTGGAACCCACAAGTGAAGAGGCAATTCCTGATTTAGTCCTTAGTGGAGCATGGGGTCTCATCCAAAAGATGAATGTAGTTGAACTGCTTGGTAATAGTGACCATAATATAATAAAATGTTAACATCCCTGTGGGTGTGGCGGGGACCATGGTGGGGTAGCCCACCATAGTAGCATTTAATTTCGGAAAGAGGAATACAAAAAAGAGGAAGTTAAACAGAAATTAGAAAGGTACAGTGTCAAAAGTGAAATCCCTGCAAGCTGCATGAAACTTTTTAAAGACACTATATTAAAAGCTCTATTTAAATGCGTCCCCAAATTGAAAAACATTAGTAAGAAGACCAAAAAAGTGCCAACGTAGCTAAACAACAAAGTAAAAGAAGCACTTGGAGGCAAAAAGGCATCCTTTAAAAAATAGAAGTTATTTCCTATTGAAGAAAATAGAAAGGAGCATAAACTCTGGCAAGTGGAGTGTAAAAATATAATTAGGAAGGCCAAAATAGAATTTGAACAATTAGCCAAAGAATAAAAATAACAGCAACATTTTAAAGCACATCAGAAGCAGGAAGCCTGCTAAACAAGTAGTGGGGCCACTGGACAATCACGATGTTAATGGAGCACTCAAGGAAGATAAGGCAATTGCGAAGAAACTAAATACATTATTTGCATCCGTCTTCGTGGCTGAGGACATGAGGGAGATTCCCAAACATGATCTGTTCTTTTTAGGTGACATATCTGAGGAACTGTCCCAGACTGAGGTGTCATTAGAGGAAGTCATGGAACAAATTGATAAATTAAACAGTAATAAGTCACTAAGACCAGATGGTGTTCACCCAAGAGTTCTGAAGGAACTCAAATGTGAAACTGCAGAACTACTAACTGTGGTATGTAACCTATTATTTAAATCAGCTTCTGTACCAGGTGACTGGAGAATAGCTCATGTGACACCAATTTTTATAATCGGCTCCAGAGGCAATCCCAGCAATTAGACCCCTAAGCCTAACTTCAGTACTGGGCAAATTGGTCGAAATGATAGTAAAAAACAGAATTATCAGACACACACATGAACGTGATTTGCTGGGGATCAGTCAACATGGTTTTTGTAAAGGGAAATCATGCCTTACCGAACTATTAGAATTCTTTGTCAGGGTCAACCAGCATGTGGACAAGGGTGATTCAATGGCTATAGTGTACTTAAATTTTCAGAAAACCTTTCTGAATGTCTCTCACCAAAGGCTTTTAAGCAAAGTAAGCTGTCATGGGATAAGAGGGATGGTCCCCTCCTGAATCAGTGACTGGTTAAAAGATAGGAAACAAAAGGCAGGAACAAAATAAAAGAAAGGAGAGAGGTAAACAGTGGTATCCCCCAGGGGTCTGTATTGGGATCAGTACTGTTCAACATATTCATAAGTGATATGGAAAAAGGGGTAAACAGTGAGGTGGCAAAATGTGTAGATCTAAAATTACTGAAGATAGTGAAGTCCAAATCAAACTGTGATACATTTTCAAAGGAATGTCAGAAAACTGGGTGACTGGGCTACCCAATGGCAGATGAAATGCAATGTTGATAAATGCCAAGTAATGCACATTAGAAAACATCCCCAGTATACGTATAAAATGATAGGGTCTAAATTTGCTGTTACCACTTAAGAAAGATCTTGGAGTCACTGTGGAAAGTTCTCTGAAAACATCCACTCAATGTGCAGCTGCAGACCAAAAAAGCTAAGAAGGCATTGGGCATCATTAGGAAAGGGATAGTAAGACAAAAAAATCATATTGCCTCTATATAAGTTCTTGGTATATCTACATCTTGAATACTGCATGCAGCTCTGATTGCTCCATCTAAAAAAAAAAAGATATACTGGAATAGGAAAAGGTATGGAATAGGAGTATGGAACCACTTCCATATGAGAAGACATTAATAAGACTGGCACTTTTCAGCTTGGAAAAGAGACGAGTGGGGGGGATATGATAAATGTCTATAAAATCAGGACTGATCTGAAGAAAGTAAATAAGGAAGTGTTGTTTATGCTTTCTAATAACCTAAGCAGAGGTCACCCAATTTAATTAGTAGGCAACAGGTCTAAAACAAACAGAAGGAAGCATTTTGTCACACAGTGCATTGTCAATCTGTGGAACTCTTTCCCAGAGGACGTTGCGACAGCAAAGACTATAATGGTTCAAAAAAGAACTAGATAAGTTCATGGAGGATAGGTCCATCAATGGCTATTAGCCAGGATGGGCGGGGATGCAAAGGCATGCTCTGAAGTGTCCCTCGTCTCTGTTTGCCAGAGGCTGGGAATGGGCGATGGGATGGATCACTTGGTTTCCTGTTCTCTTCATTCCCTCTGAAACACCTGCACTGACAGAAGACAGGAGACTGGGCTAGATGGACCATTGGTCTGACCCAGTATGGCCATTCTTATGAAGTGACTAGGAGGAGCTGAGCCTAATTGGGCCCAGGCCCTTTTAAAAAGGGGTGGTGGTGGTGGAGAGGAATAGACACCATTGCCATTGCTTGCCTTGCAGTGGTAGGTAGAGACCTCAGCCAAGATGAGACCTGTTTTGCCATGTGCAGAAGTAAGAGCCAGTCCTTGCCTTGGGAAACTTGTAGTCTATATGAGAAGAGACTAGAGGCAAAGAAGGGGAGAAAGAACTGACTTTATTTTCCCCATTTTATACACAAGGAACTGAGGCATGGAATTATCGAAGACATGCTTCTGTGAAGTGCTAGATAGTTTCTCAGGAATGCTCAGCTCTCTGTAAGAACAGCCCTTCAAAGTCTGATGGCCAGTCATTCAGCACATGGGGAGGTGAGTAGAGCTGGTTAGGAAATGGGATTTATTCCCCACAGAAAATGTAGTTTTCATCGGCAATTCCTAGCTTTTTAGTCACTCCGTTCCTTCCCCCAATACATTAATATTTTTTTTGCTGAAAACAAACACTGCACATTTTTGTGCTGTCTTTGATTTTTCCAAGGAAAAATTAAAAATGTTCCAGGCAAACAGGCGCTTCACCTGGAACTGTTCATTTTGTCAAAAATAAACCATCAAAAAAGTTTTGCCAGAGATGTTTCCACCAGTCCTACAGCTGAGCTCTTTCAAAAAACATGGCCCCTCTTGGCTTGGCCACACTAGGAACTTGCGGTAGATCTGAGAACTGAACACAGCTCTCCAGTGCTCCAGTCCAGGGCCTTAATTACAAAACCATCCTTGGGCTCAAACACTTGCCGCTTACTTTATGTTCTCTGTGTAAGTCCAACAACCACAGCAGAAGGGTTCAAGAGACCGAATGGAAGAAGTGGATCGTTTCTTTTGTTTAAAAATAAAATTAAAAAAAATCAGCTCTCATTTTTTTCAGGTAGGTGATTCCAAAAGGGCTTCACAGGACAGGCCGAAATACTTGTTAGCAATAACCCTGCCTGTTATATATGAGCTCAACAGCTGCCTCTCCAAATGAAGAAAGAAATAGATACAATCTCAGGAGAACGACGTAATGGAAAGAGTCTAATATGTGCAGCGAACAAACAGGACTTCGTAAAATAGCTTATTGCACCAAACAGCTTCTCTTATGATAATTGTCTCTCAGCTTCAGCCATCTGTGGGCAGAAGGAGGAGCAGCGGGAAAGGAAGGGAGAGATTGCAAATCTTGAAGAGATTTAAAGAAAAAGCAAGACTCATGTTTACTTGTAAACAGCTCAGCACATCCACCAAGATGATGGATATGGCATAAGAACGTAAATAGAATAAGTAGAACTTACATAGGGACAAATACTGTCACTTTTACTCATGCTGTTATTTTTACAGTAGTGCCTAGAGGCCTCAGCCAGCCTTAGGGTCTCATTGTGCTAGGTGCTGTACAGATACAAAGTTAAAGGCAGTCCCTGCCCCAAAGAGCTTTATCATCTAAATAGACCATTCAAAGAGTGAGAAGGGAAGTGGTGTTACCCCCATTTTACAAAGGAGGAACTTTTCAAGGGAGAGATTACATGATCTTTCCCAAAGTGTCATGGGGAGGCTATGGCAGAGCTGGGAACTGGACTCAGATCGCCTGAGTTCCAGCCAAGTACCTAAACTATCTGGCCAGCCTCTCTCCCATGAAGCCTAGTGATCTGTAGCGCTTCCCTGATACCTACTAGTTACAAGGTGGAAGAGCAGGTCCATTTCCTGGGGCTGGTGTGAGCAATGCTTCACATCCCAGTGCACCTGGCCAACTGATACACCTCATAAGCCCCTTCCCTCTTTTCTAGGCTTTCTGGCATGCCAGTCGCCAGCCATGGCTAGCTCAGATATGAACTAATAACTTCTCCAGGATCTTGGCTGGCTGTGTCGCATGGAGCATCTGGGTATTCACAGGGGAGGGGGAGCAGCATTGTAAAGCGCTGCTTAGCACTGAGCGTCTCTAATGGGGAATTGGCCTATGGCTTCTTGGTGTTGGTGGATCACACTAGGAGTACCCTCAGCATGGAAGTTGCTTCTTTCAGTTGTAGAGCTTGTGATGTCCCTCTCAGTCCCCAATGCAGGGAGCATGGCTGGGGAGAAGCTCCTTTCCATTCTGGCTATCTTTTGGCTGCTGAAACGGGGACTTAGCACTGTGGCCAGCTGAGCGTCTGCTGGAGCTGTGGCAAGGATGCTCTAACTTAGTGAGGAGGCAGTGAAAGACCCTCTCGCCCCCAGCCAGTTCCAGAATGAGGGAAGGCACAAAGATGGCACTTCCGCCTGCCCTGTTTCCTGTACTGGCATGGAGCATGGCCAGAAGGGAGAATTAGCCCCTGGGCTGCTACAGGCTGGGAGCCAGAAAGCTAGGTGGAACCCTATGGTGTCTGTGTCTAACAGCAACATCTCTGAGGTCATTAGAGAAGAGACAGGACTCGGCTGTATGTGCTTGATTATTTTTCAGGCCCTGGGGGCAAAGTAACCGGGCCAAGGTTTCATCTAGAGAAAGGCTATTCCTCATGCCCGTCTGTGAAATGCATGAAGTAGGAGCCACTGAATGGGAAAATAAACTGAGAGGAGGAAGGAAATAACAAGAGGCTCAATGTCCTTGCCTTGTTAATGGAGAGCCCCCCTCTTCCTGCCCCTCAGCTGCTTTGCACAACATAAGCCTGCTGTAGTCTGTAGAAGGCATGTGCTATTGGAGTCGGGCACGCACAGCTAGAATAGCCACTTCTTAATCTAATTGGGGGAACTGGGTGCATTTAGCCAGTGCCACAATGGGAACAGGGCCATTATGCAGCAAATTGGTCATGAAAGGGACGAACAGCAGCTTATAGCCCACAGCAGGGCCTGTGGATTTAAGCATGATGACACATTGCAGGCACTTTATTAGGGGAGGGAATCTCTTTAATGCTTGGTTAACTGGAGTCTATTCTAGGTAATCCCAAGGGATAATGCCTGGGTGAAGCCATCATTTGTCTGATGAGGTCTTGGGGGAGGGGGAAATCGATTTCTTTGCTTATCTTGAGTATTATGAATGGAGCTCCGAGGACTAGCACAGGCCCTAAGGATTCTGGAGGCCCAGGGATTTAAAGGATTTGGGGAGAGCTGAGTGCACAGTTCTGGTGTTATTAGCTTTTGAAGGGTGATTCTGAATGAGTGGGTTTTGTTTTGTTGTTTTTTAATTGGGATGGTAGCACAGGGTTGGGTGAGCCGTCCCCCCCATCAGCTCTGCGCATGAATACGCTACTTGTGCAGGAAGCAAGTGAAGGACTCATCCTTGCCTTTCACACCTCCACACAGTTTTGTGAGCTCCCTCACTTGGGCAGGTGCACCTGGGAATGGGGGTGGCCCAGCAGATGATGTATATGACTTGGAAACAAAACAACTGGAGCTGGTGTGTGACCTTGGTCCAGCCACTTCCTTCCCTGTGTTTGTTTCCCTTCCTACCCTTTGTGTATTTAGTCTAAGATCAGCAGGGCAGGGTCTGTCTTTCTGTGGGTGTGAAATGTAATTGTGGTGTGATGGCCGGGGGGGGGGGGGAGTGCAGACCTAGAGCTAGCTTTAATCATAAAGATTAGGGTAGGAAGGGACCTCAGGCAGTATCTAATCCAACCCCCTGCTCAAAGCAGGACCAACCCCAACTAAATCATCTTAGCCAGGGTTTTCTCAAGCCAGGCCTTGAAAACCTCAAAGGATGGAGAGTCCACCACCTCTCAAGCTAACCCATTCCAGTGCTTCACCACCCTCCTAGGGAAAACATTTTTCCTAATATCCCAATTAGATCTCCCCAACTGCAACTTGAGACCCTTGCTCCCAGTTCTGTCATCTACTACCATTGAGAACAGCCTAGCTCCATCCTCCCTGGAACCCCCTTTCAGGTAATTAAAGGCTGCTATCAAGTTCCCCCTCATTCTTCTCTTTTGCAGACTAATCAAGCCTAGTTCCCTTCAGCTTCTCCTCATAAGTCTTGTGCTCCATGCTGCTGAAGTCCTTGCTAGTGTCAACTGATATCTGTGCCCAAGCTAGCTAGATTAGAGCTAACTCAGGGATGTCTCTATATGCTGCCTTTACACCTCCTGCTTGTAGTGTAGACATACCCTATATGTGGCTTGTACAGCACTTATATTCAGGCTCTTTGATCCCCTAGCACAATGAGACCCTCATCTCAGCTCACACTACTGTAGTGCAAGTCCTAGATAACATTATCCAACCAAGTATATAAAGTCTAGAATAGGAGCCATCTTATCTGAATGCCCACGCCCAAATGGCGGTTCCAATGTGCCATTTTGGGGAATATTCATGACACCTTTAGTGTGCCCAGTGCCAATTGTTCAAAAGCATGAATCAGGGCCCCCCCAGATCATGAAACTTAAATATATATTTCAATGTGCCTTCTAGTTTTTAAGCTATTAAGGGGTAGGCCACTTCCAGTTTTTCAATGCAACTATGATGGCTAGAATCCCGAGCTGGTTAGAAATTGGAATTTTTTGTTTCTCAGGAAATTTTGACTCATTGTTCTGAATTGGAACAAGCTGAAATTTTTTCAAATTGTTCTGGAAAACAAAAATGCCAAAGGTTTTGATTCAGGAACCAGTCAAAATGCTTTGTGATAATGTAGACTAGTTTTATTTGAGAACATCAAAGCACTCCATTTCTACATACTAAAAGTCAGAATGTTTTGACTAGCATCTAGGTTCATTTCATTTTGACTTTATCATATTAGTTTATATTTTAATATATATTTCACTTCATTTTACGTATTGATTCCTTTTCCCATTTAGATGGGGTCAGAGGTGCCAGTGATTCTTTACCTTACCTTCCAGGCTATGGTAAATGTGTGTCTGTTTTAAAGCTCCAGACCTTTGCTTGTCACACTTCTCTTGACAATCTTTCCATCGTATCTCTGTTTTAAAAGTACATTTATATATGAAATGAATATAATATATTTTAATAACTATAATAGAGCATATTAATAGATATAATATAAATATTTGAATATAAAGTCAAAAAGACAGACATTGAAACAGTCAAAATAAAACTTCTTTCTTATTGAAACAAAATGCTTTAACATTATCAAAAGGAAACAAGAAAAGTGAAATATTTTTCAGCTTTTTCCCCTTGAAAACATCATGGAAATCAACATTTCCCTGCAATATTTCAATTTTGACCAAACTGCCTTCATCAATAGAAGACTGTTATCAAATTTTTTTGAGTAGCTCTCTGAGAAATATATTTTGTGTTTCAAAGAGACCTGAGATTGTCCTGTAATGACATGGCTGCAGGAGCTGAGAAATTAAAAGAAACTCCAAAATCAGGAGGGCAACACTCCACTTTTGTGACCATTTGTCTAATCTTAACTAACCCTATAAAATCCAGGATTTACTCAGTGAATCTTAACTGTACCCCTAAACTTCTGCATCCAGTTAAGGAAGCCGCTAATGAGTTCCGAGCTGTAGCTGGCACAGTGCAGGTTGTTGTGTAGGTAATTGCAGAAACTTTCCTCAACTGCAGCATTTCCCCAGAAGGCCCTTCTTTCTCCTTCTGGTCTGTAGAAGCTTCTGCATTTCTCTCAATTAACTCTTTGGCTGGCATCATTCCAGTAACAGTTAGCAGCATTCACAGGACTCCCGTGCCCTGCGTTATAGTTTCCTAATATAATTACCACAGTAAATTAACAATGAATTACATTGGGGGAAGGGGAGGAGAAATAAAATGGTGTACAACTGCAAACGGTCAGGGCCATGAGTGTCTTGGGGGAGGTATTTCTGACAGCTAACTCAGGGCTCCTTTCCACCCTGTTCAAATATGGGAAAGAGACAATCCCCAGGGAAAATCTATAGAATGAGAGGAAAAGGCAAAATTCAGTGAGACGGCCCAAGGATCCTGGCAGAGATTTCCTAGTGACTCTAGTGGTGGTGATGTCATGAATTAGCACTGGCATGGAGGTCCACTTGCTGCAAGGGAAAATAAGGGTGGTAAAAGATCAGAATTGCACTCTGGTGCTCACTGACATGGTCTCTGCGTGTAGCCCTCCATGGAAAGGAGAACTAGAACTGGATTTCTTTGTTCTTCTGGGCACAACTCCCCAGAGGAGGAGAACCTGGACTAGATTTCTGTGCCTACTGGGAATGGATGGTCTGATATAATTTGGTAGTCCTAAATAGAGCCCTGCGCGGGACTATTTTTAATCCCATCCCGCTCCTGCAATTATGGCAGCGGATTCTGTGGGAGGCACAGGATCCCAGTCCCATTGCAGGGCTCTACGCTAGTCCCACATAGGGATCTAGCCCTAAATTTTCTTAATTAACAGCTACCACTGTGATGAAGGACCTGTAGGCATCCAGATTGGTAGAGTACATTCTACCTGTGTGGTTCAAAAAGTGTATGTTGTGAAGAAACACAGGAGAGCCCTTTTGGCTCCAGAGATCGTGTGTGTGTGTGACATGTGCATTAAAGCTTTACAAATGTTTTACTGTACATAATTAAATCCATATGGGGGGAATTTTATTTATGCACAATCTGCCTTTTATGGCATCACTGTCCATCAAGCAACTTTATGTATTATGGTAATATTTAGAAAGCTGAGATTTAGCCTTAGATGAGAACTGTTACACACTGAGTAGAACACAGGGCTCAGTACTGAACACAGCTCTTCTAAGTCCAGTTATTCCTACTCTTCCTCACTGGCAATTTCTGCCCTAGGGCTCACACAAAACCTTTGATTTCTGTCTCTAGGGAATGCCTTTGGCTTTGATTCCCTCCTAGGGCCAGAAGAGAGAGAACTCTCCTCCTTCCCATCAGCGCAGAGCCCTGTTTTCATTGTCCTGCCCAAACCACACATTGGGAAGGAGATTCGTGAGATCCCACGCTAAGACCAAGTTGTTGTGTTTCTTGCATTGACAAGCTCTTGGAGGGCCCTTCACAATAATAAAACCACTTTGAATTCTGAGAGGTGCATGAATGCCTCTTTCTCAGAATTCATTAAGAACCTTTCTTGTTAGACTCTTGCTCCTACTTTGAACAGAGGCTTTTCAGTTTTTAAGGCCCTGAAATCCCAGCCCATATTATGAGAGCTGCCTTTTTATTCACTGAGGTCTCCCCCAGGTATCATTGGGGAGGACTGGGCTAGTACAGAGAGTGCTAGGTTTGAGACCAGGATTTCCAAGGAGCTGAACGGAGTTAGGTGCCTAACTCCCACTGAAATTAAATAGAAGTTGGATGCCTAAGGTCTGGTCTATGCACAAGTTTTGCACTGATTTAACTACAGCAGTTTACTGAAATAGACGCAACCTCTTGTGTAGACCGATATGAATCTGTTTCAGAGGACTTTGTCTTGATTTAGCTTGTGCACTTCTAGGCAAAAGCTAAACTACTATAACAAGTTAATATAGACACTGCACTTTAACGGGTTGCACCCATTTCACTAAAGTCCTCTCTAAACTTGGTTTAATTAAATTGGTGCCATTTTGGGGTGTTGACAAGGCCCAGCTCACTTAGGCGCTGCTGAAAATGCCAGCCTGACTGGGTGTTGGGAGCAAATAGATGATGGAAAAAACCTCAGGAGTTTTGGACCTTAAAGTTCAGACACTTCCCCGAACCTTTCTCAAACATCCTTAGCTATAGATCTCTCAAAGAGGTTCGTCTACTCTGCCTGGGTTAGGTTGTGCTGATGGTATTGCTTTCTTGCAATAATTTGACACTTCTGAAGTCAGAGCCTGTGGGTGAACAAAGGTATTCCAGGCAGTCTATCTAAGGTGTTTAAAGAGCTCCCATCACCATGGTATCTAGGCTCCAGTGGGCTGGGTTGGGAATGGGTGTGACTGCACATATATCAGAACGTGTGTGAGAGACTGTGAGTACCATGTGAGACCATTGGTGCTCAGATGCCATGATGAGTGAAGCATAAGGTCCTGGTCCAAAGTTCACTGAACTTAGTGGGTGTCTTTCCACTCAGTTCAACTGAGTTTGGATCAGGCCCTAAAAACCTGGATTTATTCAGACCCAAGGGCATACAACCCTACTGAGTAGAGTGGAACTGCAGTGACGCATACCAGGTCTGACTCTGGTTCTGGGTATGTGGTGATGTACCATGTGTGCACATGCACACACACGAATTAGCAATAGAATATTTTATATCTTCCTGTAGCTTTGTAGGTAACTTTAATGGTGGGGGACTTGCCTGCCTGGAATTTCATGCATACTGCAGTGTAAGGGGAATTATTTGTACAGCATCTGGGAGCAGGCCTTTCATGAGTCAGTGTTCAAATATGTGAGTCAACTCAATAAACAGAGAGGTTTGCAATGAATTAAAGAAAGCAAGGGTCTTGGCACAGCTTGGGCTCAGCCACTGCTTTCTATTAGCAGCATTCGCACACCCTCACCCCAAAGTAGTGCGTAATTCCCTGGAGACAGAGCTGTAGCCAGCTTACCAAGAGGAATGTAATTGGATTGCAGTTGTTAGGTAGTTAGATGTACACAATGGGGTCAATAACAGAACACGTGCAGACTGTTCAGGGTCCCTGCTCTAAGCTGAGAGGCAAGGTAGCAGGGCTGGTGTCCGTTTTGTCAAGCCCCAGGGAGTGTGGGCAGGGGACACAGTGCATGGCTCGTGCTGTCAAAAGAGCAAGGCTTTGGCATTGGTTTATTCAACGAGCTTTTCTAATTTAGCAGCAGGGTTAGCAATGGGCCATTACTGTGAGGGGAGAGTGGCTTATGTGCATTATGGTAGCCAGCACAGCTGTGCTAGGAAGACAGAGGCTCAGTTCTGTTCGGAGGCCTTTTGGGGCCCCCATGGAAAGGTAGAACAGCCAGTGGAAAGATCCAGGGGAAATGAATGTCAGGGATGAGTCAGGGCTGTTAGACCACTTGGCTGCACGCAAAGGGCCACTAGGTGCAGTCGAGTGGGCCTCTCTTGTAAACTGCTCTGTTTCAAAGAGAGATCAGCACTGGGCACCATATAATTCTTGACAGAGCATGCAGTAACACGCCTTCCCCCCCCACACACACACACTGCCAACCGTGTCTATCCTGGGCTGCTCTGTGCGTGTCTTCTATGCAAAACCATGGTCGGAAGTGCCCCTAGCCTTTGTTTGCCAGGAGCTGAGAATGGGGGACAGAGGCTGGATCACTTGATGATTGCCTCTTCTGTTCATTCCCGCTGAAGCACCTGCATTGGCCACTGCTGGAAGACAGGAGACTGGGCTAGATGGACCATTGGTCTGTCCCAGTCTGGCCCTTCTTATGTTCTAAGTCCCATATGTTTTCTCTCTCCAAATAGTATTCAGTGGAGGGATTCTGTCGGTCAGCTCCTTCTGCGTGTTGCCCCGGATTGCCCAATGATACGCCGGCTATGGAAGACTTGCTGGCTTCATTCTCAACATGTGTCCCAGATATTTGCATCCTCTTTTCTGGGTCTGCTTTGGAGATAAGGAGTTGCTGAACTGATCTGAATGGCCTGAAGAAAAAGAAAGGAAAGGGAGGGGCAGGGCAAGGGGAATACAAAAGGCAAGCATACAGAGTTTTATTTGGAGGTTTTAATCATTCCAAGGTGCTGCAGTTATTTAGGGTAATGCCCTTTAGATAAAAAGAATTGAACGGAAGCGAATGAGATTCCAACAAAGTGTTTCAGGGAAGATATCAAGTGAAAATCTCCAACTAATGCAGACAAAAAACAAAACAAGTTCATTGTTACCAGCAGTTTACTTCTTTCTTATCTTTAATCTGTGGATTTTGTTTGTGTGCATGAGTTCCTAACTCCAAGGGAGGCTGCTTCTTCTCCATAGCATTTTGACATTCAGAGCCAGCACCACGCATCTCTGCTCCCCAAGCTACCATCGTGCTGCTTCTCACACTACAGTCCTGCTGCCCCTACCAAACAGTTTTGTGGCTTGTATGTCAAAGTCACGGCAAATTGTCTAATTATAACAGATTAATCCATTAGGATTTACATTCTTATGTTTACTGGATGGAACTATCCATTTCACAGCTGTGCCTCTCACATCTAAGCAGCTAGCAGGCAATTTAAATATAGAAAGCAATTTAACCTAGTTGGAGACCAAGGCATCTCACTTAATGTTGTGCATAAATTTCCAAGCTCTTTCCTCCCAGCCATCAAACGAGCGGCCAATGGTTTGATGCTCTAAGAAGAGACCTGAAAAGCAAAGAGGCAGCATCAGGATGGGATGGGGGATGGAGGTAGGAAAGCAGCTTGTTCTAATGAGCAAAGATTTTCAGGGTCAAACAATCATTTCTTCTTTTTCTACTCCCTTGTGAAGAGAAATTTTCTGCTGTTTTAGGGCAATCATGCACTCTCTCAAGTTAAGATTAGCTGTGCTCAGCACCAGTGCTAAGAAGAGGCCTCTTTACTTGGGGCTGTTTACTCTAGTCAGATTATTAGAGCTGGATGAAAAACGCCACATTTGCCATGGAAAGTGTTAAGAATGTTTCTTTAGTTTTCATAGAAACTTCCACGATTTTTGTAAGTAGAATTTTTGAAGACTTTTTTTTAAAAAAAGATTTTCAGGGAACATTTTTAGGGGAAAAATTAGTTTTTCAAACCTGTTTTATGGATATTTTCACTCGTTTTTTGGTTAAAATTTTTTTAAATAAAAAAAAAATTTAATCCAGGAAATGTCATTGCACTGAATGTCTCATTGTGCATACGGTTAGTGCCGACAAGGAGGCAACTCCAATCTCAATAGGGTCTCCTGTGTGCTACCATGATACAATTAGTAATGGTACAAAAGGGATCAGTTCTGCATTGGCCCCAGGGAGAGGTGGACCAGCTGGGAAATAAAAGATCTTTCCTAGATTCTGATAGGAACATAAGAATGATCTAGGCAGCAAGAATGCCAGGATGCTCATCTGCCTCTCAGATCTTCCAACCTTTAGTCCGTAAAAGTTCCCTGAACATCATCTTTCTCCCCAAGCACTTACCTGCCCCCTTTATGTTTAAGCTATTTGCATTAGTTGCTCCTTCCCCCTGCCCTGCCTTCTGTTTGAAAGTGACTTCTTCTGCCATAAAGATATTTGGCTTAAAATACCTGCAGGGACTGCCCTTTCCTGACCTGGAGTTCATGCCTCCCAGGTCCTAATGTTACACTTGCTCAAGAAATCTTTTATATAAGCTCTGATAGCCAGTTCCCACAAGGGTCAGCTTGCTTCAACCAAGTCACTGGAGACCTAGCTTGCCTATAGAGTTCTGCTTTCAGGCTCTTTCTAGCAGCTTCTCCTTCACCATATCTACAAAAGGTCTTTGCATTCTTTTCAATAAAAGTGCCCAGTGCTCAGCAGAGTTTACTGCATGTGAAGTTTAAGTGTTATAGTTTAATTTCATTCTGAGCAGTTCTTGGCCATTTCCCCCACCCAAGCTTGCATATAAATGTGCTCAAGGTAACTTGGGGCCTGACTAGAGCAATGAGGAATGGCAATTGTTTTTCATGGGATTTTTTTAAAAAAGATTGGTTTTTAATTTTACATTTCCCCCTCCTGTGTGGGGGGGGGGGCAGGGGGGGCAGAGGGTGTTTGATTGTGGGGGGGTGTCGTCAGTTTTTGAAAAACTGAACATTTTTATCAGGAAAACATGGAAAACTTTGACCAGAACAAACATGCATTTTGGTTGAAAAGCCATTTTGTGTAGGAAATTAGACCAGCACTAGAGCAATCCCTTGTGATGCTTAACTTTCACCAGATAACTGGCCAACACCCAGCAGGTGCTGTTCAGGTCCTCCCTGGATTGGAGCCTTAGCATGCAGTGTAGATAGGCCCTAACTCTAGCTCTGCGAGACCCGAGCTTGCAAGCGCAGTGTTTCCAAGCCTCACTTGAGCATCACATTGCATTGTAAACCTGGGTTTACAGTTGCTGGACCCAGGTCTCACAGCCAGGCCACAAGCTGACTTAGACTCACAGTTTGAGCTGTGCCCGCAGTGCATAGTGACAGGGTGTGTACTTGAGTCACACTCCCTTAGCTGGGTCCTAGGACTCGGGTCCTGAATCCTTGCTGACCTGAGTCAAACTGATTCGTGTGGGGGAGGCAGGGCCCAGGCATAACTTTTTTTTTTGGGCCCAGTACAAACTTGTAACACACATATACAAACAATCTCTCATGAGCCAGGAAAATTTTTTCCTCATGGTAATGGGGGTTGCAGCCTAGGCCAGGCCCCCAGGGCCTCTGGGCCCTGGTAAAGTGTACCCTTCCCCCCCCCACCCCCATGTGGGGACCCTGGGAGGAAGGGCTGCTTTGGCTCCAACCTGAGTCAAAAGCATGGGCTTAACGTGCAGTGTAGACATCTCCACAGTGTACGCCTAGCATGCTAAGCAGTTAAAGATGCTATGACTTCGGGGTTCAGAAACCACCTCCTCACACAATAACCCCACTGTAAGATGTGGCAGGTACTAGTCAAAGATCGTTAGGGTTAACCCTGCCCCTTCCTGTCTGTCTTAAGTACGTGTATGATCTGCATCAACATAAGTGAGCATATCACAGACTTCAATGTATTTATCCTATGACACAGGGCTGTGTTGTTACACCATTGGACAGATGGGGAACTGAGACGCAGGCGAAATAAGACGTGCCCAAGGGTCACGTCGTAAGCCTGTGATGACCAAGGCAAGGAACCCCAGTCTCTTCCTGGCTTCTGGCTTAGGCTCACTGCTATGGAAATCAAATCAATGAACCGGGAGGATAAAGCCGATTGAAAAGGGAGGAAGAGCTCTCAACACACTGGCTCATGTGGTGCAGCAGCTGTGAGTGAGCCCCACTCACCCAAGCCACTGAGAAGGGAATGAACCAAGCTCCCCTTACTTTAACTTCTGGGTGGACCCCCCAGGGGAAGCTCACCCCACCTGCAAGCTGTGGAAGTCAGCTCTGTGTGGGGCTGTCCCCACACATCCCTGTACAGCAGGGCTTGAGCTCTGAGCAGAGAAGAGGGGGGAAGACTATGGTTGCAGTCACAGAGCGAGTCCCCTGTGCCAAACCAAGGTGCATGCATGCTCGCTAATGTGGGTCTGACCTAATCTGCAAAGAAGTGCTCCCTCTGGGGGAGTGTTCATGCTACTTGCCATTCGCCCCACTTTTGTTATTCTCCTTCCTGATTGCCATGGACTCTGAGGCTGAGGTCTGTATCTGGAATTGGGCCTGTAGGGACAGATCCAGTGTCTCTTGTTAGATGAGCCTCTAAATTTTGAGGTGCCAGCAGGGTTTCTCCTTGCCTGTGGCTGCTTGTGAGCTTGGAACAGGAATGCTTCTATGCTGACTTAGCGTCTGTCAGGGGAAGGACCCTGCTGGGCACGAGGAAAGAATCCATCTTTCACAGGCCTGGGAGTTTGGGCTCCTTTCACTTTCCCCATGGATTAGAAGAGAGAAATAATACCAATTAGTCAAATTCTCCTTCAATCTATTTTTTTTTCTTTGAAGAAGGAAAACTGACTGTGCCCGGAAATGACAGGCTGGCCCACTGGAGAAGCTCCCAATATTAGGTGATAGCTGCAAGAACACCCATTCCAGAAAGCCCTGTGTGCCGCTTTACACCACGCGTATTGGAGTCAGCCTTGTGTTTCCATGAGCTTGAGAGAAGGGGCAGGCACCAGTCTCACACCCTGAGCCCATCACTCCATGAAAGCCCAGAGGAGACCAGAGAGCCCTGTGGGGGTGCAGGGAGTAGGCACATTCCCCCTTGGTCAGCTAGAATGTTGCTGTTTGTTACAGTAGAGCTGAAGACTCTTGTTCTTGGTGCTGTACATGCATGCTGTGCAACACAGCCCCTGCCAAAAGAGCTTGCAGTCAAAGTAGATGAGACAGAAAGGAAAGATTACCCTCGTGCAGCTGGGAAATGGAGGCACAGGCAGATGGAGAGACTTGCTCAAGGTCACACAAGACGGCTGCAGCTGAGCAGAGAAATGAGCTTAGATCTCTTGAGTCCCAGTGCAGTGCCTTCACTACAGGACCTTCATGACGAAATGGGTAACTAGACTTCCTCACCGTGCCCCCGATCCCATTCCCATTTTCACCTGTGGAAAGACTCCTGTTAATGTCAAAGGGCGCAGGAACAGGGTCTATGGGCAAAACTCCCCTTCACATTACGTGCTCAGGAGTAGGTTGAGCTTGGAAAGGAGGGCAGGGGGCTGGTAGAGTTTGCAGCTAATGTGTAAGAGAGTTAAAGTGGATATAGGTCAAGCTGGTCCAGTGAGAGGACAGGCAGGCTATGGGCTGGGGCCCCTTACTGACCTGCCAAAGACCCCTTCATGAAGTGCACAAGCCCTCAGCGGATTCCGGGGCCTGATTTCCCAAAGTGATAAACTGAGCTGGTGTTTGCTCAAGTCCAGGGGAGCTGGGCATCAGGAACATCTCGGCACCTGCATCCTTGTACACGCTGAGCAGGAGGGTGGGACGCTACCCATCATGCAACAGCATCTGTTTTAAAAAGCCTGCTCATCCATGGGGGAGACAGGCCCGTGGTCCAGTTACTCAAGCTCAATACCCAGAATTCCTTAGATTTCCCTTCATTTACAGGTAACAAAGATTGAGGATGTCGTTGGTTTGTAGGAGGTGGGGTAAGTGAAGTGGAAAGAGCCTGCTGCTCACGGGAGACAGATAATTCTAGGGCAGCCACAGGAATGAGGGGAGGATTTTGTACCTGCCTCAAATATGCTCTAGCAGGGCAGTGCTATCACATGAGGGACAGGAGGGGGTGGGATTGTCACTTAACCCTTCCTCGTGCCCCAGAATGGAACCCCAGCCGTTCCCTAGTAGGTTACATGGACCGATTTCCTCAAGGGGCAGCAGATAGTCCCCCTTTACAAAAGCCATAGGGGACAGTGGACAAAGATGTGACCTGGTCAGAGACCACCCATACCTGCTGATGGGAGGGCGGAGGGGGCATGGCACAATTTCAAGGTTTGCCTGCCCCCTCCAGACATGGCCCCCTTTATCCTCAGTCTCCCCTCCAGGAAAGCCACAGCCCCTCCCTGCAGCTCCCAGCTGTTGTTCCTGCCTCTCCCTGCAGGGTGCAGCTCACATCTTCCTGGCTCCGGGAGCTGCCCTGCAGGGAGGGAACCCAGCCATGCCATGTGATGGAGTGGGGCCAGCAAACCCTGGCAGAAATCTGGAAGGACATGTGACCACACATGTCCCCCCCCCACCCCCAAATATCACCCCTGGTCCTAAATCAATACCAGTACCTGTCAGTTCCTTTGTGGCACTGCAATGCCCCTGCTGTGTCCATTCCACGGCAGCCCTTCTGTTGTATTAATTTAGATGGAATACATGGGCTAGGGGTGCTAATGTAACCAACTCACTGTCCAGTTAACTGGTATTAAACAAGCTTCAGGGTTTGCTATACAGAAACAGCCTGCTTAGTACCATGGCAGATCCTCATTGAAAATCCATTTAACCTTTTATTAAAGATAAGAAGGAAAAGCATTTGAAATGTCAGGTCTTAAATAAGGCTTTCCTTTTAACAACACTGCTTGTTTCCTTTCCCTTTAGTTGGAGACAGTTTTTAGATGGAAAAAGTGTTTGACAGGTTCTTCGATGGTATCAAAGATGGAAATAACTGTCCCCTTTGGGGGGAAAGAAATTAGTTGAGATGAGCTGGAGTTGTTGTTGTTATTTGTTAAAGTCTGATCCTGTTTCATCCCAAGTGGTGGTTGGGATTCAGCTGGAGAGGTGGTGATCTCATCTGGGTCTTTATTTGCCCTGGTCTGGTCAGGACATCAGGATCCGATGAGGAAGGACCAGGGTCCCAGGAAATGGGGGTGGCAGCCATGATGGTGAATCTCACTTCAGTAGCCATATTTTCTCCCAAAGTGTCTTTCTATAAGGACCCCAAAAGGCAGTGACAGGCGGAATAGCCCATCCCCTCTTTATTTTGTCTTCCAGTGAGGCCTAGTTTCCGGCACACCAACTTTGGTTCACTTCTCTCCTTTGCCAGGCAGGATCTTCATACAGTTCTTGAGTTATAGCAGGAGGCCTTTTGGTGTGGACTAATTCAGTGTTTGTTTCTCTCTTGCACCTTTTCCCCATCAGCATTTGTTGTTCTAGGTCATGTGTGACATCTTATGCACTTGCTCACGTTTTTGAATTTACAATTAGGGTAAATTTGTAGGCTCAGTTATGACAACGCTGCCTGGGTGTGCTATTCGCTGGAATCCCCCCCCTCCCCTCCCGCAGCTGCTTCTCAACACACAGCAGAAAGGGGAGTGGCACAGAAAGAGCTCCAAACAACTGATCTGTAATAGCAGTTCTGAGACTGGATCACGAGCCTTCTACCAACCATTGCAAAGGGAGCACGGACCTCCCACGGGTCTCTGCATCCTCCACCAGTCACAGCAGGTGACACGCTTACCTTCTGTGACTGCTGCAAAGGGTTCACCGCCCATCTGGCAATTGCTGCCAGAGGCCATTACAGCATTGTAAGCCCTTCCCAGCCCTCCTCCCCCAGAAAAAGAGGCAAAGGGACCTCTCACGGCAGTAGTGTCTGGTGCAGATTAGAGCAGCAGGTACAGCATTGAGAAGGATCTCAATAGAGTAAAGGTGGAGCATTTGGGCTGAGTTCAGGTTTGCTGCTCTGGGAAATTCCAAGAAGTCTGGTACAGCCCCAGATTACAAAGCTTGGCTCTTCAGCTCTAGGGGTAGAGACTCATTGCTAACTGGGGAGACCCCTGGTTTATCACCCCAGAAAGCACCTGTACTACCAAGGGAGAATTTTGACTTTGTTGCATTCTGCCTTTGCTTGATAGAGATGTAAAGGCATAGAGAAGCAACTGTCTATATTGCCCTTTACCATCACAGCAGCTGACTGCCTTACAGCCTTTAATATATTTATCCTCACAACTGCTCTGGGGGGAGTGCCATCATCCCCATAGTACAGATGGGAGCTGGGGCACAGAGAGACTAATTGACCTGCCCCAAACACAGGACTCTGGTGGGAGAGGCAGGAATTGAACCCCACATCTCCCACGTTTGAGGTGAGGGGCCTAGCCTGAGGAGAAGCAGCCTTCCTCAGGGAGAGTCAGGCTGCAGTCGAGTCTGAACTCGGCACAGCACAGATTCCATCCCTCTGCTCTGCTACGTAGCCACATGCTGCCCTGTGCCCAGACCAGCTCCTGCCAAGCTGATAAAACAGCTCTGGATTTGTACCAGTGTAAATGAGAGGCGGGGGGAGCCCTGAAAGTTTCCTTTCAGATGGCAGCTGCTCTGTGCGCCACGGTAACAGTTGTGGCTTTATGCCCTGCGGAGCTGCTTAGCCGTGGGTCATCTCTTTCAGCTTTCTGGCCCGCTTTCGTTTAAGGTCTGGAGGGCGGGAGAGCTGTTGACCTCAGACTTGCTCTGAGTTTTGCAGACACAATCCAGGCCCAGGCCCCCTCTCAGGATTTTCTGAAATTCTCCCGCTGTTGGTGCCAATCTGTCTGTGCTCGCAATGGCAGGAATGTTATCATAGAGTGGCTGTGAGGGTTTGGGCAGCCGTGTTGTCTTAGCCTCCTCAGAACAGCTCTTGTTGACCCCGTTGTAAAACTGGTTTGTGCCAACGCTCCTTCTTTTGCCAGCCCAGTGGAGCAGCCCTGGGTCTAGGCCGATAGTGGGTTATCTTCAAACAGTTTTCAATGTAGGAAAGTCCTCTGAGTCTAACCAGGCTGGAGAGTCACTCAAATTCAAGACAAAGACGCTGTCCCTCTCCAGCCCCATTCCTCTGGTGGGCATTTATATTCCTCCAACCCTCAGCCACATCAGAACTCAGTTGTGCCAAACATTACCACCTGATGCTCTGGCTATTCAGTCTAATCCAGCCAGCACTGCATTTGGGGCTCCAGTTCTCAGTAGGTATCTCACTGTAATCCAGTCCTGACTCGTTCTCTGCCTCCCGCAGTCCAATGCCTCTTCCAGCACACTGGGTCATCATGATTGCACCATGAATTCTTTAAGGGGGTTCTGTGTTTAAAGGGACAGAAATGCATGCTTTATGCCTGTCATTCAATTCATCACTTGGAGTTTTTAAATTAAGACCGAATGGTTCTTCAAAAAATACACTCCAATTCAACTATAAATTATGGGCTTGATATGCTTCTCTTACACAGTAGGCAAGAATCATTCCAGCCCCGGCTGGAATTCTCCTGCTTGTGCTATGCAGGAGATCAGAGTTGATGGTTATAATGGTCTTGTCTGGTTTTAAAAACTATGACTGGAGAACGGCTGTGAATATTAATCCAGTGCACCATTTGGTGATTGTGTTGGAAATGTCTGAAGCTGATTCCTAGGCTCCAGTGCCCGTGAGTTGCTTGTAAAACAGATGCTGTGTGTATGTATGAGAGAGAATATTTGCGTTTCATACTATAACAACAACCTGTAACTTTTCCACCTCTCCATTTAATCCTCCTTGACATCCCAGTTACTGCTGCTTCTGTAATGAATACGCAGACAGGGATTAGAAGAGTCTTCACTCTGTTTTATTTTACCCACTGAGTCTAATTAAAATATGCAAAATGTGGCACTTGCACCGGCACTGAAGAATAATGCACAAGGACACAGACACTTGTTCAGCTGGCTCACACCGCTCTGAGCACTGGGAAGCGAGGATGAGGCACGAGGCTAAGCTGTGCAGCCCGTGCAAGGCAACTCCTCTTCAGCTGCCCCTGTTGGAGCAGCTTTGCTCAGGCCAGGGATACACTGGGGATGTTGACACTTCCTTTTCATCTTTGATGCAAGATGAAGGTTCCCCCATTTTCCTCTTCCACCGCTTTAGCATGCAAGACATGCTGGCAGCTCCAGAGTCTGTGCTGCAAGTCTGTGTGATTAACTGGGCTGGTGCTCAATGTCAGGAATTGGTCTGTGGCTGTTTTCCTGAGTTTGCTGCTAGTGGGCGCCAACGTGTGATGAGATTCTGCCGACCTGGGGTCAGATTCAGCACTATCATCCCGTGTGGGACCTCCCCTCTTCTCCCCCCCACCCTTTGACTTTAAAAGGTCTCAAGGGATGAAAAATCAGTGCTGAGTTTGGCCATTGAATATACAGATGAAAAAGAACTATTTCTATAGCACCCAGAGGCCCGAGCCAAAATCAGGGCCTCTTTGTGCTAGGTGCTGTACATACTAATGGCCTCTCCCTGTCACTGTGGTGTGGTGTGAACTGCAGTGTACACTAGCATGTTGTGCTATACCTCCCCTAGGTGGACACTGCTGATGTGAACTAAAAGGGACGTCCATGTGAACATGGGCCTCCTCAAACTGGAGTGCATTAATGTAGCTAGTTACCTAGTCAGAGACAGTCCTGGCCCCAGAGAGCTGATGATTTAATTAGACAAGGCAGACAAAGGGTGGGAGGAGAAACCATAGAACAGAGACGAGAGGAAGTGACTTGGCCAAGGCCATACAGCTGGACAGTGGAAGAGACAAGAACAGAGCCCAGGTCTCCTGCGTCACAATCTTCTCCACTCAATCACTGTTTCTCAGATAGGGCATAGTGATGCCTAGGGGGTCACAAAAAGCTTTTGAGAGGTGGCGGCGGGCGGGGGGTGGGGGATGTGGCCTTGAAAATTTTATTATAATCAAAAGCAAAGAAAACTCTATTCCCCACATGCTTATCCTGCAAGGTCTCTGTCAACCTCTTGGAGACCTTGGCACGTTCCACAACCCTTTGATGTGTAAGGGCAGCACCCCGGGGTGGGTTGCCAGCCGTGGAGATTGAACCCCTGGCTTTCAGTGCATGAGCTGCTGCTGCTACTGCTAGAGTTAAAAATCCAGCTCTTTTAGCTCTAGCTGCATCAGGCTCATCAGTCTCTCTCTGGCCACCACTAGCAGTGGCCAGCGAGCCAAGCCAAATGCAGGCTGTAAGTCTTACTCTGCCGGGTGGCAGGTGCATGTTATTCTTCCCTGTCTGCTGCTGGGGATAACTGTGACAGAGAGCAGGGAATGCTTTGCCCAGTTCACATCACTGTACTGGAGACAGCAGCACATTCCACATGCACCCAGCCAATCCCTCTGGTTGATGCTGATAGGCCCAGTACAGTTCTTGCCCCTGGGCTATGAAGATTTTCCTGTTGCTCCCTGGGTTTGGCATGGCCAGTGCCGTGCAAACATTCATGCAGCCACAAAGGGGTTAAAGTTTCCAGGAATGGTCTCTGCCAAAGCCCTTGTTTTGCTTGGCATGTCATGGCATTAATAAATGGGATGGGATTCCTCTGGGCCGGGACAGTTCAGTTCCCAGGGCTCCTTTTATAAAGAGGGCATTTTGCAAGGAAGCTGACCCCCGGCCTGTTCCACAGTACAATGGGGCCAATTCTCCCCACTTCCCTCCCCACCAGTGAAGGCAGGGCCCTCTGTTTACAGGCTATTCAATTCTGGAAAGGAACAAGGAGCTTAATGTTCCCTTTGGGTCTCATGGCCTCGAGCTCCTTTCCCTGACCTTGCACAATCATCTTTTGATGACACAAAACTAATGTATATGAGACTAAAGCAGGAAAAGGCCAGGAGTTGGCCTAGGCATCCAGTCTTTTGCTCCTCTAGTGCATGCCAGCTGGCTGAGACTGTGCAAGTGGCATCTTTGAGCTCTGATGGCGATAGGTTCTGGTTGCATCTTCTGCCATCGTTCCCTGGGACTGCACCCCCTACACACACGGGCTGTGCCCGTCCTCTGCCCCTCACAGATCCGCATGGTTTGCAAATTCACTGACCCCCTTGCCGCTGCCAGGGTCTGCATCCAGATCCCATTGCAGGTGGGCACAAAAATCCAGTCCTAGTTCTCCTCCCGGAGCCCATTCTGAAGCAACACAGAATCCATTCCTGCTTCTCCTCCTCCCAGGGTCTGCATACAGAACTCCCATATCTGCCAACAGAAATGCAGTCCAAGTTGTTTGCTGCCCCCTGCCTCCCCAGGGCTCCACCTGGAGTCTATTCCAGGTGAGCACAGAAATCCTGTTCCGAGTCTTCTCCTAAATTGATATGTCTCCAATATTCTGTCAGTCGTTTTCCATTCCTTGCAGACAAAGGCTGTGACACAGGTACTATGTTCCCCTCCTGTGGGCAGGGAACATGAGGGTCCACTTCTCTTTCTGTGACTCTCTGTAGATAGGCCCCACACTGGTGATGAGAGGGTTAATGAGAGCCTGTGGACCCAACTGGCACCTCCTGCTACACCTGCTGCAGCTTTCAGGTGTGGAAAATGAAGTCACAATTAGGGAGTAGCCCAGTTGAGTGCTGCCTAGGCAAGAGATCAGAGTTCTGTTTCTCCTCCTGGGAGAGAAATCTGGTTATAGCTCTGCAGCTGGCTGAGGCCTGGGCTGAAAAGGAATGATCAGATGTTGGTGGACTGGCTGCGGTATGGACTTTTTCAACAGGAGGCTGGGCTCCCACTGAAGATTTGGTGGATAAGTCTGTGTGAGTTGTCCACTGTGGAATTTTTGTTTCTGGTTTCTTCTGGACCTGAACACCCTGGCAGGGGAGGACTGCTGTGTGTCTTGGCCAGAGAGCTAAAACACTGCTACTTCAGACCTCATGGGAGAAAGCAGATGACTAGCAGAGACCTTCAGCTGGGTGAGTGATGCCCTGATGGGCTACAAGGGGTACTGCAGAGGGGAGCCTGATTCTTTAAAAATAAAAGGGAAAAACCAGGCACTAGCCAAGAAGGAACTGGCATGCCTGAACAAAAAGTTCAGGGCACACTGAACATTGCTGGTTGTATCACACACAGCTTTTTCTCTCTAACTCTGGGTTGCCCAAGGTAAGCCCTTCCTGGGCCTCTAAGCCACTGGGGGAATTTTTGCCCTGTGCTTCTTGGGATCCCATCTGGGGTTGCCATTTATTGCATGATTCTTTAATGGTTAATAATTGTACTTGGTTGCCAATTTATAATAATTGAATGAGCTGGGGGAAATAGGATTCTAGTCCCAGAATCAGACACAACAGAAGTAAAAGTAACACCATCAGTATTTTGTGGGGAACCCTGTTGTGTACAGCAATGACACTGACACTGAGGGCAAAGCAAAACCAGAGCCACTTTTATTAGTACAATCAGTAAAGACAAGAGAGCTCCAACCCACATAAACAAATAGCAGTAATAAAGTATTGGGGTTACCTGCTCATGTACTTCCATACTCCCATCCTTCCTTGGGGATCTGGTGGTAAGAGACAAAGGACCAGCCCTCTCCCTGGCATGAGTCTGCTGTTCCAGACCCCAAAGGTTGGTGGTAGGTGATGACAATGAAGAGCTGATGGAAACTTCCCCCTTCGCCTGCTTACATGGCGGCCTGGCCTATTACAGGGCCTGGGGGCTATCATGAATATTCATTCAGAAGCCCAGCCTCCCAAGTCCCTATCTAGCTTCCTCACTCTAATAATGTTGGGGCATGGTTAACATATTAGTGCTTTTTTTGCCCATTGCCATGTATAGCAACTATTGCTGAAGCATGTTTGTGGCTAAACATCTGCCAGCAGTTTTATCCACAATAACCAAGCCCATCAGTTCAGTATTCCTACAGCTGCTGGGTATCGTCATTTACAAACGCCCCTTTTAAGCAAGCCATTTCCAGTTCCCCAAACTCTAGGATAACAGTTAGCATAGATAAAATGGCCCAAGAGTCAAAGGCCTATGTTTTACTTAGGCTAACCTGTTGAAGATAATGTCGTACAGAAAAGAGGCTGGTCGGTTCCTTGCGTTACTGCTAAGCTAGATCTCTGGGCTACAAGAGGCAAACTGGGTTATCCCTCATCCCCAGGATAGTGTCACAATAGCTAAGATGTTTTGTTCACATGCAAAGCCCCTCTGTCCCCACCAAAAGTCCCCAAACCCCACTCTAGTACCAAGTGTGAGTCTATGCCCAAGTGAATGTGGGCGGCTCAGGTTACGTTCTAGTCTATCCTATGCAGGTTCTTGTGCCGTAAGTGACCCTGAGTGCCTCCCATCATGTATCAAACAACATGACCGCCACCTGTCACATGTGGTTTGGTCTCTTGTCCATTCCCCAGGCAGAGCATTGTGTGGTGTGTGGTGGGGTGTGTTGTTTTGGTAGGGCTTTGTTTTGTAGTTTTGTAAAAGGCCAGGTCAGGGACGGGTGGAACATCCACTGAGAGCAGAAGGTGGTGAGGTCTGTGATCGTTGGGAATTGCTTGTGCATGTACAAGGAGTGAATAGCCTAGATGAGACTGTGGATGTGGCGCAGAAACTCTTTATAACAAGCAGACGTTATTAATTCATGCTGGGTTCCAGCGGCGCTCCTATGGGATGGCAGGAACCAAATGAATCCCTTATGATGAATGTTCTAAGCACGGATGCCAAGGAACTCACTCTGGATATGTCATTCCTGTCATGAGCTGGGAATGCTAGCGTGGAGGCAAAGCAACCGAGGCATGGTCTTCTTGAGACACGATGATTCTCTTAAAAGGAGAACAGCCAGAGTTGAATGGGGAAGGCAGTCCGTGTCAGCTGGATTGGAAGCCTGCAATATGCTTCAAAGATCTCATAGTGTCTGTCTGTGGGATGTGGGATATACTCAGCATGTGTCTTGTCTTATGGAGTTCGTGACGATTTGCAACGTTTTAGGGAGCGTGACCGGGAATGTTGAGCAAAGGGTGGGACTCTGGACTCCTCAGTTTTACTCCCATCTCTGTTCCCAGGTGAATCCTAGTCTCTGAGCATGGCTCCTCTGCGTTGCAATAATACAAACAATAATTAAAGATTAGGGCACTGGGAGTCAAGATTCCCAGCTTCCCACGGTGAGTGTGGTTTACTGGTTCTCAGCTCATGGGCCACTTGCACAGCTGCAGCCCACGTGACATCCTCAGGGCCATGCAGGGAGTATATCTATTGTGTGGATTCCTCCCACATAACACACAGAGAGCTGCACGTGTGGCCCACCAGGGTAAATAGGTTGAGAACCACTGGGCTAGAGCAAAGAACTAGGAGTCATCACTCCTGGGTTCAATTCCCAGCTGCTCCATAGTGAGATGGTACCAAACCTTTTGGTGAAAGGTGTTTGAGAAGAACAAAGCATTGTTGCACAGACTCTGCTCTATGCCTTCAGGAAGGATGGGGTGGGGAGTGGTTAGATGGATGGTAGACAAATCCTTCTCAGTGGTGTGACTGACGCTTTTGGGATTTGGTTACAGTTGGGCAAGATATTCTGGGTTCCAGGATTTCTCCCTCCCTGCGCCTCCTCCCTCAGGTGTCTTGGTAATTCCCAAAGAGTAGGAAGCCAGATCATCTAAAACCAACTCGGGCAGAGCCCTGAATGTTCTTCCCCCACTCTTTTCCTTTCTGTTCTGATTTTTGCACTTCCTGCACCTAAACCCAGCAAAGCAGCTGGTCGCCATTGGTTTCCAGATGAATTTCAGACTCAAGATGTCTGGAAAGGCATCTGCTCTATTTGGGGCACCTCATCAGAATGGAATTGAACCATGGTTCTCCCATTGCTAAGAATTACTTGCACATAGAAAAGCAGATTCTCTGACCTAATCTTTTCATGTGAAAGCCATTTCAGGAGTGCACAGAAATCCAGTTCAGATTCTTCAGCACCCCGTGGTCAGTTCCACGCAGGCATTGGACCATCCCCGTCCAACCTTGAATTGGCTTATTTTGCATGCCTACAAAGGATGCTCCTATCTCAAATCCCCATGCCTTGCAGAATAACCATCCTCATTCAGATTTTCCTGGCCTCTATCTGATACAGCTGCATCATTTGCACACACTGTAGGTTTTTTCCAGCTAGGGTTATGAGCTCCAGTTTATGCAGCTCACATTTTATTGCTTTATGCCCAGTTCCTTTCACGTGTCCCCTTTGCCCTCTGCAGCATGCACCTAAACTATCTCTCTTTAATGTAAAGAGATGGGAACAATCAACGAAACTTGACTTACTGCATTCTTTTCAGCTTAACCTTTAAATAAATTCTCTCTCTCACACTCTCACTCTCTCTCTCTCTCTCTCTCTCTCTCACACACACACTCTCACACTCACACATTTCCCTGGAGTAAACTCAGCTCCAGTGTACCCAGCATCCTTCTTTGTGTGCAGTGTTGTATAGTTTATTTCCCCAGGGAAGCGCAGCTAACATGCCTCATCCAATTTCCATTGAAGTTTCTTGCTTTAGTTTTGTTTATCCAGTTGCATTGACAGAGGCACTGGGAGGTTGGGTAACTCGCCTGAGGTCAGGCAGTGAGTCAGTGGTGGGGCTGGATGTAGCAAATCTAAATGCCACAGACAATAGATGCGGTCCCTTGAACAAATTGCATGCTTTTGGGGAGCTGGGACTAGAACCGCTGCCACCACCACTGTCCAACACAGGCCTCGGCCATGAGCATGGAAAGAAAACCCCCATTCACTGGTGGTACAACTCCTTGCACAATGGAACCCTCATTAGTTCCCCTAGATACGGGTGTAATGCAATCACTAAATACCAAAGATAATTATAATAGCATTTATTTGGATTTAAATAAATGTGCATAAAGGGGCACACTTCCCAGGTTATATTATACAAATAATAATCACTATTTATTACACCAAGAGCCCCAGCTGAGATGAGGACGCCATTGTGCTAGGTGCTGTATAGAGACACAGTGAGAAACAGTCCCTCTCCCAAAGAATTTGCACTCCATATAGATGAGACAGACAAAGGATAAGGGAAAGGAACCCTGATTCTTCATGTTCTTTATCTTTGAGCCAAGCTTTTCAAAAGAGAGCAGGGATTTTTGGGTGTCCAACTTGACACCTTAATGGCAGTTTGGCAGTTTCCCCCCAGAAAGTGCTGAACACCTGTCCTCTGAAAATTACATCCCTTTAAAGCATCTTAGGTTGAACACCCAAAAATCATCGGTGACTCCTGAAAATCCTGCTGTTGTTGTTCCCAGAAAATCAATCCCTGAGGCAAAAGAACTGCACCTCACCCTACTAGCACTAACATAATAAGAAATAATTACAGACGACAGGAAACCCAGCTCTTTCCCTTCTTCCCCAGTCCCAGAAAAAGTAACAGCATTTGCACCTTCATCCTCCCACTGTCTGCTCCTCTCATAAGAGCAGATCAATAGCAGAATCTTTCCCAAACCCGAACCCTCCTGCCTAGGAGATGAGTGCTAGCTGGAGGACTAAATGCCTTTGAAAGGCAATATTTAATTAACTGCCGAACACAAGGCATGCTTTAATTCTGTATGTTCCGGGGACGTGCGTTGTTGCCCACACATGCCAGTTGCCATAACAACTTTAATTTGTTTTGCTGATGGATTTTTTTTTTGTTAATCTCTCTCACATTCCCCAGTCCACTTTCTTTTCCTCCTTCTTCCTGCTGGCTCGCGCTCTCTCCCACCCCATCTCTGCAATGGTCAGCAGGCTTTTAACATCTGCACCCGGTAACCCTGCCCAGTCTCCAAGAGCTCTCCTCCGTGTGGAGTCACAGCAGCTCATGGCCCCCTGCCCAGGTCCCTGATTTACTACCTAGTCATGGAGCTGAAAATGAATCTCCCACAACAGGCCTTTCACCCTGACTCAGCTGCTGAAAATACCCAGATCCTAGGGACGGAGCCTCAGTATACGGGCACCTGAGGCCATTCAGGCTGGCCTGTAGAAGGGAGATTTACTCATCCCACAGGAGTGCCCTTAAACGTGCACACCGTCTAATGCAACAAACTCTGTTTCTTTGTCTCTAGTCCCTGCAGATTAGGGGTGCTGGAAACTCTTGAGAGATTGCAGCCAAGCATAAAGAAATGGACAAACTCCGTGCCATGCACGCTGTGCCTGGCAGCTAGCTAGCACCAGGCGGGCCACTATAGATGCTGGCTGCTCTGCTGCTGCCCAATGGGCCACTTAAAATGTCCCTCCTCCCCCCACCCCAGCCAGCACCACCGTGTCCCACCTGAATTTCCCACCTTGAGCTGCAGGTGGAATGAAGATGCCATCTCAGAGCTGTGTGCTTGGGACCAACACTGCGTTGCTGCTGGGATTCATTGGCAGATGTGCTGGGGAGTGAGGAGGGCAAGGCTTTAATAGAACAGCAGAGGCTGCGGGGGGGAGGATTGTGGGAACTGGCAGAGCTCTGCGAGGGAAGCAAGCTCCTGCTCCCGTTGGTTCTCGTTTGCTCCTTGCCTTTACGCCAGCCCAGCAAAATCACCAGAACCGGCAACCCAGTACCTACCCCCTCGTGATGGCAACACAGGGTTTTTGGTGCTTGAGTGCCTCAGACACTTGCTTTGCAGTGAGCTGGCCTGTCGTACCTGCTTCTCTGTCAAATGGACCAAAGCCAGGGGAAGAAGCGCTCCTCCATGCTGCGTTTTGTACGATAACTAGTCGGCACAGCAGCAGAATGATTTATCCCAGGCAATTTGTATTCAATGGGCCCTGTTGCCAAGGGCAAAGTCATTGTCTTTCCGAATGACTATCTTGCTAATTCTGCTGACAAAATATTTAAAAATGTATCTGTCCCGCCCTTCCCCACACCCCACCCATCTCATCCATGTCATCACTGGGATTGAAAACTGCATTTCAACGGCCAGAACGTTACAGGCTGAGAGATCAGGGCCAACATGCAAATCCTGTCATCAAAACCACAGCTCTTAAAGGCAAAGGAACCTGCTCCTATCTGCAAACGAATGGTGGACGAAGTTATGCAGAGCTGGCCACTGTTGGAGATGGGGCACTGAGCTAGATGGATCCTTGATCTGATCCAGTCTGGCAGTTCCTATGAAAATCTACTTTCCATAGAAGAAGACTCAGTGCAAACACCTGTTACAGGTGCAAACCTCTTGAAAGGAAAAATGATGTTGTCGGGGCCCCAGAGGTGGTGTTTGATTTGTTTGAAAGAGGGTTGCCATCTGCTGAATTACTAAATAAATAAATATGAATGCACCCGGGGAGTGGTGCGTGTGTGCAAAAGTTGGGAACGGTCACGCAATCGTTCTGAAGCTGCAGGGAGGGAGCTTGAACAAGTTCTCTCTCTCTGAGTTTGTTGTCTGCACTGTGAAGCCAGAAGGGGTAGACAAGGGCTGAAACTGAGGTGCCGTGGTAGAACTGTATGGAAACCCGGATTGGAATAGCTGGGGGTGCTGCAGGTCCAAGGTTTGGGGTGCATTAATAATATGGCATGGCAGCACCTTGGACTGGGTTAGCATCAGGCGTTGCCATAAAGTCTGCTGCTATCGAAGTGTGGGCTCACCCACGGTTGCATGTCAAAGCTGTCACATGTGGCGATCCTAGGAGCGGAATAGCTGGGGTCATGGTAGGTCTGGACTGATCTGCACCAACAGAGCTGCGGATGGGGACCCCAGCGCTGGCATAATGCAATGGGAGGGAGTGCATCCAGTCACGGTTGGGGTGCATTGGCGAAGGTATCGGTGGGAAGCCCTGCCCTGGAATACCAACAGCCTTCTGCAGAGTGAATGAAATTGGCGGAGCTCCTTAGAATAATCTTGCACAGCTCCGGCCCGCATGCCAGGCTCCAGCCAGCACCATTCCCTTTTTTAATTTCCATGATCCCTAAGAATTCCTTGCATTTAGCTGAGAACCTTGCAGGCATGGTGTGGATAAATTACTCCGGACTGGGTAGGCAGGGCCAGCTCCGCTCCACAAAGCAATCAAGCATGAAGCACTGTGGAATAATATAAAAATCAATCGTCTTGTTTAACTTCATTGTTCGTTCATTGTTTGACTGCGCCAAGGAAAAACGAAGTTATTTGGAGGCCCTCTGGTATGCCTCTAATATTCTGTGCATGTTCAGAGCTCCAGCATAATAAGGGGCAAGGCAGCTGATGGGGAAAGCGTGGATCTGCTATTGAGCCTCAGCTGGTCTGGTGGGTGGAGCTGGGCAAATTGCCATTGTAGTTCAGGATTTGGTTGAAGCCAGAGCCTGAATGAGTGTGAAAGGGCCTATTGGTCTCCTTTTGGAACATACTAGGAGCAGCAGGGGCGTGGGAGGCACCATTGTGGGCCAAGGCCCTAGCTCTCACTTGCAGAGGCCCCCAGTTCTGATATGAGAGGTGTGTGTCGGTGGACCCCTGTGTCCACAGAGATCTTCTTGCAGGATCAGAGCCATCATCTGAGATTGCAGTGGAGACAGGCTCCCTTGCAAACATAAGTAACTGGATGCTCTTTTCCAGTGCAGGCTTGCTTTGGCAGTCATGTCTAGTGGTTAGAGTAGGGTACCTGGTTGCTGATTCTGTTCCCGCTCTGCCACTGCTTTGCTGTGTGCGACTTTGAATGAGTCACCTTCCTGCCCCGTGGCTCAGTTTCCCCACTAGTAAAATGATACTTCCTTTCCCCCCTCCTGGCCTTCCAGGGAGGTTGTGAAGACTTGAACCTGTAGCTTTCACTCACCCAAGCAGGCCCATTCCAGTCCAGGGGGATATTTGCATGAGAAAATGCAGCAGGGATAGGTGATTCATAGATTCCAAAGCCAAAAGGACCATTGCAATCATCTAGTCTGGCCCCTGTATAACACAGGCCATAGAACTTGCCCAAAATAACTCTGAGAGCAGATCTTCTAGAAAAACATCTAATCTTAATTTAAAAACTCAGTGATGGAGAATCCACCATGACTGTTGGTAAGTTGTTCCAATGGCTAATTATCCTCTCTGTAAAAATGTACACCATATTTCTAGTCTGAATTTGTGTAGCTTCAAATTCCAGCTATGGGGTTGTATTATATCTTTCTCTGCTTGACTGAAGAGCCCATCATTAAATATTTGTTCCCCAAGTAGTTAGTTACAGACTGTAATCATGTCACCGCTTAACCTTCTCTTTGTTAAGCTACCAGTTTTAAAGCACTTTAGAAATTCCAGCACAGATTATTGGGCTCACACTGCAGAAGTAACTAGATGAAATGCTCTGGCCACAGGAGATCAGACTAGGTGATCTAATAGATTCATAGATTAAATAGTTTTTAAGGCCAGAAGGTACTAATAGATCACTTAGCCTGACATCCTGTGGTCAGAGAATTTCATCTAGTTACTCCTGTCGTGTGAGCCCAATAACCTGTGTTTGAATTTCTAGAATGTTTTGAGATCCTTCAGGATGGGAAAGGTATAGAAAGGTCGCAATTTTGTTGTACATTAGAACAAAACAATTGAAAGCATAATGTTGGCCAAAATATGGGCCCCATCACAGCAACACAGAGGCCAGACTCGGGGACAGGGGCACACTGCAGTGTAGGGACTTAGAATTTTGTACCCACCAACTGGAAAAATAAATACATCTCTGTTAACTAAACTTAATCCTGAAACAGAACTGACATTGGAAGGGTAATGTTGGCTCTGGAGAGGGAAGGGGAAGAAAGTTTTTGGGAGAGGCTGGAAATACAGCAAGAGCGAGACTGTGAGAGAGGAGCAAAAACTGAAGGCGAGCAGGGAAAGAGAACACGGAAAGCTATGAGGAATAGGGTCAGATCCTCAGCTATTGTGAATCAGCACAGCTCCACTGACTCCAATGCAGACACACTAGTTTACAGAGCTGAGCACCTGACCTGTGGTCCTTTAAGAACTCACTCCATGACACGGGAGTCATACATCGCCTTGTGCCCCGTGCAGGTGCACCAGGGCAAAAGGGTGTAAAAGGCTGCAGATTTATACTGGCAGCCCCTGGAATAGCGTTCTGCTCTGGTGCAAATGATTGCACCAATGTGTGGGGGCATGTAAGACTCAGGCCCATGAAATCTCTTAGACGTGTCCAGACAACTTCCCCTTGTGGCCTGTCCATCTGTCGGAGCACAGGACTCTTCCCCAGTTCTCTGGCTGGGTAGCTACATGCTCAGCCATTCTGGACGTATCACAGTCCCACAAAGAGTGTGAGCTGGGAATGAAAGGCTGAGCTGATTGCCAATGCTGGGCCTTTTGTATGTGTGTTTCACTCGCCGATGTCCACAGCCTGGGCGGCTTCCGCTCCCTGAAGGATTAATTTGCACAGGAATAGCTTTCCAGCGGAACTGACATTAACAACAGGCTGAGTGAGAGCCGGGCTGAGGAGCTGGATGTTAATGATTCTGTGCGGGGATATACGGGCGTTGTTACTGAAAGTGATCTGGGGTCTGTTGACTTTGCTGAGCCCTGGAATCGTAATGAATTATCTAAGAGATGGGTGCCCCCACAGCCGAGATCACAAGCTCTGGGTGAGTGGAGGTGGTCCTAGAACCTGATGCTGGGTCTGGCTCTACATATTGAGGCTGTATTGTGAGCTGACTTGATGCAAAGCCCTGGGATAAAAGATCTGGATCCAAATCATGTGGCTAGGGACTTTCTCTATAGGGATTTACATCTGTGGCCCTATTGTATTCCTCCCGAAAAGCCCCAGTTCTAAAGCCTGCTTGGTTAGTTTTGTTAAGGGAGTCCCCTGGTCTTCTTACAAAGCTCCTGTTTTGGAAAATCAGAACCAAGGAGTCCTGACTCCTTGTTCATCTGGTGTGCTCATGCCTTCCATCTGTCTTATTCTTAGGGACTGAACCAAGCTTTAAACACATAAGCCTTTCCTGGTTGAGCTAAAGAAACAGGCCTGTTCTTCTAAAGAACAGGGTCAATTCATAAACCTCTTGCGTGCTCCAGCCACTGGAGGAGTTCAAGGAGGTGCTTGGTCAATGCGTTATACACACACTGGCTCTGGAGGCTTGTTCTGAGTGTCAGAAATCCACACCAGTCCAAATCCTAATATGGGGCTGCTGTTTTTGACAGCAACCCTGGTCGTCGGTGTGGACCGAACCCTGAATCTGAAAGCAGGAGCATGTACTGAGCTAAGAGACTGGGAAAGTAGAAACTTACAAACCTCATAAGTAGTCCATCTGCTAGATGTGGATAAAGATTGCGTCTAGGTGGGTTATACATATAGTGTGGGCTTCCTCTCAAGGCTTGCTGAAGGTCACACCTGGAGGTGATAGGCGTCAGGTTCTAGTGCTGCTTGGTAATGAATTCAGCGGGCGGTAACTTCACAGCTGTGGTCCTGCTTCTCTGTGAGGCTGCCTTGCAGCTGTCTTGACTCACCCCATCATTCCACTGCCTTACAGTGAGCTCTTGGGACATGGTCTCCCGTTGTCTAAGAAAATCTGTAATTAGCATGACATGTTTATATTTGCGTTTCCTTTAATCATGCCAGACACACACAAAAGGAAGCAGAATGACAAGGCCAAGTGGGGCCAGGCAACCAGGCACTTGTCTCAAACTGCCACGATCTGAAGTGCGGCTGTTCAGTTCAACCCTCCCCACTTCCCCCTGCCTCTGCTTTCGGAGGTATCCCGAAGCGTCATAAAGCCATCATGCTACTCTGTGGTTTCCGCTGCACCACATGTCAGCCTTTCAGCAGCAGCAGTGGGGCTCCTAGTTGCCACAGTTTTATGGCTTCCCATTAACAGTCCTTTCCATCACCCCCCCCCCCTTTTTTTAATTACCTAGAAGATAATCTCCATTCCATTTACAGCTTGTTTGAAGCCATGAGCCAGGGGGCCATAAATATTTAATGCTTGTAGAAGTTAAGCCAGTTGTCCAGGTTTGTTCTTTTCCAGGAGTTCTTTATTTTCCCCTGCTAGTTGTTTTAGATCCAACCCTTCCTCTCCTCCCCCAGATTGCACTGAGAAAAAGGGAATGTGACCAAGACAGAGTGGAGGAAAGAACATTTCCAGGACATCTGTCCTTAGGACTTAGTTCTTCTCTCACTACTATGATTATATTCCAGTATAACTCAGTGGACTTTGGAGCCACTCTGGACTTTCACAAGGGTAATAAACCAGAATCATGTCTTAAATAGCTGATCTACATTTTTTCCCTAAGGGGATTTTAGAGCAAGGACTCCTGGATTCTAGTCACAGCTCTTGGTAATCATATGAGCTATGGGTTAAAACAAGATTAAATTTGAAATTCTGACTCTCACTACCCATTAGGTTAAGAAACACCCTCTAGATTTGAGTGTTTCTGATTTGTTTGCTTAATCATTAAGATTTATTTTAAGGCATTAAAACTCCTTCAGATGCAGTAACAATAGTCCATTGCAAGCAAACTTTTATTCAAGATTAACATACTGGAAGGAGAAAAAATATCAGAAACTGTGGATGTACATACAGTTCTTAGCGCTGTTCAGTTTGGAGCCTCGGTGCTACTGTAATACAAATAACCAAATAGCTAAATTTTATATATACTAGGGAGTTTTAATAATATAAATGTAAATATAAATCTTTTCTAGCCACCTGTTAGCCCAGACATTGGCCATTGGTTGATTTCTTGGAGGCATCACAGCAGAAATGACGTTTGAAGGAGAAGGTAGTGTTTTAAGGAATGAGTTCAAGGAAATTGTTCCAAGTGTAAAGGGCAACCCAGAGTGGGAGTGCAAAACATGCAGTTAAGACCGCCTAGCAGAGCAAGAAGGAGCTGATGCAATGAGAAACAAAAATGAGTAATGGAGCTGACTGAAATTCATTGAAAGAATGCCCTTTTTTCAAGAAGGTTCACACACAGGTTTTGAAATTTTGCGTTTAGTTTTGAGCATTTGGATATTTTGATAAATATCAAAACATTTCATGTTCCTTTTTTTTTTTTTCTCTCTCTCTCCCATTTTCAGTGGCAAAAAGACAGGGCGGTGGGGGGGACAGACTAAAACCTCTTTTGAAAAAAAAAAAAGTTTCCTTTTTTCAATCAGCTGTTGTGGATAAGGAAGGAAGGGAGGGAGTGAAGAGCCTTGCAGGGTAGGAGAATGAGTTTCAACTTGAAATGGTGGAAGGAGGTGAGCCATTCAAAGTGGAGTGATGTGACCAGAACAATGTGCCAGGAAGACCTTATTAGTTGTATTTTGTATGGATCAGAGTGGGGTGAAGTAGATGCTGTTCATATTGCATTGTTTGCACCCAGAGCCCACATACACTTCAACATACCTGGATTCACCATGGCTGCCTTGGAACTGGGATTTTGCTTTTATTTCCAGTATGCTCTATATAAAGCAATTTAGAATATTGCTAAACAGGCCATTCTTTTTATCAGTGAAGTTATTCAAAATCTTGCCAACTGCATTGCTTTCTGGGAATTATGCAAATCGACTTGTACTTCTAGATTTTTTTTGTCAATTTACCCAAAAAATATTTTGGTTGCATGTATTAATTACTACAAAACATTTTATTGTAACATAATAAATATATTTACTGTACAAGGAATGACTGTTAGTTAATTATGCATAAGCGGGCCTAGAAAATGGATTTGTTTACTTTGATGTCTAATGCAGTAGACTTTTTTCATCTTGATAAATTTAATCAAGAGCAATCAAAATATGCTCTCATAAATTACAGCAAATTAATTTTAAACAAAGAAGAAAATATTAGGTAGCATAAATGGAAATGGTATTAAAAATGGGGTAGCATTTTGAGATGGATTTCAATATTGCATTCCGTTTGTCTCTGAAAAGACAGATCAGAAATAGTAAAAGTTCAGAGAAGGTCATTCACCTTTCTTAGAGGCATTGGGGGGGTTCCATTTCCACATGAAGAGACTAGCTTGGATAGGAGAAGAAAAACAGGAGATATGATAGAATGACATGGGTGGAGTTGAAAATCTCAGAAGCCACAGCAGTACAATTGTATTACGTTTTAGTGCTGGTGAAAATTAGCAGCCCTGGAGAGACATTAATAGAACAGTTATAGCACTGATGGGGGTGTTGCTGGCCAGCCTACTGTCCCAACAACAAGCTTCTTCCCTCATGCAGAAGGAACAGAGGTGCCATTTTGGGGGAGCCAGTATTGTCCCATGGATATGGTTACTTAGACTGTAAGCATTTGTTGTCTGGGTTTGTACAGCACCTAGCACAATGGAGCCCTGTCCCATGTCTGCGGCTCCTAAGTGCTAACACGCTACAAATGATATGGCACTGCACTGGGACTCTGGAGACCTGTGCCCTAGTTGTTGTGTGACCTCAGACATACCACCTCACCTTGGTTCTTTTCCCTGCTCCTTGTTTATTTTGATTGTAAGTTCCTTGGGGGTGGGGGCTCTCTCTCTGTGAACTGCTCAATGGAGCCCTGATCTTAGTTGAGGCTTCTAGGACCTATTGTAATATTATCACCCCCAATTCTGAGACTATCTTTGGGACTCTATTGGTCTCCATCGCCATGGTATCGGAGGCCCTCGTAATGTTGTTCATGTGTATATATATCCCCATGGCACCCCTTACAGATGGGGATCTGAGACACGGGGATTAGATGGCTTGCCCAAGGTCACCCAGGAAGACTGTAGGAATTGAACGTATATCTTTTGAGACCCAGCTCTAGAGCCATAACAGCTGCTAGCAAAAGTGTGCCTGTTGCTATAACTGTCTTTGATGTGCATCTATGTTCACCGTGGCTTACCCCTATGCAGCAGACTTTTGAGTCAGGAAAGAAAGTTGGCATAGGCCGTATTTACTCAACAGCAGTCCACAATTCTGTGTGGCATGTTTGGTTGGCTGCCAAACTGCTGGAAGTTCTTCCTTGTAGGCTGATGGTGCAGTTCATCTGAGAAAATGATGAGTAACCAAAACTTCATCCTGAAAGTTTGGGGAGGAAATCAATCACCTTAAACATCTCTGCAATGTTTTTCCAGAAGGGTTAGTTGTGGTTCCCCCTTCTGTTCAATATATACATGTAGAACCTTCCTGAAATGCAGGCTGAAAAGTATGTGTGCGCTAATGACCTCTCTATTGCTGCAACTAGAAAGGATTTCTGTAGATTTGAAGGGAATTTCTGCCAAGACATGGATACTTTGACAATTTACTTCCAGTAATGGAGACTAATTCTTAATGAAACCAAGACAGTGGCAACTACTTTCCAGCTAAACAATTGTCTTGCCAGTTGACCATCTCAAATCTGTGCACAAGGATTGTCACTGTCAGAGCCTTGGGAGTAAAACTCAACTGTAGCCTGACATATTGGCCTTCTCAGGAACCTCCCGAGAAGCAGACCCTTAGGTCTTCTGTACATCTGTACTGGCCCTGGCTCCAGCTGACTAATGCTTGGCATTTTGGGGGCACAGTCACAGCTTTTTGACATGCAGCTTTTATTAGTGACTGCTTGAATTATCCACCAACCTCCAGTTTGCATGTGCTAGCTCACATAGTTCGGTCAGGCCTTCAAGATGCCATCACTGTTCAGTCTGCCTGGTTTCAGCTGTCACATCTCTGCAATCTATTACATATCTGGTTGACTGACTGCCCCGTTTTCAGACAGGAAACAGCAGTGCCACCTAGAAAGTTTGCTCATATTCAGGGCAGGCGTCACGGCTGATCTCTCAGCACACCTTTGCTACGGCAGCTCACACGCTCTTGGGTAAGCGTGCTACTAGCTCGTCACCAGGCACAGATGATCAGTGCCACCAGGGAGCCGAAAACTGTTTGAGTGGAAGCATCAGTGGGAAAGACTGCTTAACTCATTAAGCAATTTCAGGGGACCATTGTGGCACCCGTCGTCATGTCCACCAGACTGTGGCTACTCAGTAGCTCATCCAGAGTTGCCTCAATTATGCTCTGGATTGGCCTGGTTTCTGCTCCACTGTGTGACAGTGGGGCAGCATTGCAAATAATAATTCAGGTGGCGGAAGTGGAGAGCAGTTAACAGCGCCTAGCCTCCCTTTATACAGAGGCAATCCTCTGGTTATGGAATCTGGACATCGAGTTGTGATCGATACCTATGAAAAAAAGATGCAGAGAACCTTTGCACCACCCAACCCCTATTTTGTGAATGTTACTGATGCACAGCCTCTAGGCTTGCTCTTTGCACAGGGATGGAGCTCTCCCCTATTTGCACAGCTCTGATACGCCCATGGGGCCCCTTGCAAACATTAAATCTCTAAGCACATGCACCATGCATTCCCTTGTTTACTCTCTGCACCAGCTGCTACAAACAGAATAATTCCTGTCTCCTGTTTTTGTTTTTTTTTTTTGGTCTGTAGAATGCTTTGAATGTTTAATAAATTCTTAATTAAAAGACAGGCATCTAATCTATTTCTGTCAACCGGCTCTTAAGTTAAGAGTAGGTGCCCACCACACAGGGAACTTCAAACCAACACACATACGTGTTTCAAGTGCATGCATGCACACACAGCATTAGCATGCTGTGCTGTATTTACATAATTCTATTGACATTTTGAGGCTAAAATTATGTATGCTGCTTTAATTCACTGTTAAATTAAATTATGAATGTTCGGAACATAGTAATTTCTTTTGTTCTATGAACAGATTGTTTTATATATCTGCCTATATTACTAAGTTATTAATTTAATGATTTCATAATAGCAGCTCATTCCTTTGGGTAATATAAAGAGAAAAGCGTGTTCCATGCACTACTCCGGCTGGCTTGCTTGCTGTCCCTACGTGGATTATAGGTTTTAGAAATAAAGATATTATTTTTGGCCTACCATTTAAGCAGTTAGACAGAAAATAGGATAATGTGTTACACTGTTTTCTATTTCCTCTTACGAGTCTTATGGTAGCACCAGTGGAGACTGGGTCTCCATTGTACAGCACGTATATATGGCAAGAGACAATCCCTGCCCCACAGAGGTTGCAATCTAAATAGTGTGGTATAGCAAGGGCAGTGGGAAAGTTCTGGAAGAGTGGTATGTAAGTGTTAGAATGATCTGGGCTTTATTCCCTATAGACTAGCCAGAGTCAGTACAGGATAATTAGTCAGCTGACACCAATTAAGGCCTTACCCAGGTGCCTGTAAAAACCCTCTACTCCTGAGAGGCAGGGTGGGAGTTGAAATAGGTGAGCAGAGGAGTGTGTGGAGATTGCGAAGAAAAACAGAGTATGATGGTGAGTGGAGTCGTGGAGAAGAACAGAACGGAGTGCAGCGGTGTGTGGGAGAGAGGTGGAGTCCTGAGGAAGGTACTAGGCTCAAGAAGCCAGAAAGACGGGGGGTGGGGGGGGGAGTCTGCAGCTGCAAGTAAGGTGCCAGCAGCGCACAACTGCTACTCAGAGGGCCCCTGGGCTGGGACCCGGAGGAGCGGGCGGGCCTGGGTCCCTACCCCCCTCCCTGGGAAGATGGGGTAACTGGTGACGCCCTGGCCCACTATGAGGGGCAAAAGTGCAAGACCCACTAGGGAGAAGTTTGCCACAATAGGTAGAACAGTCATGGGGTCGGGGGGAGTTAAGTATTATCCCCATTTCCTGTGTGTTAGCCATGAGACCATCCTTCCCTTTCCCTAGGAAAACAAAACTAAAGAAATGACTTTTTTTAGGTGGGTTTCAGTTTGAATGGCCAGGCAGTTGTTTCCAAAATGTCCCATTATTCTCTTGTTGTTTTGCAAATGACTCTTAACCTCCAAGCTTTCTTTTTACTTTTAAAAGATGTCCTGAGACCATAATTGCTGTCTGGTTCCAGCCATGTGCCCGTCTAGTACTACATCCAGAGGATAGGCCAAGAATGACCTCAAAGAACAAAAGGCTAGGTCATAGCTGCTTAGCTCCAAATGCTCCCACTTCTAATTGGCTTCTGAGATGAATATGTAAGAGACTCCATTGTGAACGCAGAAGAAAGAGGAGGTGAATGACTGAAGGCAGTTGGCTAATGGGCTGTTGATATTAATGGGACCCATGAGCTACAACCAGTGCTGAATGGATGTCCTGTACTAACCTCCCTAGCCTCGTGCAGACTTGCTGTGTGTTCTGAAGGCTAGCACTAGCAGATGTCCTAGCGGATGGTTAGTCTTTTAGCATCAGTAGTTTGGTGTAATGTACTGTACCACCGGTATTAAAAATGGGGGTTTAGTACCGCAGGCGTCGTTGTTTTAATGTGCCAGAGCAGTAGGAGGACAGGAAAAGGGAGAGAGACTGGATAAGTTAAAGAGTTTACCATGAGGGGTCATCAAAATATAAGGGAGAATCAGGTAGTGAAAGCCAAAGACTGACTTCTGGCTGCTTTTGGACTTTAGCAGCATTCACAGCAGACTTGCTCCAGAAATGTCTCCTGTGCTCAGGCAATGCATGCCACACTTCTTCATAGCTCTGTTAGTAATGAATCCCATCCTATTCCATCCAGTACTCTTTTACCCCATCCTATCCAAGAACACAGGCCAGTTCCTCCTTATTCTATATTACACACTCTTCTCCTGTTTACCTATGCATCTTTGCTATGCCATTACATCTAATCCCCTGCTATTGAATCCATTGTTATCCAACACCTTCTCATATTGCCATCTGAGATACCATTCAGTACCAGCTCACCCAATACCATCCAATGGTCTCTCAGCCCAAGGAGTGGAGCTCATTGGAAAACCTCATCTCCCCTTCCCACCCTAGGAAAAGAATTTGGCAAAGACAAGGCTTTCTTTTTCATCAGAAATTCAGGTTTTTATAGGAAAACCAAAACTATCTGTTTTCATTCAAAACTTCAGCTTTCATTGATGATTTTCAGTTGCAAATTTGCAAACCCCACAATCATCCCTTCTCCCCAAAAATCAATAGAAGTGGTCACTTTGTTTTGTCCAAAACCCCCAATTTTTGGTCCCAACAACAACAAAGGCATTGTGTCGGAAAGCGTTTGGCCAGCTTTACCATTCAGTATTGGACTTCTACCTTATCATGTGGGAGGAGTCACTGGTCAGTGTAGGAGGTGCGTTGCAGTAGCTCATTGAGAGAAGGGCACGTAGTATTTTCACATCAGCCTCAACACGGTTGTTCAGTTAGTTGGGTAATTGCAGCAATTCCTTAGAAGTTAAGGGCCACTTAACTGAGAATAGAATTGGGTCTTTAAAAGGAATAAGATATTTTCACATCTTGTGCCCTCTTAATGACCTTCTTACAGCATTTTAGGAAGTAACTAAAATCTGCAGAATAACTATATAGATTGTCAGTGATGAAGTTTGCAAATGCTTTAGTAAAGGGGCAATGTCATTGCATGTTTAAATCAAGTCTTGGCTTAATAGCAAAATATATGAGTAACTTGAATCTACAACAAAGATGGCCCCATGTGATGTTTTCACAAAGACCTGGGGCAGATCTTGGAAAATGACCAGCACGCAGCAGCTTCCCTTGTGACGCTTGAGGAGGGGAGGGTATTTTCCAACCAGCTCAGCATCTTTCCAGTGTGCTCCCACTCTGTCACGGCTACTCAGAAAAGGCTCAAAGGTTCTCCCTTAGCTCTTCCTTTTTTGTCCAGGTGCACCCACTGAGCTAATCTTATTGAAAATTTGACCTATGCCAACCAAGAAAGCACAGGCTCCAGCTAACTGAGCATAACTGAGTCCCTGTTCAACATTAATCAACATAGCTTCTCTTACTTCATGAAAGCAAGACAGCTCACTCACTAATGAACTCCAGAGAGCTGTCAGACCCTCAGGGATAAGCATGTGTGACATCCAGGAGACTAGATAATCCAGGGATGTTCCTTCCCCAGGGAGATCTCAGAAACATAGACTTACTCTATGAGGAACATACGCATTAACCCATTTCACTGCTGGCTTCCCCTAGTGCCTATGTTGATGGGTGGTGTCAGATGTCGTCTATGTCCTTTTTTTTTTTTTTAAATCCATGGAATATGTGAGGAGGTACCTGGAACTTCTAGCATCAATTAAGCAGTTAATGTCTGGCAAACATTCCCTGGGGACAGCACATGGGGTTGTTTCCTGACTCATGGCAGTGCAGTGGCTGTTTCAGTTAATCAAGACTGAGTGCTCCCATGTCTGTGGATATAACCAATTTAAAGCTGGAACAGTGATCACTTACAGTACTCACAAATACGTATTCCTCTTGATATCCCAGACCTTATGTACTATTTAATGGGTGGCTCAAAAGGCTCTTGCCAGGTAAGGAGGGGTGTGTTTACACCCTGGAATGCCTGGGGCTCTCACTGAGTTTGAGGATAGCTGTTTCCAGAATTCAGCTGGGTTGGCAAGATCACAGACAGCCATTCGGAAACTCGAATGACTTGGATCAGCATCAAAGGTTCCATGGGAGCTGGCAGGGTTAAAATCCCCTAGTCAGTTTTGAACATCTCAACCTGTTATCTTTGTTTCCTGTGGAAATGGAAGTTGAGGGCTGTCATGAGCATGCTGCTCGTTCTTGCAATTTTATTGGGAGACTCTCAATATTTGGTGTCTTTTTTTCCTTAAAGCCCCATCTCTGGGGTCATGTGATTGCGAGAGACCCTCAGCCCCTATGGTTGTGGAGGAAAAGCTGGAAGACATGACCTCCTAAAAGCTCAGTAACTAGAAGGCCAATAACACGACCCCCAGATTTTCTATTTTTAAAGTCCCATGATTTTTAAAACAGTCTCATGAAATTGAGTGTGAGTGCCTTTAAAGAGAGTCCTTCCGTCCAGCTCTGACTTGGGTAGGAAAGCCTGCTGGGATGGGGCACTTGCTCTTAAAGGGCCTTTGCACCCCATTAAGTCACCATTGGAAAATTTGGGTCTCAGTCTAGACATAGATGCAAATTTCCCAAAATTGTGGGGTGCTCAGGTGTGGGATTTTGGTTCAGGACCCTCACTAATGGGGTTAATCCTTCTCAATGAGCAGATCCTAGATTTTTCATTCCTATTGAATGGCATTACAGGTGTGCGTGTGTGTATGCATGCTGGTGAATTCCAGGGGATCATTTCCTCTGAGGATCCCAAGTTTGGATTCCCATATAGAAGTACTTGGCTGACTATCTAGTGGATGCATGGAGCCTGTTCTCCAGGGCACAGACCATACAATCCTTTTCTTATTTGGGACTGGAAATATGACTACCTCAGTTACCATTATTATTTCCCCAACTTCTTGTTTCTGAATACACTATTTAATTCCAGTTTCTTTTCTCATACTGATGAAGTTTTTCCCTTCCGGGTTCCAAATTTCTTGGTAGACCCTGTCCAACTGAGCCCAAGTGCCACATTCCCTTAGAGCATCTAGGGATACCCCTCACTGTTCTCAGTGATAATCTCAGCGCTCACTGCAGTACTTCTTCAGTTTTTTAGCTCAGCATAGGACCGTGCATGCACGGTGTACAAATGGCAAAGAGGCAAGTAAATCAATAAGCCAAGTGAATTGCTGAGCCTTGAACAATCTCTGCCCAACCTGATGAAGATCCCAAATAATTTCCATTCTAATCTCTGTTGCTTGGCTTCTAAGAAGGTAATAGCTCCTTTGGTGACACGGTGTCCTTTAGAAGAACAATTTATAGCTTTGCTTCCGCTTTCTGAACTCTCAAAGTGTAGAAGGAAAAAAGCCCTTGAGTTATTGCTTGACAATTGCTCTTTGAGTCATGAAGCCACAGGCAGTCAGGTCAGGGCATGGAGTCTGCTTTCTGGAAGCTCTTAACTCTGTCCCTGTTAGCTGCTTACTCAGGCAAATCTCTTAGAGAAGTCAATGGGACCAAGTTCTGAGATCCTTGCTTTTTTGGTGCATTTTTGGCTTTGTTGCATGCAAAATAAAGTTCTGCCTTTTCCGTCTAGGTTAGATAGAGAAAGTGGGGGGCACTGTATGTAGAGAAGGACTGCTGTCTAATGGAACTGGGCGTCAGGACTCCAGAGTTCTATTCTTGCTTCAGGAAAGGAGGACTTAAATGGAGCATGGGCCTTGTGCTGTCCCATCACACAGAGTTGAATTCATTTTTTCTCCCAAAAGGGACCCAATCCGTGGCCCCTTAAAGTCCATTTCTGTGGGTTTCAGTGGGCTTTGGATGAGGCTTAAGCATTAAAGCTGAAGGAAAAATGTTCTGTTGGAAAAGTTTCCTATCAGAAAATGCCATTTTGTCAAAATCAGAACTTACTGCAGGAACATGTCGATTTCAACTAATTTATACAACCTTTTTTTTCTTAAAGTCACAACAGAATTAAAATTCTGTTAGGCAACTTTTTATTTTGAAATGTACTATTTTTAATTATGGTAGAGATTAAAAACTTGGTCAATCTGAATGAAACATTATGATTGACTCAAAACTATTTTTTAAATGTTTAGTACTTTATTTTTTTAAAAAAGTCTTTGTGAAATTTTGAGGGTTCCTCCCCCGATTCAGAATAAAAACAAATTTCAACCAGCTGCACTAACAATGAATGAGTTTTTGGAGAAGTTTGTTGATACTGCAAACAAAATCAAAGCACGGGAAAATCAAACAACCCCTCCTTCTCCCCACCCCTGGTTACTTTGTGAGGATATGTCATTGTCAGATTCAGTCACTTCCCACTGGCTTGGTGTTGTCTGTGAAGACCCATAACAAATATTACAGCGTGTCAGTGAGTGGAGTCAGATGATTGTAGTAAGCTTTTATACATGGATTTATGCGTTATATTATCAGCGAGACGATGACTCTGTATCACTTATAATTTGCAAAAGAGAGAAATTAACATTCATGATATTACTGCATGTGCTTGGGCAAATTGCTACACATTTTTGTGTGCACCTATCCGTATGCAGAACAACACAGCCTCTCTCATGTCTCAGGTTCACTTGTCAGCGCTGCAAAACTGCACTTTGTGTATATGGCCCAGTGTCTAGGGCACTGGACCGAGAGTTAGGAGAGTGAATTCAGTTCTGACTTTGCCACTTACCTGCTTTTCGACTTGGAACAATCCACTTGGCTTCTGTTTCCTCCCCTACCCTTTGTGTGTTTAGATTAAGCTCTTTGGGGCAGGGACTTTCTTGCATGGTATGCTACAGGCTCGAGTAGAGTGAGGTCCTCCAGGCTGTCCTGTAATACAGTAATATAATAGGGAGATGCATGAGGAGTTTTTCAAAAGTCTTGATGATATAAGACTGGGTTTCAGGAGGCCATAATACCAGTGAAAGTCAAAGGGGCTGCAGCACCTCTGAAAATCCAACCCTGGTTGTGTTTCAATACCTGTTTCCCGTAGAGAGGGTGAGCTCCGTTACTTGCATCCTTACTTATCCTTACTTATATGAGCGACGTGTCTTGCAATACAAGACCGGAGTACTAACAGAGCATCCCCATGTATATACGGTTTATACAGTGATTGTATCTGTCTACAGGTGTGAATTGATGTACAGCCTGAATCAGGGCTACTCATGTGAGTAAGAGCTGCAGAATAGGGTTCTTACATCATATTCCCATCCTTCAGCACTGGCCCAAGAACAGATAAGGTGATTCCCTGAAGGAAGAGAAAGGGAAACTGTGTGCTTGCTCTCTTTCATTTTAAGTTAATTCTGTGTATCAGTGTTGGTTTCCTGGCAGTGCCCATGTTGGCTTTGGTACCTACAAAACAAAGTACCGGTATGTCCTTGCAAACTAGATTGTACAGAGAAAGTTTGGGCTGCCCTAATAATTGGAGCATAGTCTAATGTTTTGAAGAAGGAGCTGTGAGTCAGCTTAACTCCATTTTACAGTCAGGAAAAATGAGGCACATAGAAGTTAGGGGCTAGATCAGAAGTTCCCAAGATATGGCTCACAACCCCAAGTGGGGTTGCTCCCTTAGCAGATGGGGTCATAGCAATCCTGAGCATTCAGTTTGTGTGAGAGGTCACTAGAACCCAGGAGCTCTATAGTCAATGCTTTAGCCACTAAAGAATATCCATTCCAATCCTTTCCAGACCCAGCAAGCTGCATCATCACACTTCCCTGGTCTCCTGTCCCCGCAGGCTGTGGTTTCTTTGAAAGTCCACATGATTACCTTGAGCAGTTTTAAAAGAAACAGGGAAGTGGAAACCCAGCAAAGTCAGTGAGTGATAATGAAATGAACTGATGCCAGTTGTACCATAAGAGGGTTTTTTTCTACTGATTTCCTGTACATTTTGTTTGACGTTCTCTTTTCTGTCCCAGTCTCTAACCTCCAGGGATGAAATCAAAAAAGTGCAAAGCTTTTCTGCCCTCCCCTTGCCCTGGCAAGGAGCAGGTTAAATTAGTCTTCCTAGGCATCCCAACATCTCAATAAGAGAGGGAGATTTTCACCACTGTTGCATAACAGGCAAGGTCTAATCATTGCCATTGCAGAGAGATTAAATACACTGGGGCAGATTATTTTTTTTGTGTGTGTGTGTGGTTGAAAAATTGGGGGGACAGGGAGAAGGTAGGGAGGGTTTGTTTTCTGATGAAAAAACCATTTAATTTTACAAAGGCTTTTTCTGTTTCATTGGGCCAAAACAAATTTGTTTTGGAAGAAGATTTTCTATCCGCTCTATTGCTGGCACCCACCATCAGAATGACCACTGGGCACACCTCTACCTCAAGATGAGCCTTTGCAAATCAGCCCTGCCATGCAGTGCAACAAAACCCCTCTGCTGCTCCAGGAACCTATAACCCACTCGGTGGCGACTGCTCCCCACACTGATCCGTCTTGGAAAACATCAAGCTGTGTTCACATGAGGTCAGGGCAGAGCTTGGAGCTGAATGCTGGACTCAGGTACTCCGAAGGAGCTGGTCTGGTGTAGGTCAAAATTAAGGTTAATCAAGAGAGTTATTCAGGACTAGAGTAGCAGGAGATTGTGAAAGTCAAGAGAAAAGGGGTTTTCCTGTGCTATTTTCAGCCCATGTGAAAGTCTGAAAACCCAAGAATTTCATTCAATAACCTGTTCTCATGAAATCCCCCTCCCAGATTTGCTGACATGGTAGATTTGGACCAGAAATAGCAGAGCTATTGGTCATTTCTCCGAACTGAACTGCCAGCTGGAGCTTCAACTGCAATGTTGATAAAGGGAAAGGGAGGTGGTTGTTATATTGTTTTTAGTAGCACCTGTGGCCCACGTCAAAATGAGGGCCCTATCATGCTGTACAAATGCACCACAAGGAAGATCTCTGCCCCAAACAACTTACCTGCTGACTTCCTTTACCGCTGCACACATCCAGCAAAGTATTGTAGATGCATAAACAAATAAGGCAGTTTGACCATTAGAATATTTGCAAAGTGGTGCTGTCAAACCAACAGACACTTGAAATAATCTGTTTAGGCACGGGGTGAATTTGTTCCAACCAAAGGGCCGTCATTGGTGTCAAAGGCAGTTAGTGTCTTGCAGCCAGAGTATCTATTTCTCGTTAGTTTCCCAATGTTGAACAGTAAACACATTTCACTGTTTTGCCATCTTAAGAAAAAAGATATTCTGACAGCTTGCTTAACCTTTCTCTACCCCCTTCTCACTTCTGAGTTCTGGAGATCTCAGCCCAGGGCAGCTGTGAACAGCAGCACAGGAGGAAGAAGGAACATTTCCCTCCGATATTCTCCATGTGCCTAAAAAAGCTCTGTTGGTGCCACACATTTTCTTGTCTCTCCTGTAATTAAAGAAGCTGCTCTCATCCTAGTGCAAAGAGTAACCCTGATTAGAACATGCAGGAGGCATGGATGGCTCTAAGAACTAGTGCTGGCATTCAGCACTGAGCTGGTCAAAAAATCTCCATCAGAATTGTTTTTCTTGGTGCAAAAATGGCTTTGATAAAACCTCAAGTCTCTGAGGAAAAAGGTTGATTTAGTTAAATTTTTTGGCTTTCAGCAAAACCCTGAACATTTTTTAGGAGACAACTTTTCAGCACTTTTGTAGGGGGAAGGTGGGGGGGGGGAATCCAAATCCCTTTTTTGGAGGAATTTAGAAAACAAGTGGCTGGAAGAACAATTTCCCAGCTAGTTCTGTTTAGCACCTTTCACTGCTCAAGTGGTGGTCTGGGACTCACCTGGACTGGTAGTGGGTAAGGTCTTGTTTTCAATACACGAGCAACAGACCATTAAGTGACTGAGTTACAAAACACTGTCCCAGGGACGAGACATTAATTATGATACCAGACCTGGAATTTCCAAAGCACTGCATAGTCTGTGAATACAGCTAAGGTCCTGCACGGAACAGTGTTCCAACCTGTTCAGGGGAAGACATTGTTATTGACTTAGATTATATGCTCTTTGTGGCAGGGTCCATCTTTTTGTTCTTTGTTCGTACAGGGCATAGCACAATGAGGGCAGGCGCCAGTCTGACTGGGGCTTCAACCAAAGGGCTACTGAAATACAAATAATACAGTGGCACCTGGAGCCCCCAGCTGAGATCAGGGTCCCTTTGGGCTAGGTGCAGTACAGACACTTTGTCTCTGCTACACACGCTTCTTGTATGATTTAGCAAGTGGGGTAATCCTCAAGTGTGAATACTGTCATATTGCTAGAGACCCCTTAACAGCAATATTGCTGCTTTTGCTAAATTTCACTTAGACACTAAGGCAGCAACTGATTTAACCATACTGGTTATTAAACTGGTGTAGTTAAATGGGTACAAAACCTATATAAATTAGAACAAAGTGAGAGAGAGTTGCTGTCCTGAAGGGTTTACGAGCTATAGACAAGGGTTAGGAGGAAGCAACCACTTTTCTCCCTGTTTGCAGCAGAGATAACAAAGCAGAGAGAGATGATGTGACGTGCCCATGATCATGTGGTGACTCTGCCGGAGAGATGAGAATTGAACCCATTTCACCTGCGTTCCCTTCCAGTTCTTTAACCACTAAGCCATCTTTCCATTCTCTGACCCAGTCTGGCCACCTGGCACAGCTGTAGCCATGGTGTAGTGGTGAGCAGAAAGGCATACGGGTTCAGCAACTTATTTGAAACAGACTGAAATCCATCCCCGTTGTCACAGGGGTGAACAGGCTTTGTGTGTGGCAATCTCCACCTTGAGGCCAAGTGCATTGACCTCCTCACCCCTTGCCCAGGTCCCTCCAGAGCAGGATTAAGGTTACCTTGGCAAGGTGTGAGAGAAGCTTCCCCGGTCACTGCCCCACTTGTACTCCTCCTATTGGTCTTTGCATCTTTCTTGGGTCGCTGATGCCCACCAGTGCTGTCAGCTGTTGGCTGTGTGTCTGCGCTCTCCGGCCAAGTAGCCGACAGAGAAGCTCTTGGCTGAACCACCCAGGAAGACAACAGACTTGGTTCAGTGGCGAAGGTGCTTGGCCAGCTTTATTGTTAATAAACATGGTCGAAATGCTCGGTAGACTCTCTGGGGACACTAACACATATGTACCCATTACAGCGGACTCAACACCGTGAGTGGCGGGACCTTCTGCTCCCCCTTGGGCAGGACAAAGACTTCCCTTCTGTGATCCCCCTTTTATACACTGATACAAAGAAGTTACGTAGTGCCCTTCTGACGTGCTTGTACCTGTTGGTTCGATCAAAACTTCTCCATCCATCACCCTGACCTTATCTCTGAGAGGTCAGCCTGTCCCTGTCCTTTCTTCCAGGAGTGTGTTTATATCCAATCTTGTATATAAGTGTTGTGGTGCTGCCCCCTCTGGAACATGTTTACATGAACTCCTAGTACCTAGGACTTCTTAGGAGTGTCTGTATTTTAGCAACGCCAGCCATATTCTCACCAAGCTCACGTATCGGACAGCGAACTGTCAGCCAGCATCTGCTTTGCACCAGGGCCTGATTCTTGTTCATAGCCTGATGCTTGCTGATTTTAGTTTAGGCCCCGTGTCTTGTTTCAGGCCCATTATTCAGGCTCTCTTTCCACTGCAGCTAATTATGAGCTTTAAATAAAATAATGACATGAGTCACAATGACTTACTAAATGAAGCCATTCTGCGGGACTGGGCTTCTTCACAAGGCCTCAGTTATGCCTTTTGACTTATGCTACACACAAAAGACGAGGCAGCGCTGTGTAATAATCAGGAACGGGGGTCCTGGAATGGGAACTTAGGGAGGCAGGTGGGGGCTTCATTCCCAGCAGGCCTCAACGCCCAACAGCTGCCCTGGGCCAGATGGTCAAGAGTTCGGTGCCACGGTGCATGGAACCATAGTGTTACAGAAGGGCGGTGGCCTGACATGGAGTTCCAAGGGCACAGGAACAGCTGGGAACCCAATTCCCACAGGGGATTTGGAGGGAGGAAAAATCTTCCTAGGCTCAGAAGGGACAGGAACTGAGTCCCAGCATGGGAGGGGGTAGGGCAGAGGGCAGGAGAGCCATCCTGGCATGGCGGTACAGGAGGGCATGTCTCTGAGGGAGAGGGGTTCCTGGGAGCTGAATGACTGTATGGAAACAGGCCTGTGATTTTTGTGTTCTCTCTCTCTCTCACGGCTGCCCTGAGGCAGCAAGTTTTGTAGATACTAAATTGACAAAACACATCAACCTTGGGTGTGCTTCATTGCACACTAATGGCAGTCGTAAGCTTCCCATTCACTCACTCTTGTCACGTAATAAATGTTACCAAGATCTATGCCAGTCCTTCAGCCCCACAGCGAGTTTAGCTAAGCAGAATCCTGCCGGGCTGGAGCACAGCTGCCCTTCCAGCCCAAGACAACAACGGGGCTCCCACACACCCAGCCCACTAGCAGTCTGCAGGGCCCTGCATGGTCTTCCATGCAGCAGACAAGCAGGAGCTGAATGCCAAGGGCACCAATGATTGGGAGGGAGGGTATTAGACGTAGCTCAGCATATCCACCTTGCCTGAACCCATTGATTAGTTTCGTTTTGGTTTTTGTTTTGAAGTTCGAGAATTGTTTTATTCATTAGTCATACAAGGTAAAAACCCAAAGTAGAACTGTTCAATATGTGAAAAAAGTCATCACTTCAGTGACCTACAGGACTTGTACATTTTCCAGCAACAGACTAGACTTATAGTGTAGCCTGTTTCACTCACCAATGCTTTTGACTTACTTTCTTAATTTTCTTTTAGCATTTCGAAGATCCAATGTGGCCTGTTTTCAGGCTTGTAAATTGTTAGTGTTTGGAGTTTGATTTTAAAAAATCAATTTCTTTTATGTAGCCTGTTTCCATCATATTACTCTATTGTTTCAGTATTATAAATAGTTTACATCTTTACCAATGGTATCTGAGGCATTGTACAGGTGCAAGGAAAATTTCTTTGGTACACATTTTTATAAATCTGTAATTTGTTTAGAGGTCAAAAACAAGTACAGATTTGGTGAGAAATATGTTCAGAACAGTGCAGTCTTTAGGTAAATATTCTTCAGTACATGCACTGAGAAAACAGTCTGCCTTGATTTGTACTGTGCACAAGCCCTTCTAAATTGTAAATATACCACAAGGATGTTTTTAGGATTAGAATTAAGATGACACTGATGACAAAATCTGAGAGGGATTGATGTAACTATATAACGAGAAAGTAACTGAATAAAAATGTATGATGGTGCAAATGACTTTCATCCCATTGATTAGTGCTGGGCAGAAAAGTCCCGGGTTCTTAGCACTGCAGCATCATGTAGGGCCTGATCCAAAGCCCACTGCTGGCAAAGGGAGTCTGTGAACCCTTAGCATTCCCCAGGGGTGGGAAGTGGGAATGAAAGACGTCATGTGATCAAGTTCATGGTGAGAAGCAGTGAATGGCCCATTCAAAGGGCTCTTGTCTGGAGGGATTTGAACACTGCTGGCCTCTGACTCAGGCTGTAAACAAGCAGAAAAGTAGCCCTGGTGGTGCTTAGATAAGCCCAGGGGCCAGCGACTGAAGGGTTCATGGGTTAGAGCACTGGAAAGGCGGAAGGGGTCACAGTGCTCAATAAATTGCTATTAATGGCTGGAAAATGCCAGGCTGAATGGCATCCACTGCTGACTCCAAAGGCCATTTCAAATATGCCTTCTAAATAGACAGACTGACTATATTTGGGACAGGCTGGGAGGGAGGGAAAGCCAGCAGGGAAAACAAGGGAGGAGAAAAAAGGAGCTTCACATATTGTTGGATATAAGGGCAATTGGGATCAACAGTTAGAGGAATCAAAGAAAGGACTTTAACTGGAAGGACTGTAAGCAGGCTGGAATAGGCCTGGCACCAAGCTGGAGTTGCAAGTCCTTTGCTTCCTCCTAACGTGTATGTGCCTGTCCTCCCCCAGTTCAATTTTGTCCAGAGCTTGTAGGGCTCATTCTCATGCTGGATTCTTTCCTTGCTCCATTTGGAGAATCCCATGGGCCCTGTGGCCAGGTGTAGGTGTGCCAGTGGCATGGCAAATTGGAGATGCTTTCTTGTTGTATAGGAATTGCTAGACTGCTTGAGCTAAAGGCATAACTATCTCAGCTGGCAGCAGTAGCAGGTTGTTATCTAGAGCTGCTTGAAATTTTTCCATCAAAATCCTTTTTCCCCAACAGAAAGTTCAGGTTTTTGACCAAATGAATATTTTTGTCAGAAAAATTAAAACTGAAAAATTTCAGCAAAAACCAGGAGGAAAAAAAAATCAGCTTTTGGTAAAAAGACCAGACGTTCAGCTGAAAATGTCAGCAAGCCCTCTCCCAGCATTTTGGTCACATATTTTAGTAGAATCCCCTCCATCCCATTTTTCTTAGCGAGCTCTACTGTTAACCTCTGTGGTTCAGCCACTAGAAAGGGGCACACAACACATTTAGTCACCATGTTACATTTATTAAAAAGGAATGGAGCAAAAATTTTGTGAGTCACCGTAGCTGAGCCCATCCAGACCCACCCAGGCAAATTCCTTTATCCCAAATCTGTGCATCGGCCCCCTACCAAAGCCTGCCTTTAGCCCTGCCCTTGCGGGAGCTCAGGGACATACCACAACGTGGGTGATTCTTGAACCGAAGAATTTCTGAATAAGAGACTCATTGAAGTTGCTCTGAAGAGGGCTATTGCATGTGGCATAAATAAAATCCCCAGCAATTAATAAACACAAGATTAGAGGATTTCTAAAACAAAGACTCTTGCAGATACTGAGCCACAAACCTGCAGCTGTGTGATACTCACTGAGTCTCTCAAAGCCGTATTTTTTTTAAAAAGCCAATCAATTGGTATTTACTTTGTGTATCAAAACAGCTTCATTGAATTGGCGCGTCATTCAATGCGCAGTTGGGGACTGGGGATGGGGACATATGAGTCAGTAGTGTGCGAATTAAAAGCAGCAGCTCCCAATCAAGAGCAATTACATTGGTCTTAGAAATGAAAAGAAATGACTGAAGAAAAGCAGTCACCAGGCCCGTGAAATACAGGAGCTGAGGGGAGAAATGCATTTCCCAGGTGGGGGATGGGCACTCTTCTATTCCCAAACCCTTCTCAATGCCTCCCCCACAAAAACCTACTCAAACCAGAGTGTTCCCCCTGAAAGAAGTGCCAGAGATTCCAGGAAGAACCGTAAGGACTTAGCTATTGATTTTATATGGCAGGGGCTCAGACACCAAAGTGAGGGGCAACAATATAAAACCCTAAAACAGAGAGCCTATAGAGTGAGATGAGGGGTCTTCCTATCACTGAGGATGGGGTGGAGCTTTTCTGCATGGCTTTGCTTTAGGTCCCCTGGTGCTTGGGCTGCTGCAAAGGCAGATGCTCAGTGAAAAATGCACTGGAGCTAGAGGAAACTTAATTTCACAGGAGTGACTCCAGAGGGACAGCAGCTCCTGGGAGTACAGATGTAGCCCAAGGGCTCACAAGCATGGGAGTTTCTAGGAGCAAAGTCCTGATGTGAGGCCCAGAGGGAGCAGAGTCCTGGCATCACGTTCATAGGGGGAAGATGCACCTAGGAAACAAGTCTCTGTGTAAGGCCAGGGCCCCCACATGGGGGGGGGAAGGGTACACCTTACCAGGACCTGGGGGCCCCCAAGCTGCAACCCCCATGCATATGTGTGTGGAAGAGGGCCTGTGTTACAAGTTTGTACTGGGCCTGAAAAAATTATGCTTGGGCCCTTTCGGGAGAAGACATCCAAGCGGCTGAGCCCCAGCCCAGCACTCACCATGAGCCGGAGCCCTGCCTGTGGCTCAGAAAAGAGCAGGGGCGTGCTGTAGGAATAGCCTGGTACGCCTATGCTGCAATTAGACACCTGCAGAGGGCCTGTCTCCTCTGGAGGCTGGGCTCTAAAACTGCAGTGTAGACATCCAGCCTCAACCCGAACATCTCCACTGCAGTTTTAGAGCACGCCCCGTGAGCCCTGCAAGCCTGGCTCGGCTAAGCCGGGCCGCCCATGGGTGTTTAACTGCAGTGTAGATATGCCCTTATAGTCTAGGGGGGTGGGGCTCTGGGCCTAAGTGCCAGTGTATTGGGTTCTATTCCTCATTCTGCCACTGTTCTCCTGGGTGACCTTGGGCAAGTCACTTCCCTTTTCCCCCCCCTCCCCTTTGTCTTGCCTGACTGAATGCTGGACCCAGCCTGTGTCCAGTCCAGAAGGGACCCAGCTGTGCAGACTCCTCTGGTGAAGCCAGTTTGAGTGTGGAGTTTGTAAAGAAACAGGAGAGCTCTGCACTGAGCTTGCTAATGCCTCACCAGGCTCTGAGGTTAAGCAGCAGGAGCAGCTCAGTCCTTAAGTAGCGGGGCCCTGGCTCCCATGCCAAAGTGCCTATTAAAGGAGCAGGAGGGGGGAGAGACAGGGAAAAGGTTCAAAATGGAGGCAGCAATATTTCTAAATAAAATGTCTGAAGGGTCACCTGAGGAGTTGTGGGGCCCTTGCAAGAGAGACGGGGGTGGCTCTGTGTGGATGTGTCTGAATCATGTGAAACCTGGTCTGGCAATGCTACTGTCATTCCTTGCGCTCTAGTTATGTGCAAGCAGAGAATGGGCAGAACACTGCAAGATCCTCCTCCCTCTGCCTCCATCCCTCTCCCATGCCTGTCAGCCCTGGAAAGCTTAGAGAGAGCTTTCCCATCAGGGGAGCGCAGAGCTGGGCAGGCACACGCCTGCATGCATGCTGGCTCGCTCTCTGGTGCTGACATGGAGCTGGCCTCCTGGGATTTAGACCTGACGTCTGTACCCGCTTTGACGAAGAAGCTGCCTGATGCCCTTGGCAGCCTGGCGAGGAGTTATGCAAATGCTCTTCGGATGGAACATGCTTGATTTCTGCCGTGAGGGCTTGGAGACAGCTGCACAAAACGTGGCTCTCTGGAGCCACTCCCCCATGTGTGTTTTAGGCCTTGTCTACACTTAAAAAATAAGTTGATCTAACATAGTTTGACTTACAGCCACCACTGTAATGCCAATGGTGGCTGATGTGCCCACTGCCCTCCTTGGGTCGGTGGAGTGAGTCCTCACCGGGAGTGCTTCCAACGACTGAAGGGGCAGTGTGGGCAGCTGAGAGACCAGTCTCTCAGCTCCCTGTGGGTTTGCCCTCCCCACTCCCTGTTCCGTCTAATTGACTAGGCTGCCCTTTCTAGTGGGGAGCAGTTGGAGAAGCCACCCTGGCTCCCAGCCCAGAGTGGAGACTAGCTGCCCAGGGCTTGCAGCAGCCCCAGCTTGGGCTTTCTTGTCAATTTCACTGCTCCAGGGAAAGGGTGAAATTGACCAGAAGGACAGCCTCAGGGCAGGTGTAAGGGAACACTGTGTTTACATGCACACTGCCTTGCCCTAACTAAGGTGACAAAAGCCTTACACCTCTTGTCAAGGTGGTTTTGTTTTGTCAAAAAACAGAGCAGGGGGAGGTGGATGGCAGTGTGTATACCACCTCTGTCTTGTCAGCCAAAGCTGACTTTACAAGTTACTGCGTTCTCTCCCTCATACAGATGCGCTTTGTGTCGGACGCTTGATGGGAGAAGCATGGCACAGTGACAGAAGTTTTCATTATGCACATCTCCCACAATGGACTTGGAAAAAATAGTATAGAGAGACTGACTGGCGAAGCCTAAGAGCTGTGGGGTGTGCCCCAGAAGCCATAATGTTGAAGCTGACTCAGCACAGCGCCAGTGGGGACAGCTTGAATGGTGTTTCGCATTGGAGCTGCTCTCACTCAAGCTGGGCTAACCCAACTGGAGTAACTCAGCATGAGTTTCCTGCACTCAATTCTGCAGTGAAGACACAGCCACAGACATTCAAATCTTGGCTGGTGGATCAGTCGTCTTCTGTCCCCAGTACCTCTGAGAGCAGTTCAAGGGATGACCTTGGATCTGTTACCCAACTACCTTTCTCCCCCGTGCTCTATCAAGGTCAGTTGGGCTACTTTATCTAACAGTCCCTCTATTTAGAGGGACTAGAGCTGCAAAATAGAGTCTGGAAATTTCTCCCACAGCTAGTCCAATGGAGCCTGATTTTACTTTCAGGCACAGTGCAAGGCTCAGGCATTTAAACAGGAGTATGTCTACCCTGCTGGTGGAGGGGTGATTGCTGCATGCATAGCCACAGCTGAGCTAGCTTTAGTCTAGCTGGCATAGGAATCAAAGCTGTGGTAGCATGGACTGGTGGCCCAAGAAGACTGAGCTGGCTAGGGAGCGTGGGTACGTACTCAGATGACGAGCCCATGCTGGTGTGGCATCACGACTCCGGGTACTTGAGCTAGTTCTACCAAAGCTTGACTGAATAGTAGTCTTGCTCTTTGAGCTGTAAGTGCCTGGCCGAGTTACCGTATTGCACTCTCCAGTACAGATGCGCTTTGTGCCCGACACTCGATGGGCGAAGCATGGCATAGTCAGAAGTTTTAATTAAGCATATCAATAAAAAAAAAAAAATCAGAGGATATTTATGGGTATGAAGCTTTGGTTTCAGGAGGCAAGGCAGCTAATTGACTAAGACAGCTCTTTGATTAGACTCCAGGAGAGGTACAGGTTCTGGTTTCTCCACCGTGCTGCCACAGCGACCAGTGTCTTGTGTGTTAATTAAACGCAATGAAATGAATTTTAAATGTCTTTGGAGCACTGGAGTTGGAGAGTGGAAGTGCTGCGAGAGTTTCAGAGGGAGAGCATGGGGCGGCGGGCTGCTTGTATGCTACATCGATCTTCACAGCTGTGGGCTCGGTGCTCGGAAATACAACAGCACGGCCTCAGATGGAATAACTGTTCTCCCTAGGCCAGGCAAGAGAAGCAATTAATTGTTTTGTCCAAACAGGGGCCAATCATGATGTAGGAGCCCCAGCTATGAGGGAGCTGCTGGTCTCTCCCAGCAGGGGGCACTGCAGGGGCTGGTGCAGGAGGCAGAGGGGAAATAGGTCTGAAATAGGAAACCCAAAGCCATTGGGCTCAACACCCCCTTTGGATTTCATCTATATGTGATTGAAAGGGGCAATGCTTCCTCTGAGAGGGGTTGATGTTTGAATTCATTGATCTTGGGTGCACAGACAAGAGGCAAGAGAATGGCCTGTAAAGCTGTGTAGTCATTTATCAGAGAGGAAGGTGCACCGGCTGTGTGCAGAGAAGCGTATTACAGAGCTAGTCCTGGCTCAGCCTCTCTCAGCCGAAGATGCACGCTGCAAGGAACGATGCTGGCTGTTAGAGATGCCTAACCTGGAGCCCCAGGGTTTTTTTTTTTTTTGCAAATGTGAAGTAACATGAAATAAAACAAAACAAAAAACCCGCCACCTCTAAAACAAGAAATTTACCTTGCAGCCATGGCTCCTTCCCCGCGGAGCTGGGCTTGGCTCCGTCTGTTGCTGGGCATGGGGATACAGAGTCACTCACTCGAATCTGTCTGTCCGCCCCTCTGTCAAGGCGGAGGGGTGGCCGGGCCAAGCCTGAGCTATGCTGCAAACCTGCTGCCAGCAGTTCATAATGCCCAGAGCAGGGCCAAGCCCCTGTGGGCCAGGAGCTGTTGATGCGGGGCAAGTGCAGGGTGGGCTCGCTCTACGAACCCCAACCCCCAGGGCCTCCCACCTCTCTGGGGGCAGGACCTGATCCCCTCCACTCCCTCCCCAGGGCTTCCCTGTAAAATGAAACTCCCAAAAATAAACTGAAAAAAATTATAAAAATGAAAATGAATTTCACAGGGCTCTCCTCATAACGACTCCCTCCTAGCAGGCAGTGCCACAGAGAATGGGTGTGCCGGAGCTCACGGCCACTCCAGTCCTCGTCTTTCTCAGAAGAAGGTGCTGCACGTGATGGCGAGGGAGCATAGGCTACCAGGGAGCTCCTAGCTATTTCCGTTCCCACCTCTACCCCAAATCTCTACAATGAGTCAAGGCAGCTCTGGGGCACAAGCAGAGGCAGCCCTACCTTGCAGGCTACTGTTGTCCCTTCCTCCCCTTCTTGATGCAGATACAACTGGAAAATGTTCTGTGTTTTTATTTTACCAGGCAGGGGCTGATTCCAGGTGCCTGTCTCCTCGCCTCCTTTCCAGCTCATGCACCTCCTGTCTGAGACTTGCTCTGTGCATTGTGTGCAACAGTCCCTACAGCAAAGCTTTGCAAAATGGGTGGGATTAAGGGGGAGGTGTGGGTGTGGTAGGAAACAATTGCAGAACACAGAAGTCCCTCAGAAAGCCCCCTCTGTGGACATTGCAGAGACTGAGAAACTGGCTCATGAATCAGCTAGCTTGAGACTCCAGATGGGTCTGACCCAGGGCATTTGCATACAGATTCATATTTCAAACAGCCAGGCATTTGTCTGGTTTTTTGGCATGCCCCCCTCTCTCCAAGGGTTAGGAGAGCTGGTTAGGAAGAGAGCTGCTTGGAAAACACCAATTATTTTTCAATGGAGACAGCTTTTTTTTTTTAAATGGTTTTCAATTACTCCCCCTCATGTTGGCAAAAACATGTTTTGGTTTAAAAAAAAAGTTAATTCTGGATGAAACAATTTGTGCCTAGGTAAGTCAAAGGGCCTGAGCCAGGAACCGCTGCAGCTGGAATTCATTGGTGAGAATGGGTGTTACTCACCCCCCTCTGTGCCACTCCATGGAGGATGAGAGTTATTAAAGCCCCCAGCTGGAGAGTTTTTGAGCTCTGAAGCTCCCTCCATGGTTCAATCCCAGGAGCATCAGACAAGACAGCAGTTGTCACCCAAGCAGTTACCATAGAGTATAATTGGTGCACGGGCCTTTTGCAGACTCATCCAGAGAACACTTGCTGGGGTGAGTCCAGGCTCTGTGGGGGCCTGCCAGGGAGCATAAAGGTGCTAAGCGGGGCTGAGGAGGACGGTTCTGCTTCGTGGCAACTTTTGAAAGTTTGTTCCATTCCATGGGGAACAAAACCAAAACCATCTGAATGTTTTTGTGAAAGAGAAACTGGGTGGTGCAGGGGAGTGGGGGCTAGCCTAGGCCAGGTTCAAGAGTTGAGTTTTCCTCTGAGATCAATCGGATTCAAGCTGAGTGGGCAGTTGAGTTGGATCTGCCCCATCCCAGTCAAGTGCTGGAACAATCAAGCAATAGCGAGTCTCTCTCAACCATGTCAAAAATACTCCAACCAGCTCTACTGATAAGGTGCAGTACAACAGTTAGCCCTTTGCTTGCTGCCTCTCCACAGCATGGAGTGAGGTCTCTGGGCAGCCTCCCAAGAGCTGTGCAGTTGGGGAAAGAGAGAGTGCAGTATTTAATACCAGTTTTAGGAGGCTTTGATTGCCCAGCAGTATATGAAAGCCATATTTCTAGTGAGTTACCGGGGTTACAGCTTACACTATTAAAGCCCCTTGCCTGTGCCCTCCTGCCCCCATACTCCTTCCTTCCTTTATCGCCTCTCGTTTGTCATCTTTATTAGTTCTTAATCTCCCATCGGCGCGACACAGTGGAGTTAAGAGCAGGATTATGGGGAAATTTAATTGGATCGCACTCCATGGCCTGCGCACCATCAGATTCAATAAAAGTTTATGAAAAGATAAAAATCGCAGAGGGTTTTATAGCCCTGGATGGAACAAAGGGGCCGGTGAGGAGAACAAGGTAACTTTTTTCAACCTCATATAATCTGTGTTTTGACTTGATTAAACAAGGAAGCAGGGATTTGTGTGTACGCGCCTGGTAACATTATCCCTTTTGCTGTATGTAGGCAATAAGCAGCCTTCCGCTGCTCAGGCGTTCTCTGTGATTCTTCCTGACAGGAAGATGAATTGAGCTTAGGCCTGTGAGAAAATAACATTTATTTCACGCTGAAAATATGCTGAACTGCTATAGAAGTTGACCTGGGAGGTCAGAGCTGGGGGAGTAGGAACACAAAGGGACGGGAGGGGGCTGCAGCAAGCTGCATTCGATCTCCGCCCTTTGCCTGTTCACTTCCCACTGGGCACCCAGCCCTCGTCCTCCCTCTCCCTCCCCTTTATTAAAATGGAATTTGATGGGGGTGAAAGGTGCTGCTTTCTGATCTCAGTTGGTGGGGGGGCCCCCACAGAGCCCCCTGCCCTGACTAGCAAGGGACAGGCTTAAAAGGAACCAGGTCAACTAAAAAGGACAAAGAGCACGGCAGGGAGTGTGCCGCCCAAATGGGCCAAAGCAGGACAGCGCTTACTGCTTTGAGGAGAGGCCAAGGGAAGTGGTGTGAATGGACATGAGCAAGGTGAAAGAAAGGGGCCTGATAGCCCTGGAGTCCGCAGGCCTCTCTGGATCTACTGGAGAGGCACAGCATGGACAGCAGCAGGTAGTTGATCCCTTCCCACTTACTGCCCTGCTCCCCCTGGAATGACTGCCTCTAGAGGGAGGTCAGTGGAGTTCAGCATCCATGCCCCGCCAACAGGTGGGTGGGTCTCAGTCCAGTTTCCATGGGGCAGGTATCTACGACTCTGTTTTAATTCGCTCCCTTGTTGGCGGTCTTGGTGGAGAGGCTGGAGACTGAATGGGCCAGGGAGACTGAACTGCATCCCTCATCACAAGCAGCGGTATTGGTGCTAAGACTCAAGGCTCTGCAGGGCAGATTACGAGCACCATCTACCCTACTGTGCAAGGCCCTGATCATTGGATTAGAATGGAGCTGCTCACAGCCTTCTCGCATGAATCTCCAGAGAGGCGGGCAAAGGGGGATGACACCATTCTTTAACCAGAAGCTTTTTCATCCTGAAGATAAGAGAAATGATTAGAGGCTTTCAGCGGAACAGTGTATGGCAGTAAGGATGAATGGGGGGCTGATTGAGGCTCTGTTAATTCCCAATGAGGTGTGTGTGTGTGTGTGTATATACCGTCTCCTAGTGCTTTGCATTTGCCTGTCTAAGACAGAAATCTCTTTCAATCTCAGGGACTCCTGGCTGGTTAAATTTAGTGTTCCAGCCAAAGCAAATCCATGCTATTTATTCTGGGACTATGCATCTAAATGTCACCCTTGCTGCACAATTACTTACAAATCTTGCTGACTGGAGTTGTTCAAATGTTGCTTTGGGAGGAAAAGGAAGGATGGGGGATAAAAATCAGGAGCTTCAAAAGAATGAGGGGTTGGGGGAAAGAATTAAAAGAAAAGGGCTGGAGGGAGCTAGGTGATAAATAGGTTTTAAATGGAGAAAAAAAATCTAGCAACCTCAGATGCAAATTGTGAACAGCACAGCAGAACCTAGTGACTTTGGTATCCTTCTGGTGCCTTGATGGCTCATGCAGGGATGTAAGAGAAAAGTTTGGAGGTTGTAGGGAAAGTTGGAGTCAGAAAAGTTTTCATTGGAAATAAACAGAGCTGGCTGAAAATAAGACTATTTAACCAAAAATTTTTGTATTTTTTAAAAAAACCACCTAAAACTTTTTCTTTTGGTTTCCCCCTTTTTGCAGTAGCAAAATGGACATACAAAAAGGGAAGGGAAGAAACTAGAAAAAGGGGGGGAGGTTGGGTTTTGGAATTTCTTTTTTGAGAAAATTTGGGGGAAAACAAAAAATGTAATTTCTCCCAAAAGGGACATTTTTCTCTTTTAATGAAAATAGAAAAAGCCCAGCACTAGAAATAAGACACATTTGTAACGTGAACAATTTAGGGACATGAGAAGTTTGTCATCACTTGAAGTCTTCAAATCAAGACTAGATGTCTTTCTAGAAGAAATGCTATAGTTTAACAAGTTGTTGGGTTTGATGCAGGATTACGGGGTATGTTGACACTGCAGTGTAAGCCTGGGATTCAAACTCAGGTGCAAGCCTAACACCCCTTCTGTCTACACACAAATTGTGCTAACGTAGGGCTCAGATCCATGGTCCCAGGATCCTATGGAGGTGGAGGAGCAGAACCTGAGACAAGCTGGGACCTTGCCATATTGCTTTGCAGCGTAGATGCAACCTCACTAGACTCATGTTCTAAGAGAGCAACAAAAATATCCCACAATCCCCCAGGTTGAGTTTTTGTCCTTTGGACAGTCAAGTTTTTCCCCCCTGCATCACGAGCAAAGGGCTAGAAAAGCCACATTTTGGGAGGGTGCTAGGAAGCTTGGGATATGGGCCGTTGGACTTGGGATCAGATAATGCAGAGTAGATGCTGGAGCCCCAGGATTCAACAATTTCTAGCCATTACAAATGAATGTATATAGCCGTAGTCTGCTCACTCAACCATGGGTTTACACTCCAGGGCAGACATGACAACTGGGTGAGAGTCTCTGGCCTGTTCTGCAGGAGGTCAGACTAGATCATAATGGTCCTTTCAGGTCCTTAAACCCCCTCTTCCCCTCCCCCGCAAAAAAACCCAGCCAGATGTAATCTGGGCCCCATGAAGTGAATGAAAAGAAAAAAGTGAATGGCAAAACTCTTCTGGACTTCAGTAGGGCCAGACTTTGATGCCATGAACAGGACAGGTCTTGGTGTAAATTCCTACCAGGTATCTTGGAAGAATAAGGCAGCTTCTTATGGATCTGAATGATCATGACCAGGGATGGCAAATGCTCCAGGGGTCCCGAGTGAATCTGGTTTAAAAAAAACAACAAACGACTTGTGATTTCCCCTCTCCTCACCCCCTTCACTAAATTTTGAAAAATTTTTACCAGCTCTGCTTGCAAGGTTCATGTCAAATAATGCTATTCACCACATACAGACCCTTGCCTTGCATTTTCTGTGGCCGGTTATACCCATGCAAATGGGTTTAAAATGCTACCAAACCAGTATTTTCAGGTATGTTGCATATGAGGAAATGACTATCTGTGATGCTGCTAACACAACAGGGACTGAACCTAGGACCTGCAGAGCCCGAAGCATGAACTGCTACAGTTTAAGTAAAAGAGCCAAGCTGCTTTAGCTGGGGGTTGTTACAGAGGGCACCGAGGGGGCCCAGAACACACTGACCAGTGGTTTACAATTCCACACGGTCCAAGGTAGAGGAGAATCAGGCTAACCAGTCTACAATCCACACTGCATCCCAGCAGGGCAGATCATTTCACAAGGGGGGGAAACTGAGGCACAGAGTGCACGATTGTCCCCAGGCTGTAGGGACAGCTGTGGGATTAGAAATCAGCAATTCCTGGCTCCCACCCATGTGTGCAAAGCACAACATGGATTTCTGTTGCAGGAAAAATAATTAATAAAGTGTTTGACAAATAACCAAAGGCTCAAGTCTGCATCCTGAGCTGGTGTAAACTGGCCTCACTCCAAAGTCAATGAAGGAATGCTGTTTTATGCCAGATGAGGATCTAGCCCGCAAATGTTTCTGGCTTGGAAACAAAGCAGTAAGACACTCTGTCTGCTCCTTGGGGATTCTTTCCTCACCTGCAAACCTGCTTCTCTGCCACATGTACTTCCCCGTGTCTTCCTTTTCCTGTCCTATATCGTGGCCCTGTTAAATATGGAACACAAGCTCTGAAAGCAGTAATCGGCAAACTCAAGACAATTACAGAGAGAAAGAAAAATCCCTTCCCTGAATCAAAGCCGACATATATTCAGTACCAAATTCACTGGGGAAAGTACAGTAAGTAAAGGGACATTATCAAGTTGTTTTAGGCCTGAAATCTGGATTTTGTAAGAAGGATTTTACAAAACTTAATGGGCTAGTTATTGCAGCACATACTCACTTGTCACATAAGCCGAATTCCCAGTGGCATGGAACAGGGGCTATGCCTGAGTGAGGGCTGCGGGACTGGGCCTGGGAGGAAGATAAATCTTTGCATGAGGGAGGCTTTTAAAATGTATATTTAAACCTTCTTTGTAGATAGAAAGTATAGTCGTGGGTTTAGGGCAGTGGGCCTGTGTTTAATTCCCAGGTCTGCCACAGGCTTCCTCTCTGATCTTGTCAAATTGCTCTGTAATAAGCAGTTTCTCCCACTGTAATGAGGGGATAATTCTTCCTCTCACCATCCTTTCTATATTTAGATTGTAAACTCCCTGGCATGCAACTGTCTCTTAACAAGCCCGTGTACAGCACCTAGCACAACGGGGCACTTTCCTCAGATTGGCCTCTGCGTGCTACCGTAATGTATTCCTGGAAGTTGAAGCGAGATGTTCAGACTGGTAATAAGGCATACATTTATAAAGGGAACAGTTTGCCAAGGGTCCGTGGTAGAGTCTCCATCATATTAACTCTTTTAAATCACAACTGGAAGTTTTCCCTAAAAAATCTGCTCTAGGAATTATTCTTGGTGGGAGTTGTATTATATAGGAGGTCGGACTAGCCGATCGCATTGGTCCTGTCTGGCCTTAGAATCTAGGAAAAAATATCCTAGCTACAACTGTGCTGGGCTCAGTGCACAAGAATGAGGAAGGGAAAATGATTGGAAAGTAAAACAGACCAGTCTAATCCCACCAGTCGAACAGAAATAAATGCCAAAAAGTAAATAAGTTGCATTGATGGTGAGAACAGACGCAGGCCTTACCTCCCTAGAGAAATTTGCCTTGCTAAGAATAGTTCCAGCTGCTTGTACCACACTTTGCGTCCACACACAAGAAAGTGCTGCATGTGGTTTACGTGTGCCTTGCCAACTGGGCTATGGAACTGATTCCTTGCTGCAGCTATGGGGCCTTGAAGGGAGTGGAAGCAGGTTCTTGGGGAAACCCTTGCTTCCTAATGACTGTCAGAGCAGCCTAACATTGGCCAAACTCCCAGGAAAGAGGAGCAAGGAGTGGGGCCATCGTGTGTTCATTGCATTCTGGGGTTTTTTCCACTTCCCTTGGAGACCCATGCACTGGATCATGTGTGCACAGCCCACCTCTAGAACAACCAGTTCAGCTCTGTAATGCAGAGAAGGCTTCAGGCTAGCATAAAAGTTGTTTGACTTCAGCAGAAATTGAGGATGCTCATGGATTCTCAGGATCGAGCCCTTCATAATACAAGGTGTAGCTAATAACCTAGGCAAGGGTTTGCTTTTAAACTAGGAGGTGAAATCCTGACTGCATTGCAACCAATGGCAAAACTCACCTTGCTGTCTACAGGACTGGGATTTTCACCCAGGACGTTCCTCACTTTGTATATATGCAAGTCTCATACCCAGTCGCAGCCACCAACCACCTACATCACTTTATCTGCCCGCCAGATGGAACTGGGCAGCTTTCCTGCACAATGTCTGCAGGAGCTTATTAAACTCACTTTAGGGCAGTGTCTTTCTTAGATTAAGAGACCAGTTTAAAAGAAAAGGGTGGGGGAGTCCAGGTAAATGAGATGTTTATCAGCTTTTTGTGTAGCGGTGGCCTCCGCTCTCACAGCTCAGCTGCTCAGTAATGGTCTATTTCTAAGTAGAATGAAATAATTTGCTCTCTCTGACCCTGAAAACTCCATGCGAGCAGTGTAAGTAGTAACTCAAAAGGAAAATTCCGACTTCTTATTTCTCAGTCTTTAGCACACAGGCACGGTTAGACCGGATCTGGCCAGTGGTTCTTCTAGTCCAGCGTCCTGTCTCTGACAGTAGCTAAGTCCAGCTGCTTTAAAGGAAGATTCGAGAAACCAGAAAGAGCATCAAGAAGAACTAGAGCTGATCGAGATTTTTTTTTTTTAACTGAACAATTTTCAGTCAGAAAATGCCAGTTTGGTTGAGATTTAAATGTTTCATGGGAACAGGTTGATTTTTCACAAAATTTTCTATGTGGAAAAGGTATTTTAAACTTTCTTGTTTCATTTTGATAGTCTAAATAAACTGCATTTACCTTATCATTTTGTTCTGAGTTTTATATTATATTTTATATTCTATTACAAATGTTTTGACATTATTGAAACAAAACACGGATGTTCCTGAATCAAAACTTTTCAGAATCCTTGTTTTGTGGCAAATTTCTATTTTTCATTCCAATTCTAAACTGACTCCCCCTGTGAAATATCAGCATTTCCCGTGGAATAGAAATCCCATTTTCCAAGGTGCTCCATAAGAGAGAGTTTAGTTCACTGGGACTCTGGAATCCTGAATCTCTCCTCCCAGCTCTGCCTTTGACCTGCTGAGCGGCCTTGGTGAAGCCATTTCACCTCTGTCTCTCCTTCGGCTGTATAGATTGTAAGCTTCACTTAAAAGGAGCTATTTTACTATGTTTATACATTGGCTCAACATGAGTAGGCCCTGATCTTGGATGCATCCTCTAGACCAGTGGCTCTGAACCTTTCCAGATTACTATACCCCTTTCAGGAGTCTGATCTGTCTTTGTGTAGCCCTGAAGTTTCACCTCACTAAACAACTTGCTTATAAAAATCATACATAAAAATACAGAAGTGTCTATTGCACACTAGTATTGCAAAATTGCTTACTTTCTCATTTTTACTATACAATTATGAAATAAATCAGTTGGAATATAAATATTGTACTTACATTTCAGTTCCAGAGGGGTAACCGTGTTAGTCTGTATACAGCAAAAACAATGAGAGTCCTGTAGCACCTTAAAGACTAACAAATTTCTGCAGGCATACGTTTAGTAAGAAATTTGTTAGTCTTTAAGGTGCTACAGGACTCTTGTTTTTACATTTCAGTATATTGTACGTAGAGCAGTATAAACAAGTCATTGTCTGTATGGAATTTTATTTTGTACTGACATTGCTAGTGCTTTTTATGTAAGCAGTTATAAAACTAGACAAATAGCTAGATGAGTTGATGTACCCCCTGGAAGACTCTGCAACCCCCCCGGGGTACACATACTCCTAGTTGAGAAACACTGTTCTAGATACTACCAGAGTACTCATAAGCTTCTCATAAGGGGTGTCTGTTTTCTGTGATCGCTGCCAGTTGGTGCTCAGACACTGAAGTGGACTAAAGCAGGTAGTGGAAACAACCTTTTTCCGGTTCCTGAATCAATGGGTGCTGCAAATGCTTTGTGCTTTATTGCAGATCTTCTGGGGAAGCTGTGCTGAGCCGTTCCCATCTCCACATGATCTTTTGCAGATCTTTCCGGGATTTGGGGACATTAAGAGATGGCTGTGATTTCAGGGAATTTATGGCTCCTTTGCTCACGTGAGACTTAAAAGGGTGATTTTGTAAGTGAGGATTGGCATATGTGGCCCCCTGCAGCTATCTTCATGTTAGGGCTCACAAAGTATGTGAACTTAAATAGGAGATCTCCAGGGGGCACAGTGCTGTGATTCTGCAGCTATGCCACTTGGTGTCTTGTTCATTCAAGCAAGAGAAGAACACAGATGGCATCACCTGCTAATGGGGGCACTTCCAGGGGTGCTGGAACAATTTGTAGAGTGGGGGGGAAGGCTGAGAGCCATAGAACCAAACTGTAAACCCTGTATATGATGGAAACCACTTCCAGATCCCCCTGCACCGTTAGTTCCTTTGCCTTTTTCTGGGCCGGTTTTACAGGCATTGAGGGTTTTCTTTTCATGGAAGAGCCTGAGAATCTTCAGAAGGAGGTGGCTCCACACCCAACAACAGCTGACCTGCCAGTTCCATGCAGCCCACCAGTGGTCCAAGCAGAGTTGAGATCCTTTCTGCAGTTGAGGTTGCTGATTCTCCCCTCAAACTGCCGTAAATCAGGATTAACTCCAGTGAAGTCAGGGGGACTGGCATAAAATTAGCATGACCAAGATCAGACAGATTATCCCGTTCCTTGTGTACGTAAGTGACTGGACGTCTCCATGAGATGAATTAATTGCGGGTGAATCGCTAATGAAGCGATGCAAGTCAGCAGCGCTGCTCTGGACTGGCAGTTTGATCTGCGGGAGACGGGCAGGGAGCTGTTTGAAATCCCTTCAATGGGTTTGTTTTGAAGTTGTTTCAATCACTGCTATCCCAGCCTGATAGGGAGGGGAAGCTTTTGCAAATTAAGCTCCCGGGGGACACCAGAGCTTTGGGGCTGCAGAGTGGGTTCTAAAAGCTGTGGCAGAACGAGGGGCTGCTCTCCCCCCTCCCCACCATATTGCCAGATGGTGTATTTGCTTTCACGGACTATCAAAGCTGCCTCAAAGTGCTTTTGAAAATGATACCTGGGGTTCCGTGCTCTGCACAGCGTCACCGCGGTAACAGGAGATGAAGAACTAAGACACACGTACAAGTGAGGATATGGGAAGAGAATGGACAGTTCCGTGATAGCGCTTGGGTCGGTTTGTGTATCTAGGGGTCAGAGCACAAAGGTATGTAGGTGTCCAAAGATGCAGACCAGTGCCTAGTGGGATTTACAAATAGGAGCCTAACTTCCTTAGGCCCCTAACTCCCTTTGCAAATTTGGCCCTAGGTGATTTAGGAGCCCAAGTCCCATTTTTCAAAAGAGACTTAAGTACTTAAGGCCCAGGTTTAAGGCTCAGATTCTGAAAGGTATTTAGGTCTCTAACTTCCCTTGTTGTTTGCACTGTGGTAGCAGCGAGGAGCCTCAGGCATGGACAAGGACTCCGCATACTAGGCCCTGTACAAAGAGTTAAGGATGTCCACTAACCAAAATCCTAGATCCAAATTTTGGGGAAGATCGGGTTTGAACTTTGCAGCATGGGTCCATCTCTTACATAGCATCTGGTGTAACACCTCTCCACGCCTATTGGAATATGTAGCATAAGCCCTTCATTTCCCAGGAAATGTGAACCTTTGAGAGCATCTGTCCTGCTGAGAGGAGAAGGGTGTCTGGCCAGCTAGGGCACTACTCCTCCCTGGAGGCTACAAATACCAAATAAACCAAGCTCTTTATGTAGCATCTTTCACCCAAATACTTGACAAGAAGTTCTGAATCTCCACTGCCCTGGCTTTCCTGTGAGGTAATCCTTCTCAAAACCAGAACCCAGGAGTCCTGGCTGACACCCCCCCTCCCCGCTATAACCACTAGACACCACTGCCCTCCCAAAATTGGGAAAACATTCCTTTAGTCCTGACTCCCACTCCCCTACGCTAACCAATAGAGCACACTGCACTTCACACCAGATCCCTGCAAATATCGCCTGATCAACTCACCTGTTTCATGAACTTCTGTATGACTTGTGCTGCTACCAACCTATTGTCACATACTCCCAGGAGATTGATTCAGAACCCTATCCCACACCGGGATGCCTGGCTCCCCCACTAGCTGTACCTCCCTTGCTGGAGGCCAAGGCCACTGCTATCTCCAGAACCTCACCAAGTCAGTGGAACAACTCATAGGAAGGACCATGAAATGGGCTGGGGCTGCAGGGTTAGAGGGCAGCATCTAGAAAGAGGGACAGTTCCCAATTTGCCCTTGTCCAGAATCTCCTTTCTCTGCGATCATTTAGACACCAGACTCAAACTGTTGCCATTTGAAAAATGCCTTCAAGTCACCCTCTCCCATTATAGCTAGAGAAAGAGTGAAAATGGACAGGGGGGGGAAAAAAAACCCCACAACCACCTTGCAGAAAGAGGATGGAAAGAAGATGCTTTTCATCTGTATAATAGCCAGTTTCTGACAAGGAGCCTCTGTTCTCTTCCACTGGAAAGCTTTTAAGAGCCCTGCAAAGGACAGGCAATTACAAGAAGGTTAGGTGCACCTGATTGGATGTTGTTACAAATCACTCATTGTCATAGCAGCATTTGGGAAAGAGGCCATCGGGGGCTGATTGTCGTTTAGGATAAGTGATTTTTGTTTAGAGTGGATAAGAAGATGTAGATTGGGGGGTGGGGTGGGGGGGAGAGAGACAGGGAAGCTCAGAGCCGTGGCACTACAGAGGCTGCAGAGCTGTTTTCAGGGGTTTTATTAAATCAGCAAGGCTTGGCAGCACCCATCTGCTACCCTCCTTGCCGCCTTTCCTCTCTGCCTCACCCCACCCTCTGGAAAGCAAAGCATGTGAACCACATATCCATCCCTGTGCTAACAGTGCATTAGAAGCTCTCAAAGAGGTTTTAGAGGGAAGGCTCTGTAATTAACAGTGTGACATCAAGATCGATAGTCAGATATATTCCCAGTATCATTGGAGGTGAAGTTTATGCAAAAATCTTTGAGAGCCCTGACGGGCAAGCCCAGGAAAGAAGGGGAAGTGCTAATGAATTTGGATTTAGTTAAGCGTAATCACCCACAAGCTTCTGATCTTCCCAGGAATGATCTGAGGTGTAGGCCAAGTATGGGCACCTGCCTGGGATACTACTGCTAAGGGAAAGCCAGGTCCAGGGTGGTTTCTCATCAACAGGCAAATTCTGCAGGGTTGTACTCCACCTGCTCCGAGAGGTCATGCCAGAAACACTCTTTGGCTGCCAGGCACCCTCCAAAGTCCAATAGGCTGTCATGTCCACACCCTCGCAACACCACTGCCTCTAGTGCAATGGGTTCTGGGTGAATTCTGGGAGCCAAGGGTGCTGGCTACACCACGCCACGGGATGTCATGTGAGAGAAGAGGAGCAGGTTGGCTGCTGAGCTGGGGTGGGTGAAAAGACTGGAGCAGCGAGTGCCGAAAGAGGAAGTCTGGTCTTGAGGTGAAGGCACAGGATTGAGACCTGAGAGCTGTCCCTTCAGGCTGCAACTTTGCATCATATTTCCCATATAACCTAAGGCGTGTCATATTTAAATCTGTCTTCAGTTCCCTGGGGGTAGAGTTGGGCTAATAACATTTCCCTCCCTCTCAGGTGGGCTGTTGTATTAAATTCATTGATCTCTGCGGGCCTGTGGTGATGAGTGTAATAGAAGAGACTCTACATTAAAAATAATTGGGGGATGGGCGAGTGTGAAGAGTGGATTCACTACAGGGCGTTCGGCAGACAGTCATAATGATGATTTGACCCTGTAGTGCAAAGGTTTAGCAGTTTCCTGGTGGCCAGGATGACCTGACCCGCACAGGCAAGGTAAAAGGAGAACACCACAGGAAACCAGAGGGGATGTCGGAATACTTATAAAAGAGTAAAAACAACCAGAGTCCTGTAGCACTTTAAAGACTAACAAATTTCTGCAGGCATAAGCTTTCGTGGGCTACAGCCCACTTTGTCAGATGCAGTCTTTAAAGTGCTACAGGAGTCTCATTGTTTTTGCTGTATACAAATTAACACAGATACCCCTCTGGGATTTATAAAAGAGTGTGTCAATGTTTAATTTATCTACATCCAGAGTCTTCAATCCTATTTGTACCTAAGGTCTCTGACCTCTCTGACAGGTCCAGAGTTTCCAGGCAAGGCATCCCCCAGTCCATGTCCAAATCCTGTGCCTTTTCCCCCAAGACAGTTGTCTCTCCTTCTGTACCCTTGTAGGACTGCTTTTGCTTCAACACTCCTTGCAGTTTTCTTGGATATTTCCTCTCTTTGTAATGAGCTGGGTCTTATTTATATAGAGCCCCTGGGCCCCTTCCACTCCCAGCAGTCTCTGAGATGATTAATTAATTTGATTCAACTGCTTGGAGTCTCTCCCCCATACCCCTTTGGGAAGGCCTTGACTTTTCCCCACACTCATCAGACTTGGGCGTGGGGAGATGAAGAGAGCAGCTCTCGACATTTATAACGGAGTTGCATGATGGAGGCTGGTGAAGCCACTAACAGTCCGACAATCACAAATAAACAAATTTAGAAAACATCTTAATGTGGAATAAATTGGTGGGTTAGATTAAACTGGAAAGTTAAAGCAATTTGCTCTGTGTTTGCTCAAAAGAGGAAACAGCCACATTAATTTTCAATTAAACTCATTTTGATGGCAACAATTGCTATCAATTTCTAGTAATAACCGGTTGCAAGAAAAGTTAAAGCAAGCTCTAGGGAGAGGAGAAAAGGGTAAGTTTCAAAGTGTTAATCATGTTCTCATCTGTTGGTTGACTTCCCTTGATTAGGGCTGGGTAGGAAACCATTATCCCAGTTTGCAAAAATGTTCAAGATTTCAAAATTTCCCCCTTCTCCCAAAATAGGGTGAAAAGTAATCTTGAAAATTTCGTAAACAAAAATTGCCTCTAAAAACTTCAGTTTAGGTTAACCAATATGTTTTGTTTCAATGATTTCTAAACATCTTGTTTCAGTTTTTACCATTTAATTTTTTTACTGTAATTAGCTTACGTTTTGAAACAAAAAGTTGCTCTGAACTGCAAAACCAGAATGTTTCATTTTTCACAATTTCAGACCAATTTTTTTCAAGTCACAAAACTTGTAGCAACCAACCCTAACCCATGAAAAATTTTGGTTTGGACAAATTGGCATTTTCTGACAGAAAAAAGTTTTGTCAGAAAATTCCTGGCCACCTGTACCCATGACTTCATCAAGGCTGCATTTTCATTCAGGCTGGGTGATGCTCTGCTTCAGAGTTTGTTTCTGTGGTCTTGCATAAACTCTCTAAAGCTCAGCTGTTTCCTAACGTCATACATAAAATTCAGTGTATGCAGCAGGAGTGATTAAATGAAGTGCCCAAGGAGGTCTCAGACTTTTCAGTAGATGCACCTCTTCTTAATACAGAGATTGTAGCATGAATGCCCCTTCTTCCATTCACATCACCCAGCCCCACCTAACGTCCATCCACTAGCCCACACCCCTCTTCCCCATATTCACTATCTCCCAGTCCCCCTCCCTTTCTATTTGCTGTTGCTCAAAACTCATCTTCCCTCCTATAAATGGCCCACCTCCAGTTCCATTCACAGTCACACAATATCAACTACAGCAACTGTTTGTTTATTCCCCCTCCAGCACCCCTGGTTTCAACTTGGGGCCTTTAGTACTAAAAACACGAGTTTTTACCAGTTTGAGCTTATGAAGTAGCTCTTCTAGCTATAAGCAATACAAAGCCAGAGCTTTCTTAGGTAGAATAGCCACTAGAGGCGGACAAAGTCCAACACACGCCTAGTGCAGGTTACACTTAACATGGAAAAGAATATTAGGGAAATATTGATGTATTTCTTGCTATCTTTTAATGCAATTTAGCAGCTGGAAATAAGGAAAAGGGGTCAGGACCATGTAACTGACCAGCTTTCCACAGAGCCCCCAAGAGACTTGGGGACCCATTGGGGATCTGCTTCAAACCATACTTGCGAACTCTAGGGGCACTTATGGAAGAAGGCAGGGGAAACTCTACATGACAGAACTGTCTCAAGTTCTCTAAATAAAGAATCTAGTTTAATGTTACTGACTTATTTGCTTTCTGCAGCCAGAACCTGGCACCGATGCTTATGAAAGCAGGCAATATCGAAGCAATAGGTGACTTATGAAAACCTAGGATAGATCGATTCCAGTAATTACCTATCACTTCTTCAGATCTCAGAATCTTGGACATCTGGTGATAACGGGCTCTCTCATGAGATTTTCAGCATTTCTGTTACTGGTCAAAGCCCAGCCAATCTCCTGCTATTTTGGCATTTTTATATCCAGCCAGAAATCAGGAATAAAATCAAATAGAATCCAACCTTATTTGTGTCTCTGTCTCTCTGCTTAACGCTAATGAACCTTACAAAGCTTTGCTTCAAGTTGAATTCTACAAACGGGTGACTTTACTGGTGGAGAGAGATATTTTCTAGCATTCGCCTTTGTTCTACAATAGCATCTCGAAGCGTGAATCAGGGATCATGTTCTTGTTGTACAAAGAGCTGAAATGACATGTAGTGAAAAATGTTGTATGCAGTGCTGTTGTAGCTGTGTGGGTCCCAGGATAGCAGCAAGACAAGGTGGGTGAGGTTAATGTATTTTATTGGACCAACTTCTGTTGGTGAGAGAGACAAGTTGTTGAGTGACACAGAGCTCTTCTTCAGGTCTGGATCTGAGCTCAGAAGCTTGTCTCTCTCACCAACAGATGTTGGTCCAATAAAAGATATTACATCACCCTCCTGGTCTCTCTAATGTAGAGAAAAAGACAGTCTTTCATCGCCAAAGAGTTTAGAAGCATTTGGGTTCCGATCCTCCCAGCGCTAGAGCATAGGCTTAATTTTGGGCTGTTGAAGCCAACAGGCATCATCTCACTTGTAAAGTTAAGCACATGCTTGTTGAATCAGGGCCTTGGTAGTGAACAAGGCTCAACAGGTGGGGAACCAAACCAGCGGGTAAGGAAGAGGCGACAGCGCTAATACAAGCCTGATGTTACATAGATTAGCTGTGATCCATCCCACAATTGAGTGTAATAGAAATAAACTGTTTGTTATTATTTTGGGGGATGGGTAGGGGGCTGATGGGGATTCATTCTCTAAATTAATTTAGCTTCATTGTTTATGAAACCTACAGGCTACATGACGCAGCTCAAAGAATTCCTCTGACAGGGGAACTGGAGGTGGATTGTACCCTGTATCTCTGGTAAGGTTATTTTCTACTCATCTTAATGTGCTTGAAAGCCATAGCAATATTGCAAAAAGCCTCTGCCATATGATAACTTAATTAAACTTTACTTATGAGAGTTAAATATTCATTATTTGGCTTCAATTACTGCCTTTTCTGTTTTTCCCCACTTCTTTTCACTGGGGCTAATTAGTCTAATGGCTGCTACTTGCTATGCCCTTGCTTCTGTTTAAAAAAAACCAACAAACCAAATGAACTATGCAGTACTTTATTACTTGTGGAGATCGGGCCTCCACTGTGCTAGGCACTGTACAAACACAGAGTAAGAGACAGTCCTTGCCCCAAATTGCTAGCAGTCTAAAGAGGCCCAGGGTGGGAAAGGAACCTGAGACATAGAGTGATTGTCCAATGTTTTACAACAGGTCATGTCATCTGAGATATGCCCAGGGTCCTATAGCAGTAGATTGCGGCAGACCTGGGAATAGAATGCAGGTCCGTTACACCCAGGCTCCTATCCTAACCACCAAACAATGCTGTCTCACTAATGGTAATCTAAACGTCATTGTTTTGTTCCCGTTCAACTCTTTTGTGTATGGCAGCTCTGCTGCCAGAGCCGTCTGAATTCCAGCTTTTCTTTCAGACTCTGTCTCTCTCAAGATCCAAGCACACTTGTACCATGTCAGAGAATTAATGGTGTGTATTTGAAAACCATTTGGCAGCCAAATTGCAACAAATAAAGGGAGGAAATAAGTGTGCAGCTACCAGCAATGACACAACATAGCAGTTCTAGCTTAGCTGGCAGCACAAGGCTTTTTGACAGACTCTTTGAGAAGTATCTCCAGTAGGCTCCTTGAGAGAGGCACTCAGCTACCATGGGATAAACACTTAGGTAAACAAATGCCCTGGAAGGCTCATTTAAATGTTCTACATTTCCTTCCATCTCTTGAAGTCCCAGCTGCCTCTTTGAATTGTTCTTGGGACAGGAGCCTAGATATCTTGAGATTCAGGACTGGTGTTTTCAAAAGAGCCTAAGGGAGTTAGGTGCTTACATTCAACAGGAGGTAATGTAAGCTTCTTTGAAAAGTCAGCCCTGAGACACACTATGTTTAGAGTAGAGGTGTTGTCCAGTGGATCATGGAGTTGGCTAGAGACAGGGAAGGGGGATATAGTGGTTAGCATGCTAGTGTAGGACTTGGAAGATCTGGGTTCACATCCTTGTTGTGCCATAGACTTTCTGTGTGATCTTGGCCTTATCACTTGGGTTCAGAGCCTTAAGGTAAGTAGGTACCTAAATCAGTTGGCGTTCAGAGCCTAAATACTTTAGAGAATCTGGGCTTATCTTATAGTTGTGATGTGGGGTTGCCGATTGTCCTCGAGTCTGCAGGAATTAAAGATTAGTCTTTAATTAAAGATAACATCATGTGATGAAACCTACAGGAATACATCCAGCCAAAACTGGCAACCCTAGTGTGGTGTGAAGATAAATACATTAAAGACTGTGAGGCCCTCAGATATTATGGTCATAGGGCCCATATAAGGACCTTAACTAGAGTAAGAATGCTTGCAATTTCTTCCCCACCAATTGACTGTGCAACCTTGGGCAAGCTAATGCTGATTTTCAATACACCTTAGAGCACTGGGGAAGTTCCAGGAGTCTGGAAGAAAGTTAATGTTTGTACCAATATTTACAAGGGGAAAACGAGCTGACCCAGGTAATTATAGGTCTGTCAGTCGACATTGATCCCCAACAAGATAATGGAGCTGCTAATACAGCACTCAATCAATAAAGAATTAAAAGAGGGTAATATAATTAATGGCAATCAACGTGCGTTTTATGGCAAATAAATAGTCAGTCAAACTAACCTGAGATCTGTTTTTGCTGTGATTACAAGTTTGGTTGGATAAAGGTAATAGTGTTGCTGTAATATACTTACACTTCGGTAAAGCACTGGACTTGGTACAACGTGACATTTTGATTAAAAAACCAGAATGATATAAAATTAACATGGCACACATTCAATGCATTAAAACCTGGCTAATCAACGTGTCTCAAAATGTAACTGTAATCTGGGAATCATCATCAAATGGGTGTGTTTCTAGTGGGATTCTGCAGGGATTTCTGCAGGGATCAGTTCTTGGCTTTATGCCATTTAATGTTTTTATTAATGACCTGGAAGAAAACATAAAGTCATCACTGATAAAGTTTGCTTGATGCAAAAATTGGGGGAATGGTGAATAGTGAAGAGGGGAGAGGTCACTGATACAGAGCAATCTGGACTTGAACTAGGTGCAAGCAAACAATATGCACTTTAAAATGGCTTACTGGAGATGTCTCCATCTAGGAACAAAGAATGTAGGCCATCCTTAGGGATGGGACACTCTGTCCTGACTCTAGAAAAGATATGTTGGTGGTGGTGGATAATCAGCTGAACATGAGCTCCCAGTGTGATGCTCTGACCAAAAGGGCTAATGCAATCCTGGGATGCGTAAACCAGAGAATCTCAGGAAGTGGTAGAGAAGTTATTTTACTCTGTATTTGGCACTGGTGAGACCACTGCTGGAAGCCTCAGACCAATTCTGGGTGCTACAAGAAAGAAGTTGATAAACTGGGGAGGGTTCAGCAAAGAGTCACAAGAATGACTAAAGGACCAGAAAACATGCCTTATAGTGATAGACTCCAGAAGCTCAATTGATTTAGCTTTAGCACAGAGAAGGTTAAGGGGTGACCTGATTACACTGTGTCAGTACCTCCACAGGAAACAAATATATTCAGTTTGGCTGAGACAGAGATAACACAATCCAATGATTGGAAACTGAAGCTAGATGAATTCAGATGGGAAATAAAGTGTATATTTTTAACAGTGAGAGTAATTAACCACTGGAACAATTTACCAATGTTCGTGGTGGATTCTCTTTCACTGACACTTCTAAACTCCAGTTTGGATGTTTTTCTAAATGATATACTCTAAGAATTATTTTGGGGGAAATTCTCTGGCCTATTATGCAGGAGGTCAAACTAGCTGATCACAACAGCTTTGAAACTTTTTGAAAATCAGACCATAAAAGTTCAAAAGCTCCCTCTAATAATGGGTGCCTAGAGTTTTGGACTTGAGACATCCATGTTGGACACTCAACATTAGTGCTAACAGGTTTTGAGTGTTAGCTCTTAAACTCTCTGGGGTAGCTTTGTAGAAGAGCTCCTCTCCCATTTAGACATTGCAATGGCATGGCCAGAACTTCAAAAGTGTTCAGTGATCCCACCGAGAGCACTGGGAATTGCTGGGTTACAAGAGGGTCTGCTAAGTGCTGAGCCATAATCTAGCCACTTCACTGAGGTGCTTAAATGGGAGATGCGCTTTTCTGGAAACCTGGTTCTCACTGCGACTCAGTTTCCCTAGCTCTAACATGGGGCAGAGCTGGTAAAAAAAAAAGTTTGTGAAATGTTTTTTGGGTGGAAAAAAAGGTTTCGGGCCAAATGAATTTTGTGGGAGGGGGAGATTCCATGTTTGTTTGGGTTTTTTTTAAATCAGGCTTTCATCGGGGAGGGAACCCCAAAGCTATTTTTTGACAAAATCGTTGACATATTTTCTCTTTGTCAAAATGTTATTTTTGAGACGGGGTGGGGAGGATATTTTCCTGACCTGCTCTAACATTGGGCTGCCGGTAGATATCTCCCTCCCAGGGAAGCTGTGAAACATTTGCACAGCAATTGAAGAGTTCCTGAGGAAAGAAAGAAAGATGCAGTGAAGAGCCAAACCATCAACATCCTAAGATCCCATGTAAAGAACCTCAGATTCTGGCTGAGATGGTGGTTCATTTCCCCTCCTCCCCATTCCCTTCTCAGCCTTTCAATCTGTATCTGTTCCTTTGTCTTGTGCATAGCTTTAGCTTCCTTGCTTTCCCTTCTTTTACTTGTGCAAGGAGAGCCAGAAGGAAGCAGAGGAAGATCTAGCTTGCTTCCCTTCTCCATTGCCTCCTTCTTAATGCCCCAGCTCTTATGTCCCCCAAACCCAACAAATTCTGTGTACGCTTTAAAAATAAATCAATCAATCCGCATCCAGGGGCAGAGTGATGAATTGCAGCCTGTAGGAAGTCCTCTTATTGCGGCAGTGCCCGCATGCCTGGGCCGTGTAAGTCAGGTGTGTGTGCGTGGCCTGATGGAGATGAGGCGTGGGTAAACAGCGCTCTCTCCCTCCTGTTACTCTTGCGTGTTTCCCCCCATGAAGCTTCGGGTGCTGTGCTGTGCTGCGCCTTGTTGCTGTGGCACGTCCCTTTGCAACACAGATGGAGGCAATCAAAAAAGTTGGGTTGCCGTCATGTCATATATTATAAGCAGGGCTGGTAGCACTGCATTATTAAGATTGCCCGACACTTCCCATTATGACTTGTATTCAGTTACTTATAACTTTGCCAAATTTTAAGCGTGTGGGCTGAAAGTTTCCAGGCCGGGCGCCTGCCTCAGGTTGATTCCCGCCTCCTCCCCGCCCCCACCGCCAACTGTATCAGTGTTTAATGTGAAATCCTGGCCCCATTGAAGCCAATTGGACTTTTGCCTCTGTCTTCAGTAGGGCCAGGATTTTGCTCCTATTCATGCTGCTGCAGTGTCCGGAGGCGAATGTCTAAAGCTCGTTGCAGGCAGCTCCCTCTGGGCTCAGAACTCAGGCAGCAAAACCTGACAGAGCTACCCCAGAGCTCGTGAGCCAGCTTCGCAGCAGGGTGTGCCATGGCCATGGGGGTGAGGCTGGTAAATAGGGTGCATCACAGAATGGAGTGGGACGTGGTGAAGAGCAAGAGCGCCCAGGAGGGCCGCGAGTGTATTCCCGACACACCTCTAATGAACTGCTTTCTCCACTCGTTCCCGCTTGACTTGCACTGAACAGACAGCCCAGAGGATTTGTATCAATAAGAAGCAATCAAGGCCAGCCATAATGCTACCAATCAATATATAATTGTATCTGGGTCGGTCTATTACCGCAGGCCTCTTCTGGCTGATTGCCGCTGAGGTACTTTGATTTGAACAATTGTTTTCCAGGGTGGCTGGGATTCAGGACAGAGCATCCACTATATTGCAACAGGCAGGGCCTGAGCTGCACGAGATCTCTGATGCAGCTGTGATCCTTCTAGAGGCAGTTAGGGGATGAGACAAGGCTGTGCGGGCAGGCGGGCATGCAAGAGAGGGGCTTGCATTTCTATGGGGCTGCTAGGCGGGTTTTGGTAAATGCTACGACGTTTCCGTGTAGCACAGGCAGACAGATTGTGTCTCCTCAGCCCTGTGTCATGGAGGGGCCAGAACTGTGTCGCAAGGGACTAGGGAAAGAATTCCCCTCCTGTAGGCACAGCAGAAGGATGCAACAAGCAACCTCCTGCTGCCCCCTGTCACAGGGGATGTGCCGGGTGTGGGTCCTGGGCAAGAGGTGGCATGTCAGGAGCTGGAGGGGGAGTCTCTGTAGTCCACGCTGCTAGGGAGGTTCTGGGCTGTTCCAGACAGTGGAGCAGCCCATGGTCCTGAAGCCCCTGGGCTGCATCGCCTGGAGGTCAGCGTAAGATGCGAAGCAGTAAAATGGAGCAGAGGCAAAATGGGAACGTTTCCCTTCCTTGGCGGGGGGTCTCTTGAGGATGCCACTCAGAGTCCAGCAGGGGTCCCAGCCATGTGGCTCCAAAGACCTCAGCCACTCCATGAAAACTTCCATGGAAAGACTCCCACTGGCCGCCATGAAAGCTGGGTCAGACTGAAAGTTATGCCCAGGGTTTGAACACCACCAGAGCCTGGGCATCTTGAAACTCAGTGTGGTGGTTTGGCACCCCGGGGGGAAGGGGGGGCAGGGGAGGGGCATCGGCACCAAACTGGGATCAGATCCTAAACATGGGGGTGGAGTCTTGGGCCTCATGCTCCCGGTTGGCTTGGTGCTCCCCTCACATTGGTGCGAATCAGGAGGGCCCCCAGTGAAGCCAGTGGTGTGACAGACGCTTAGTGAGGCGGGAATCAGGCTGAGCAGCAATAATGGGACCTGGGTCCCTCTAGAGCATAGGGAGTTAAACCAGTCCAGCTGTGCAATGAATGACCCCTTCTGTGCAGTGGCTTTAGTAATGAATCGGTCCCTATCACCAAATTGCTGCCTTATCATGTCTAAATAAGAGGGGCATCCAGCACGCTGCACCAGGAGGATTCCCAGATAACAGCTGTGTCTGAAGACACCATCTGACGCCCTGGGCTCCTGGGAGGAAGTTGTGATTAGAGAAAATACCCCTGGAGCCCATAGCACATCCATTCGTCCACCCACCAGGGCAGGGATTGTTCCGCCTCGCTGTCCCATAAATATACCGCCAGGGGATGAATGGGAGACAAAGGGGAAATGACATAGCACCATGCAAGCGACTGGGGGGAAAGCAGCAGCCACTCCAAAGTCTGCCTGAATAGGCGCAATGTATTTCTGGAACCAGAATTGGAGAGGTGGGAGAGGGATGCAGGGGAATATGATGCTTACTTAGGATGTGTGGTTTCCCAAAGTTCTCCTCTTGCTGCAGTTAAAGCACAGGCCTGTGTTCTCTGGACAGCTGTTTGGTTTTCCCTGTATTGGTGGCCCTGGACCCATTTCCATGCACACCCATTCCTCTGGAATTTGTCTTCGCAGAAAAACCATGAAGGGTGCAAATCTCTCTTGCCCACAGAGGTGGAGATCGCAATGGGGTGTCCTGCAACTGAGCTTGCATTGCAGCTGTACCTGCTCTGTGGATGCACAAAGAACTTCAGTCTTCCCATGTGGAGAAGAGGGTCTAGTGAGATGGACAGCAGGAGAGCATGTGGGGGGAGCCCTTGTATTATTGAAAAAATAATTAAGGGAAAAAATAATCTAACTTTGCTCTCATGGTTTGTGATAATCCCAGAGGCCCTGGAAACAATTAGCCGCATGTTCACAGAGGCTTTTTACCATGATCCCCCTCTGACATGGATGTATATCACAAGTCAATGGAGTGACACTGGTGTGAGGAAAAAGAAGCCCATTGAATTTACGCATGGGGAAAGCAAGTCAAGCCATCCAGGCCAGCACAGGATGGAAGTCCATGTTTCAGGTCCCTCCATTTGTTACTCGGTTCAGCTTCAAGTCTATGCAGCGAGGTGTGGCCAGTGAGAAAGCACAGATAGGCAGGACAAAGGGTGCGTGGGATTCAGGCATTAAAGGGTTAATCCCTGTTCGGTGTAATGCAGAAACACGACAATCCAACCATGAGATGTTTTCCTCCAGCAAGTGGGTCAGAATAGCTCTGCAGAACGGGAACCTGGGCAATATTGTAATTGCCCAACGTGTGCCGGAGCATGCCGTCTGTTACTTCGGCTGCTCTCAGCTGCATTTTTTATTGATTCAAGGCTTTCTAAGCCCACTGCCACTACTCCAGACGTTCCTGAAGAACAAAGCAGACATCCCTGCAGTTTGGTTGCATCGGATACTGTGCCAGTCAGGGAGGGAAATACCAGCCAGTCACTGAAACGAAATCAAGTCCCGAGCAATCAGAGAAGTACTGTGCATGTGCCCCCATTGCCTTCAGGAAGACAGACGAGAGGCCTGTCTGGCAATGGACTTTATCCCATTCCCATCACTGTAGTGTCTGGCCTGGCATTCAACCCTTCAGGTCCATCTCATATACGGCCAGGGCTACTCTGGATACATTTCCTGAACTGGGAACATCTGAACCTCGAGGAGGCAAGGTCCATGCAACCCACGGTCAAAGCAGTCCCTGCAGGAGGAGGGTTGTTTCTCAGCCAACTGCAGTCAAGTGGGTCCCAGGGCTGCACGGTGTCCCGTCATGCCCCCACTACTCCTTCAGCTCCCATCGTGATATGCAAGGACAGGTGATGGCTGACCCTTGTGTGACTTGATGCAGCTTGCATGTGCAGCACATGCTGTGCAGAGCGGGATGGGCAGATGGGACAAAACCCTGCTGAAGCCAGGTCTGGTGGAAGTATTTTGATGAACAAAGGTTCCTGATGACATGGGGGAGTTGGTTAGAATCAACCATTTTTGCATGCAATGTTTAGGTTTTTGCCAATGGAAAAATTCACTGTTTTGAATTGACATTTTGGAATGTTGAAAATGTTGGGATTTCCAAATGGAATGTTTCCATTTGAACCCCGAACCTCTTCGTTCCAACTTTTCCACATTGAAATCTTTCGCAACTTTTCACTCTGTCAACATGTTTGATGGTCTGACTTTTCAGCACATTTTCGGATGAAAGCACTTGTCAAAATTTCAGGATTCCCCAGCAGACTGGAAATTCCCGTTCACTCATAGGTCTGGTACGGTCTCAGTCCACTGCTGCCTCTGACCCCCTAGCAATGTGCATCATTTGTTGGCACCATCTCTTATTTCCACACCCAACCATCCAAAGGAAAGTACCAGCAAGGGCCACTCTCTTCCCAGCTGCCAGCGGCTTTGTGATTTAAGCCTGAATCTTCCCAGACCCTTGGCCAACTGGGGTAGGCATCCTAGCTCTGCTAGAAAACATTATTACTTACAAATCAGCTGTGTTCATCAGCCTGCCAGGGACCATAAAAACCTCGATGTATGAAATTAGCTTGATTCTGTAAAATAGTTACATCAGGACGGCTGTCAGGAAATCAATAGCGCGCTGTAATTATGTCCATAAACATGCTGAAAAAGCAGGATGGGTCAAAGGGAAATGAGGTGGGGGGGTGGAGGGGGACGACGGAGTGCAGCAGGCGCTGCTGCTGGGCCCCAGCGAAGATGACTCACTTGGTTCATATATTAGACAGCAAGCTCTGAGAAAAGAAAAAGAATCCATACAGCAGCTCCTAGCCAATCCCCTCGGCCCTGGGGGAAGGAGATAGGTCTTTGCCCTGATGGGGAAGTGTCCTGGGGATGTTTGATTGTGGGTTTTTTACCTGAATTATTTCCATGATCCCAAGAGTTTTCTCCCTACATGGGGGAAGCAGCATCTGTAGCTCAAGGGTGAGCTGGAACATCTGAACTGGGGACCTTCAGCATCCCAGCGTTGACCTCTGCTGTTAAAAGCTCCACAGAGGAAGCTGTTGGTAGCCCACCACAAGCTTTATGAGTCTTACAAAACCCGGGGCCAATGCTTTGCATTGTTGAGCACCATCTACAGGCACCTCCTCTGTTAAATACCTATTGACCTACATATGGCCATAGAGCACTCTCATATCATCAGCCCCGAACAATGGAACAACTTGAGTGGAAGAATGATGCCTATGAATCCCGTAGGGACTAAAGAATAAGAATAATGTACCATGGCAGTTTTAAGGAAATCTCAGTCTGATGGAGCCCTCTCCCACTCAGATACAGCTATGGATGCACTGCTCCCCAAAAGTCTGTGCATGCACTGCTCCCCAAAATAGTCACAGATCCCTAAGTGTTACTGGCTTGAAATATATCCTGAGAACCGGCCCTGCAAGATGCCCCAGAACCCTAGCAATTTCTAACCCTGGTGTAGTGCTGCCGTCAGAGAGACTAGGCCCTGTTCAAGAAGGCACATCTGATAGCAGAAGGAGGCAGGCCATTGAAGCAAAGAAGGGTGATCTGAATCATGCAGGCTCTGCTGACCAAATAAACTGCCCAGGTCTTTGGAGACTCTGTACAAGCTTTTCTCCACTTTCCATATGGAACATAAGTTTGTTGGAACACACAAGTGGTTTTGTGTGTGCATTTTCCTCTGCCTTCATCATCTCCCGTGAAATCATGCAGAGCAAGCTGGCCACTTGCCCTGTGGAGGAAGAGAGGGATTTGGGTGGATCTTGGCCAGGCCTTGCAGCTTGGAGTTAATGAAAGCGTTTCTGTTAAGATCATCTTGGCAATTAGATCAGTGATGCTGAAATCCTTTAGTGTGTAATAAAACAGAGATTCCCATCCCTGGTTATCATGGGGCCATAGCCCACACCCAGCCACCTCAGTGCAGAAACCCAAATCCAGGCTCTGCCAGTGCCTTCTTACCCTATCCCTGACCCCTCATGCCAATCCCTTGGCAGCTCAGAAGGGAGGAAGGATGACACGCAGGTGGGGGGATGAGGCGGGGGCGTGAGCATGGAATGAAGTGCTGCGGCTCAGTGGTAGTAAATCTGACTGGTGGCGGAGCTCACAACAGGGCAGAGGTATGATGCAACCTGGGGCTGATGTTGTTGCGGCAGCATCCCAGCTGATGGGTGGGAAAGTTCTCTTTATAATCCGCAGTGTGTTTGCTTTGTCAATGCCATGTAGAGGGAGAGGGTGTCAGAGCACAAAGATGCTCATCTCTCTTGTGGGGGGTGGGCTGCGGCCATTGTACCCCACCAGTGCCTGAGACCCTTCAACAGCGTCTAGTGCCTGCAAAAGCCAAGTGATTTGCTTGAAGAAGAGACGTCAGAGAACGGTGCCATGTGGACAACCAGCTTAATTCTGATCCAGGAGCATCCTGTAGAGGCTGCATGAAACCCAGTGGCTTTACCTGTATCCATCTCTTAGGTCTACGTGCCTAGTTCACTTGGGCTGACTGTTTCTTGAAATAACTGCGGTCATTTTCAAGTGGACACAGACGTCCAGTTGAGATCTCTCTCCTCCCAGGACTGCAGCCCGCGCCCAGTTCTGGTGGGCACAGAATCCCTTTTTTGGTTCTTTTTCTCCACTATTCCGGGTGAATAAAGCAGAATAAACCAGGCCTCTCTTGGCTTGACACTAAAGCCTGGTCTTTGCTAACAAATGTTATTTGCCTTGCATTTTCCTGAGCAGGATGCATCCTCCTTTATCCACCTAATGTGGTTCATGCCTCCTGTTCTGTCTTTTGCCCCTCCCACAACAAAAATCATATGAAGACACCACATGGGGCACAGCTGGGTCCCAAATAATCATGTTTGCTAGTGCACAGCATTAGGGTCTCTACACAGAGAGTTAGTGCAAGGCACAACAGCGCTCTGTAGTGTTACATCCAGCTTGTTGTGCACTAAATCTCCATAGACATACGGCCTTGATGTCCACAAAGGTGCCAAGCCTTGGTTATATACACACTGTTGCTCTGGCTGCTTTCTAGCAGCTTCTCAAAACACACTGAAAGGCTCACAGAGTATTTAAAGGGCTACTACTCCATTCCTATATAGTCCATTTTCTTCCCCTTTTCAGGTAAAATGACATTACCCTCCCACCCCCAAATACAAATTCATTACCAGCAAAACTACTACCACTAAAGACACAACATGCTACAAATGAAGTCTGAGAAGTGGTTTACTACTTCATTGTTGCCAGCTCTTTTGTGATTTTATTGCAAGTCTCACAATATTTGGGTGCTTTCCATAAAGCCCCAGCACTAGGAGTCCTCTGTTTTCATGAAAATCTGAGCTTAAAAAAATGTAAGTTTCTCGACTTCACAGTTGCAGAGAGAGGTTAAAAACATGACCTGGAAAAAGCCAGGAAGCAAACAGAGCTCAACATTTTTTTTTTTTTAATTTCATGTTTTTTAAGCCAGTCCCATTATTTTTTGGGACTGGCCTGTGATTTTTGGACACTTGAGGTTGTCAGTGCGGCAGCCTCTGATAACCCCTCTGGCTCGACGGATGAGAAGCTGGAGAGGGATTGAGAGATGGAAGAAGGTTTAAAAAGGTGAGAGGCAGAAACAGGGGACCCGTGATGCTCTGGGATGTGGCAGAGTAGAAATCGCCTGCTTGTCATTGCCCATTAGGAGCGTTTATAAGATGCCTCAAAATATTGAGTGTGATGTTTGTTGGCATTAATATTGCCATTAATATTAATATCTCCTGGAACACCAGAGTCATGCTAATAATGTTTCCTGCAGGCTCCACCATCCACTTCCCAACTGCACATCTCCAGACCTCCTTCCATAGGCTTGTTTTTAAGGATGTTTTCCCCCTTTTTAACAGTTGATTGATCAAGCAGCAAAAAGGGGCCTGCTGTGATTTCCAGTCATCATTCACCCAATGTACGGTATTGCCAAAAGCAGCGGTAATCCCGGGAACCTCATAGAGTTTTTTTTTTACTCTGATTTTGGGATGCATTCATATACCATGACAAGCCTCAATATTGTTATTAATTAATTGTATTGCAGTAGTGCCTAAAAGCTGCAGTCTTAGTCCCGGACCCCATTGTGCTAGAAGCTGTACAATAGAACAGAAAGATGGCTCCTTCCCCAAAGAGCTCGCTGGCAGCCTAGAATCGAAGAACCTTGTTGGATAGGTAGATGGTGTCTTGTACCCATAAGACCAAATTTGACCTTCATTTACACCAGCACAACTTTATGGAGGCTGAGGTGAGGCTATGGCATGGCTGTGGGGAGCAGAGGGCTAGACTAGCAGGGCGTGTGGTAGGTCAAGACTGAGATCAGCTGCATTGGCAGAGCAGTGTGGGAATGTGAGGACTGGATTGGACAGTGGGCTGTGGGTCAGCATTGAGGCACTTTGGCAGAGCTGTGTGGGGAGCCCAAGACTGAGACTTGCTTGAGACAGCACCACTGCAACTGAAAGGACAACTTAGTTCCTAGCTGACAAGTGCATGCCCTGGTGCATCTCTGTGGAAGCTCAGCTTTAATTAAGGTCCCATTAACAAACATGGCCATCTTAAAACCTTGCCCTGCTCCTCCGAGCCTTTCGAGCAGGCCTATATATGGTTTGTTTTTTTGTGGAGATTTCAGAGCTGTCTGTCTTGGAAACATCTAAGTGTTCATTGTTATCGTGTATTAAATAATGATCACTTCAGTTGTGCTTTTCATCTTCAAAGCACTTTGTAATACTAGTTAATTCGTGGCTTTGTTTGTTAGCACTCCTGAAAAGGAGGGACTGGGAACTTTTAAGACACCCAGGAGTAATTGTCCCTCTGCAGAAGCACCTCAATCCTGACAGGTAGCACTCGTTGCTATTTGAGACTTGTGCTTCCCTACACAGCCGTGCTGCTGCACTTCAATCCTTGTTTACAGCACCCCCTGTTGTACCTGTCCTGGGCTCCCCACACACAGCTGGGCTACAGCTCCTGTATCCTGACCTAGAGTCCCCCTCCCCTGCTATTCCAGTCCTGGGTGGGCCTTCCTATACCACCCTTGCATCTGCGCATACAATCCTGATACCCCATGATCCACGGCTTGCCAACTGCTCAGAAAAAGAACTCTGAGCCAGGAGCCAGACACTTTATTGGAGCCCTCTCTCTTCCTCTTTCTCTTCGTCTCTCCAGTTCTGTAACTTTTCCATCTAGTACACAGATGTGCTCTGCCCTCCCCCGGACTTCTTGACCTGACCACTTTGCCTGGATGTGTTCTTCTATTGATGCAATCAATGGGAACCACCCCGTGGTGATGGTTAGTTTGATTTGCAGCTGTCTATGATTGAAATGGCCCTGTCTAGGGGCTGTGTTATCACCATGAGAGCTGAGGAACGTCTCCCAATTCCAGTGGGGCTTCTTAGCTTTGTGTGGCTTTGCTTGCCAGGGTCCGTGTGGCTGGCCTTTCTCTCTGATTCCTCATCAAGACTCTGCCTTTATTATTTCCCCAGGCTCTGTGATTATCCCCCAAATCATGCCAGGCAATGAAAAGCCACAAACGCTCCCGGCTAAGCTGCTGATGGGTATAGAGAGACGCCGCTGTGGTTTATTTTGAATGCACATATTGACTGAAGCAGGGAAAACATTTCAATACAGGGGGTTACTTAAAAGATTACTGTGATAATAGGGGTGGTGGTGTTTTGAGGACAGGAACGTCTGTAGGCAGGGTACAGGTGATGGGCAGCTTTAATCTGGAGAGGTGACCACCTAGTGGGAAAAGCCATGATCTTTGGAGAGAAAAGGTGGGTAAGGTGATATATTTTATTGGACAAACTTCTGTTGGTGAGCAAGGCAAGGATCTCTGGAGGGATTTCACAGCAAGGAGAAGATAGCTGGCCACAAGGCCCCTGAACTCTGGCATCCTGGACACATTAAGCAAACACCCATTGTAACACACCCTTGCTTGGAACCTTTTGATCTTGCAACCCATTGTTCCCTTTGCCAGCATATGCCTCATGTGTTTGCCAAGCCTTTGGCTACAGCACCATGGAGAGATGCTCTTAGCTGAGGTCCCTCTGAACCCATGCCAGCCTCAGCGGGTCTTCCCCACTTGTGAGAGGAAGCCAGGTAGACTGCAGCTGCCAGGCCTCCTGACTCCATCCCACAAGGCCATGTCTCCAATTTTGGAAGCTGCCAGCAGCCTCTCCTACCAGCAGCTGTGCTATGGGCTTGGTGCTTCAGGAGTCCTTGGCAAAGCATAAAGAGATGGGGATTTTCATCTGCAGGTCTCAAGCCACTTTACAAAGCCAGGTAAATGTCATTGTCTCCATTTTACAGAGGGAGTAAACCAAAGGAAATGGCTTTGCCCAAGGTCATAGAGCATCAGTAACAAGACTGGCGATGGAACTCAGGGGTCTGATCTTCCACCGACCCGTCGTGCAGTCGTGGAAGTGGATGTACAATTCTGTCGCTCTCAGCAGGCATACTCCCTTTGCCCTCCTTTGCTCTTGTGGAAATGATGGCACAGGGTGCAGGACAATGGAGAATCAGGTCTCAGATCTCTTCACAAATTTGCACCCTGTGCTGCCTACTGGGCAATCAGGCTTGTAAAAGGTGTTAGTGTGACTGTCTCAAAATGGTGTTGCACTGCAGAACAGCCAACCATTTCACACAGCTGCTGTTCCTGCAATGGTTTGCTTGTTGTCCATGCTCTGGGAGCAACTGGCCCCAGCTCAGGCCTACAACCTCCCATGCTTGCCTCACATTTCCATTTGAATTCTGTGCTGTATATATTGCCTTTGCTGCCAGCTTACCATTAGCTGCTCATGATTAGAGCTTGGAACTCCTTGCCACAGGAAGTCTTTGGGCCAAAAATGTAACAAGATTAAAAATTGGATCAGATAGTTCTCTGACTACCAAGAACAATAATGAATGATAACTAAACATTTCAGATGGTATATTCAATCTTGTGCTTCAAGGCTAAGCCAGTATGTAACTATTAGAGACCAGGATGAGACCTGTGAGAGGGCACGTTATCCCACACCCACTAGTGCAGGTCTTTTGCGTCTTCCTCTGAATCATCTGGTGCTGGCTACTGTCAGAGACAGGATACTAGGCTAGATGGACAATGGGTCTGATCGGATCTGATTGGAAATTGTTGCAATTCCTGTGTTTCTATGCGGCATTGTTGGGTTATTCCCTTGCTTTAGGATTGCCCTGTACCAGAATAAAGAAGAAATCAATTCAAGTGTTTGGTTTTGGAATGATATAGTAGATGGAAAGAGCTGATAAATAAAATGACACATCTCACAGTGGAGTGGTGCTAGCGACCTTGACTATCAGGAATAGATTAGCAAACCCAACCCTCACCCTTCTGAAGATGAGGAGGGGAAAATCACACATTTATTTTTAATAGCATGTTCAATTAGTTCTGAGTTTAAAACTTGACTCATGACACCAGCAAATGAAATTCACTGACACCTGCAGTGGGTTGTCAATGAGAAAAAGTTCCCTCTGCTGGCTCTCTGGGAGGGGAAGAAAGAAATAATCACAGCAGTTGGGAGTTTGAGCAGTGGCTTGCAGCTGCTGGTGGGAATCTGGCCCTGTATCACCTCCCTGCTTCAGCAGCGTGAGTGATGCTCCTTGCTGGCTAGTGGAAGGTAGTGTAGTGATGGGGCCTCATAGTGACCTCTCCTGAGTGGTACAGCCGTGCAGAACCCTGCCTAACTCAGAGCTGCTGTTCATTTCTCTCCACTCTCTTCAACCGTCATGACATCAGGTGCAAAGAGAGAGAGGGAGGGAGAAAAAGGAGGTTATGTTCAAACTGTAATGTTCAGAAGAAAAACAAAATCAGATTTGCAGGGAAAGTGTCAGCCTAAAACATTCAAGTGATATTTACTATTGTTCTGGCTATTACTATTGTAATTTTACAGAGGCGATCAGCAGACGATGCACCAACGAGATGCACGCTCTAGCAAACTGCATGAGATGGCTGGGAGGACTGGACGGTTGAAGGGTGTGTGGTAATAGGGGATAGCCTACAAAGCCCATCAGTGCAAGGGGCTAGATTTAAAAAGAGCCCAGCACCTAATGTGCACCCACCCTGAAAATGGGCTCTTCTGAAAATGCAGCTTTTTATTCAAGCACATAAATGGGAGCGGAGCTGTTCGGAAAATCTGCCCGTATGTGCTACAATGACAGCTGCTGGGTGCTGAGCAGTTCTGAGAATCAGGTCCTTATTTAGGCGCCTAAATGGGTTTCTGGTTTGTATGTAGCTCAGTTCAATAAAGGCTGAATGCTGCTGCTATTCTGTTCTCCACAGCTTCTTACACTGCGCTCATTTCACTAGCGTTTGAACGCCTTCCAGTCAGGCACTGAGTGACGTGACTGACATCTGTCAAATGTGGTTTGTTCTCTCTCATCCTTACCTCAGGAGAATTGTGCATGCAGAGGAGGGATTTGATCGGCAACATTTTCCATTTTTGTAATTGAAAATAAAAACACACCAAAAGAATGAAACATTTGTTTTTGGTAAAAATGTTCATTTTCCAGGGGGGGGAATTGGTAAAAGATTTTTTTTTTTGGAGGCTAATAATGTTAAAAAATCCCCAATTTTTCAGTTTTTGGCTTTTCATTTTAAAAACATTGCAAGATATTTCACGATAAAAGTGATTTTATTTCAATGCACCTCACAAAAACCCATTATAATTTCCCATTGAGCTCTAATGGTATTTGGATGGAGGCTTGGTAACCTGAATAAGTCTGGTTCTGGAGTTTTGGGTCAGTCCAGTCAGGGGCCAGCTGCCTGGCTCCAACCCAAACATCTTCCCAGTTTAGTGGTGTGAGAGTCTGAGGCTTTGACCCTCCAGCTGGCACAGGTATCCGCTCTCTCCTCATCGCTGCCTTTGCTGGTGGGCTCAGCTGAAAGGCTAAGGACTGATTGCTCATTGGGCTAGAATTCCCCTCGCCCCTATAGAGGTGGAGTCCTTCCAGGCCAGCTGGTGAGTAGCATGGCGAGAGCTCCCTCTGCCTCTCACCCTGCTCTGTTGATAGGCAGAGGTTTCCACTCACTGGAGCTGTCAATCTGGGCCCTTTGCTCTAGCATGAAATTCACTGTTAAAGAAAAACATGAATGGATCTATTTAATCCCATCAAATTAAAGCTTTGTTCCATCTGGCTTCTGTCCTTTCTTTCAGCAGGTTGCCGTTCCCCTCCGAGCTGGCTGTGCAGCTGTGGTTTATTAACTGCAGGGGGTCAGCGTCACTACCACACTGAGATCTGTTAAGTATTAGACTTGTGCTGGGAAGCCCAATAGGTCACACCTGGGGGGGCACGCTCAGTATGACATAGGATAAATGACCAGTAGCAGGGACTTGACAGCTGCTAAATGACAGCAGTGGAAGAGTCAACGCAATGCAGCGTGCCGGGTTGCTATAGCCAGGCTGGACCCAAGATATTAGAGAAACAAGGGGGTTAGGCCATATCTTTTATTGGACCAACATCTGTGGGTGAAAGAAACAAGCTTTTGAGTTTGCATGCACCACTTGAAGAAGAGCTCTGCATAAGCATGAAAGCTCATCTCTCTCACCCACAGAAGCTGGTCCAATAAAAGATATTACCTCACCCGCCTTGGTTTTTCTAGTGCAAGGCAATTTTATCCACTACAGGTCTGGGTTGATAGAGCCAGTTGTCTCTGATCTTACAGGGGAAAAGGATGGCACGATGGGCAAAGCTGCTGTCACAACAAGCGCCCCTTCCCTCCTCACTTCCCCTCCCCCCCACATTTCTTTTTGGCCCAAGTAGGCCAACTCCTTGCACTTGAGCATTGTGCAAGAGGTGTGACTACCTACAGCCGGGGGCAGTTTCTGAGATGGGAGGTGCCACAGAGCATGTGACCTCTAGGGCCACTTGTGCACATGCACGTGTGTATCTGAATGCACACATGCAGGAAGGGACTGTGTGAGACACTGGGTGTGAGGCCATGCATGTGCCTGCTCGCGTGTGTTTGCGCGGGAGCATGAGGCCACGTGTCACTTTCTGTGTGTGTGATTGTGGGGTTATGCTTGTTGTGTGCTGATGTGGGACCACGGGTGATTCTGTGTGTGTATCCGTGATTGTGGCTGGGAGAGAGAGAACTTGTGTTTCAAGCATCCCCTCTTGCATGTGCTGAGCCTGCAGCCTCAGCCCGAGACGCTCCTCAGCCTGATACTCCCTAAACAAGCAGAGCTGGATCGGTTTCATCTTCTCCTCTCTCCCCGAAAGTTATTCCCCTTCGTCGGAGAGCACAGCGAGAGCCAGCGAGAAATTGCTGACTCCACCACCCTGAATATTGTTCAATTATTCACAGATGTGTTTTGGCCCTGCTTGACAAAAGCCTCTGCTTCAGCACATTTTGTCTGCTAACCAAAGGCAGTCACGTTAATAGGGAATCAGCCGTCATTAGCAGAGACTCTTAGCAGCTTTCAACCATTCCATGCTTTTTCTTTTATCCCCTCCATCGTTTTCTCTTACAATTTCATTAAGGCCAGGCAAGCGTATCCTCCACTTGTGCTTCTCCGGGAAGTCTAACAAGTTCAGTTAAGACGCCTGCTGAATTTCCTGAGCCGGGCCTTGCCTTCAGTTATTCATCCCTGCGGTTCTGCACCCTTAATCTTTTGCTCCTTTAGTCTCTGAGGGACTGTCCCTTCCAGTGTATAACTGAGCATTAAGAAGCTGTCTGCATGCCTCTGAAGTTTGTGTCAGTGTCCGGCTCCTTACATCCCCAGGCGGTTAATTAACAGATCTGTGAGGCTGGGATCTTCTATTAAGTAGCAGGGTGGGGTCGAGCAGCCTGCTAGCAATGGTTGTGGTCATTGGCATAAATGTGTTTCTTGGCCAGTGTGCCCGCCTCCACCTATCAACCCGCTACCAGGCAGGAATAATGAGAAATTGGAATTATTATGGTAGCCCCAAAGGTCAGAGTTGGGATTGGGGCCCTGTTGTGCTGGGCACTATACATAGACAAGAGATCATCCTTGCCCTGGCGGTTTACAGACTAACAGACTCAAAACTGATGAAGGCTCAGGGGCGGAGGTATAAGCAGAAAAGGAAGGAGAAGAAACCCCTTGGACTAGCACCTGGATCAGTGAGAGCTGGGGGTAGAGGACTTGGGGTGACCTTCTTCTCTCTGCACTCCTCCTGCTACATAGACGCTCATTCTCATGCAGCCCCCTCCTTGCTCTGGCAATCATCCTTTTGGCCCCCGCCACCAGGAATGACCCTTCCAGCATTGCGACTCATCCCTCTGAGATATGTAATCCTGGCATTAAGCCGTGGTAATTGTGTGACAATGAGAAGGAGCTGCCCTCCCTGTATCAAATGGCCCCAAGAGGAGAGTGTGTCCCAGTTGTGCTAGTTGATGTTGAATGACTATTGTTATAAAATAGTCTGACAAGCTGCCCTCCCCCAGTGAAGCATTTGTTTCCTAGAGTCAAAGCTAGCTGCGTGGAGAGCCCTTCATGCCACACAACATGGACCTGATGCTCTTCTTCTTTACACTGCAGAGCTCCACTTGGTTTGTTGGAGTCTCTCTTGTTCATCATCATCATGATCAAGGCAAATCCTGAACAGACATAGCCTCTTTCCTGCTCGAGCTCTAGCTAGATCCTTAAGGGGATCTGGCTGGACATTCACTTAAACCATCATTGGTGATCTTAGCATGCCACAGAAGCTTTTGGTGACCATGTGATCACCAGCTGTGTAGTGGCATATTTTGCTACTCACCTCCATCCGAATAATATGCTCATACCAAGAAAACTGCCAGAACCAAACCAGTGCTGGCAAAGGTGGTTGCTGGGTTCAACTATGACTATCCTCATTGATTTTGCACCAGTATAACTGAGAACAAGTCAGGCCTTGAGGGACAGTTCCCTGTGGACCTGGCATAACCCTTTTGAAGTTGGTAGCAGGATTCGCTAGAGGACCGATTTTCAGAAGAGCTCAGCTTGTTCAGTGCTGATCTCTGTTCAATACGCAGCCCCCGATGTTGTAGTGGGAGCTGCCAGATGCTGAGCACTTTGGAAAATCTGGGTGTTATTTAAGTGCCTACATTAGGGGGTGGGCCCTGGAAAATCTGTCCCTGAGCTCTGTTCTAAATCTGGCATCCACACATACTGATATACATGCACAAACCATGCTGTTCCTTAGTGCATCATTCTGTGCTGCATGAATCAAGAAAACGAAAATGCGTGGGGCCAGATTCTGGTTTTATTGACACCAGTGTAAATCAGGAGTAACACCCCTGAGTCCTGGAGTTATTCCCTATTTACCCCTACCATCCTTGAAAACAGAATCGAGCCCACAGGCCCTGATTCACAGCAATGCAGCCCTGTTGGTCTCATGGGGGTCGTCTCTGATTTAGACTGGAGTCAGTCTGACCAACTGGTGTCCCTCTCTTCCTAGGGCAAGCAGCTCAGGTTGTCCACGGGATTAAATAAACCAGGGGACCTCAGTTTTTTAAACCTGGAAACAGCTCCCCTTCCCCACTCCTGTATACACACGGGTAATGCGCAATAGATCTCCATGCTTTATTGAGATGTGTCCAGCCAGCAGAAGGCAATTTTAAAAGCTAATATGATCTTTGAGATTTACAGCTCTACTTTATGAAAAATATAAAAGTGGTTCCTTTCTACCCAAATTCCCCCGCCCTTTCCCTTATCCCCCTGGCGCTCTGTCTGCTGATTTAGGGGTGCCTGGTTTGTGGGCCCATTAATCAGAGGGTGAATCAGGTAGCCGAGTGCTTTCACTGCATGCATAGGCTCTTTGTTGCAGTGGTGGTTGTGGTAGCCCAATTCCATTTGTTCTCGGGACACAGAGGTGGAGTGTCTTGAATCATATTCATCCAGCTGATTTGTTGGATTAATTTAATTATGTTTTTCAAACCATTCTGTGGAGGTGTTTAGTAGAGCTGGTTGGGAATTTTTTGACTAACTTTTTTTTTTCTCCGCAAAGGCTGATTTGTCAAAATTGAGGGTAGATCTGCACTGCTGATAAAATTCGGCAGCATTCAAGCGCGTTACGCAAGCTACGCAGAGCGGCTAGCGTAACTCCCATCGACTTCATAACTTCCCTTTAGTGGGCCATCTCCACTCCACAGAGAAATGCGTTCCCGTTGACGCAGTGCTACACTTTTTGGGGAGGTGTTTTTATTAGATCGACTTCTGGATTGATTGAGCATGTCTTTGCTACCACTCAATTGAACCAGAAAAATTGATTTGACGGTGGTGAATTTGCCGCTGTCGGTGTGTATATAGCCTCACAAATCAAGCTTTCATCCATCATCAAAAAACAAAACCCAACAAACAACCCTGTGATGGGGTATACAAACCCCATACTGGCCAGCAAGGGGTTAAGGGATTATTTTCTGCCCAGACAGGCACCCCCCCGCCCCCCCCCCGCCTTCCCCCCCCCAGGTCTGCAGCAAATGCTCCAGCTGGTGGAGCATTTAAAAGAGAGAGAGAAACAGGCACAGTTCATTTGGGCTGCAGAGCTGGAAGAGTGATCTGCAGCCCACAGCTCATGCAGTACAGCAGCAGGCCTAGAGTCTCTGGCCTAATTCCCTCAAAAGGGCCCTCCTGGAAGGAAGGGAGGACCTATTCCCGAAATAACCAGAGAAAGGGAAGTATCTCCCCCCTCTTCTGCTGGGGGACCATAGACACTGGTAATTCTTTCTCCACAACCTCCCCACTGCCCATGGGTTGTGACTTGGGCCATGCCTCCCTACAAGCCCCGGGGGCATTACAAACCTAAACACTCAAATACTTCATTTTTGGTTGCATTTCTTTTTTCTGTTAACATCCACATACTTTAGTTGAAAATGAAATGCCTTTCCTGGAGGAAAAACACCCAGAAAAGAACACCTTTCATTGAAAACAAAAATGGCGACTAGCTCCAGTGATAGCAGCTATCTCGGTTCAGCCTGTTAAGGGTTAAATGCCATCTGACAGACTGACTGCCTGAGACCTCGTTTGAAGAAGTGGTTTTCAGGGGAAGTGGTAATGAATCTCACGTCTCTAGATCACTAGTTCAGATCTGGTCCTAGGTCAGCAGTGACTGACGGTTGACTGCCTTCCCATCTGCTAACTGTTCAGTAGCCTTCATTAAATGAGTTTGCAAGCTCTGAGTCCATTTCCCAGTGCACAGGTGTACACCCTACTTACCTCACCACCACAGCTTTCCCTGAGCAGGGCTGATGCAAGAGGATTAGGTGCCCTAGGCAAACCTTCAGCCTTGCACTGCTCCTCCCCTTCCCCCGCCACAATTAACTTTTGAAAATGAATATTGTGAATTAGTATGAATACAAATTCTGCATTTATAAGTGCAGATTTATTTTATGTGAAAAAGGAGAACATTATTATGCTGATTGTACATTCTCCATGTTCCACGCTTTTCACAGGAGATGTACTAGAAGAAATGCACATTATAATGTCTAATATGGTTCACGTGATGTAATACGCCGGGTTCCTGCAACAAAATTGATCATTAGAATTTAACTTTCCATGCTTTCAGTTTAGCCAATGTAGAAACAAGTTCCTTCAGGTCAATGTTTTGTGCAATTTCATGTTCTATTGACTAGGTGCATAGTCCAACAAGTCTTTCTTGCATTGTTGAAGAACAAATGTATGTTTTGATCAACTTTAGCTTTGAAAAGCTTCGCTCACCACTGGTCACAGAAACTGGGAGGGTCCAGAGGATGAGTTGAGCAACACATAAATTGGGGACATTATCTCTCAGCTTCTTGCAGCATACCAAGTCCAATACATCTTGTGATGCAAACTTTGGAACTCATCTTGCAATGGCTCACAATTCACTGCACAAATCTGAAGCATCGATATCTTTGGAGTCCCCGTGTTTTAAAGCTTGCTCTAGCTTCAAGCAATTTCCATAATTTGCTTTGATGTTCTATTCTGCAAACTGTGAACATCATAGAAGAAGCCAAACACAGAACTAATTTGATGCATCTGTGTGACTCTTTCTTCAACGGATTGTATTGCTGTGTCAAGGACTGCAAAATAAAAGTTCACTTTGAATTTTTCTTGGGGGCTCTGAATAGGCTCATCTGCTTCATAGGTGAACTGATTCCTCTTTCTCCTAATAAGGACCAGATCTGGTTCAAAGGATGACAGTATCTCCAAATCCTCAACAAGTTCACGGGCATCTACCACTGTTTTCTCATACCCTTCATCACTCCTGCAATTGACAAAAAAACTTCTGGATTTCTCTGATTAATGGCATCATGTATGTCAAATTCCTTTGCCTGAAGTTGTTTGCTAGTCATATTGATCTCAAAGAGGGTGTCATACCACACCACAAGAGAAACCACAACCTTTTGCAAGCACTTGTGCTTGTGCAGCTACTCGTGAGGTATTGTCAGACAATCCTGTTAGGGTAGTGTCATCAGAGATTTCAATTAGTGCATCAGAGATACCACCTAGCTGATAGCGAAGAGGTTTCAAGGCATTAATTTGACGTCCCCATCTTGTTTCATTCAGTCATTTCACTGTAAGATTAGGCACATGGCACATTAGAACTTCACAACAATGTGTTGAAGCTGAGAAATACACACGCACATTTTGTTCTGGCTCATGTTCCACCAAGATTTGTCATCACATTTGGGCCAAGTAGCGGGGTCTGCATAGTTCAAACTGGTGGCATATTTACTTTCACATCCTTTCAAATCTCAATCCTGGTGGACTTCATTTGGTTCATCTTCTATGTTCAGATGATGATCTTTAAGGTCTACTTCAGCTTGTGAGACTGTAGGCAAAGCTGTCATCTCAGCTTCGGTCTCAGGTTGATCCTTTGAGCTACCTTCCTCTTGATGCTGTGGAGTCAGACAAAGCTACTTCAGAAAGGAATCTTCTGGCTTCATTTGTTCTTTTTCCTTTTCAGCCTTCCGTTTACGATTTTGTGTCCCAGACAATGTTTTTCTATCTGCTGTAATGCCACGTCAACCGAAACAGAATGAGGAATAGAATATGAAATTTTGAGAAAGACTGCAATGTAAATACATGGAAATCTATAGGTATGTCAGTACATGTGGATGTAGATCAGTAGATCTAGACCTCTCATACCCACTGTTAAAGCCTGTTTGTTTACTTGTCATTTAATGAATAATTTATTCAGATTTTTGCCGTCCTCTTCCCCCCAATTTTGCCACTCTAGGTGATGGCCTAGTTTGCTTAGTGGTTGCACAGCCCTGACCCTACCTGACCCTTCCATTGATGAAGGACTGCACAAACCAATATAGATTGTCTCTCCACTTCCTACAAGAAGAAGGGCAGGGTCAAATTATACCAGCAGAGCCAGGGGGGAATGCCTTGCCTGCCATTGTCTGCGCTGCGTCTCTTCTGGGGATAAACAGCAGCAGTCCTTTCTGTTTATAGAGGCCTTTCATTCCAGTCAAGCCCAGAACTGTTTGCACACCATGCAGGACTCATTTCACCCACCGCTGAAATGCATCTGCCTCTGGGATGAAGCATGCAAGCTGCAATGTCTCACAGCAACACTGCCTAAGAGTTTAGGATGGGAAGTGAAGAAAAACACTTGTATGCAATTGAAACTACAGGGAAATCTAACTGGGCGTGGCACTGACTCCAGAGTGCCCCTTATTAAATCACTAACATCACTTCTTAAAACACCCTCGGCTTTCCTTGAAAGTCTCTGTCCAAGATTGACTAGGCTTAACACGTCTTTGCTAGTGACACCTAATGAAACTAGTAACTAAGATGATATGGCTCTAGTGTCTAAATGTTTCCAACAACGGGATGGCATGTGGTGGTCTTTTCACGCCTGCTGCAGAGAGGAGGCATCAGTGGATATTTCAGATCAGAGGCTGGGCAGCTTTGAGTGTGCAGGGTTGTGTGTGTGTATGTGTGTGCGTGCACGCATTTGTCTGGGTCTGAGTGTGTGTGTGTGCATGCGAGTACATCTCTGTATGTGCATGCATCCGTGTGTGTGTGTTTGTGTGCATGCATGTGTGCCTCTACTAGTGAATACAGGTGCAAAGTTACACTGTGTCCATTTGTTTTGAAGGAAGAGCTAAACCATTTTTCAGTCTGCTGTCAGATCAGAAAAGACAATAGAAGCCAGTCTCCTCTGCCCTCTCCCTCCCAGTCTCTCTCTCTCTCTCTTCCTCCCTCACCCCCATCTTCCTTCATGCTCTCTTCAGTTGCTCCCAGGAATCTTTAAGAGGCTAAACCCCCTGTGGATTTACACCCAGCCATTTCCGTCAACAGGCCGGGTCTGACGGCTGACACCATAGCAGTGTTAGATTGGAGAAATACTAGATTTATCCAGCCCTGCCAGGCCCAGCTGAGCTGCTTCGATCTATTTGCTGCTGTCCTGAAGCAACAGCATCGGAGGCATGTGCGTTAAGCAGCCAGGCAGCGTGGCTGCAGCTCCCCAATTGGTTCCAGGCAACGGTTGGTCTTCGGAAACCTTTAACTTGTCAGAACTGTTTAAAGGATAGAGACAACAAAGGAGCTAATATGACGTTGTGGACGTGCTCCCCCGCTGCACAGGCATGCTCTGCTCTCCTACAGGCAGCCGCAAGCTCGCTGCTACGTGGATCTCCTTGTGAAGTCCTCTTTCCCCGCTGCAGCTGAAACGTCAGTGCGTGGCAGATGACAGCAGCCTGGGAAAACAATGCCTCGGTGTGCCGAGCCCTGGCAACATTCACTCGCCCTCCTCCAAGGGGCTTCCTCATCCTGCTCTACCCCCCGGGGCCGGACCCAAAGGCAGTCACTGATACCTTTAGGGTGCCCACCTCTGACCCTTTATATAATCCATCCCATCCCTGCTGTAGGAATGCAGGCCCAGTCCCCTGTCTGCATAGGATACAGCACCCAAGGCCAGCAGGGGGATTTGGACCAGCTGAGTCCATTCGCTAAAAGACTGTAGCAGGCAGCTATCTCCCATGGCTGGGCCACAGATGGAGGTAAGGCACACGCTGAACAGCGGGGTCATGGCTGTACTAAACATATTTGTCCCGATGTTTCCCACCATGGTCATTACAGCTGCAGTTCCACCCCTAGGAGGGCTAGTGTAGACAAGGGGCCAGCACCCCATGGCATTTTAAGCAGCATACAGTGCAGACCTGCTGAGCAGGGTTAGATGCCACAGGGACTAGGATGCTGCTAGATGCCTAGACCCCTGCAGGTATGATTAGGGCTCCCATTTTTGCCACCGCTGACGGGGCTGCACCAGGGCTAGCAATTGTGGGAGATTTTTGTCAGCAAAGCTAGGATAGCGACCCCTATCTCTGTGTCTCGCTCTGTCAGGGCTCCTATATGATGCCCATAACTGGGGCATCAGATCTTCTCCCTCCTAGTTTCTCTCTCTTTGGAGAATATCCTCTAGCCCTTTAAAATTCCCACAGATTAAAAGTATAAAGAAAATCGACCTGCCTCACACTGTGAAAAGCCACCGGGACTGTTCAAAGTGTTGCAGATTTGGGGGCTGTGCAGGCACACTCCCACTGTCCCCAAGCTGTAGGGTTTTGGTTTTTTTTTTACAGTGGTCAGAAGAAGGTAATTGATCACTGACTTACCCATGGCTGGAACACACACATCAGCATGTGGGTCGGGTTATGGATGGCTGCAAACCCTCTGAGTAGATGCTTTTAATTAAATTTCAACTGAATAGCCTGTCACTGCCGAAGAGGGATGCAGGGAGGGCAGGGAGGGCGATGTGGGGAGGAGTTTTTGCAACGCTCAACTTTCCACCAAGTGTAGGCTGAGAAAGTGCTGACTGGCCAGAGGAAGATCTTCCATGCCGAGTCACAGGATGCAGGCAGGGCGCCAGGCCCAGTGAACGCAACATTCTCTTCCCTGGGAACTGAAAGGACATTGGCAGGTGCTCAGTTGACGGTGGATGGGCGTTGTGGTCGTGCCATTGGAAAAGCTGCTCAGCCTCATCACAAAACCCCTGTGTTGTCTGTGTAGATGGTCAGTGCTCCGGAGTGGTAAGATGACAGGCATAGCCAGGGAAGACTATGGGCCAGGAATGAGGGGAGTGATTGTCCCATACTTTGGGCATTAGCCTAGGACTTGGGAGACTTGGATTCAAGTCCCTGCTCTGCCACAGATTTTCTGTGTGTCCTTGGAAAAGCCCCGTGCCTCCCTTCCCTATCTGTACAGTGGGGCTAAGAGCCAGTCCCTGTCTCACAGGGGCAGGGCAATGATAAATACATTGCAGATTGCATGGGGCTCTGGCACTATGGCAATGGGGAGATAGTGAAGTGTTGCTTGGAAGGGGTGCGATAAGAACTGAAAGAGCAACCGTGTGCTGGCACCTCTGGACTGACTCAGCAGGGATGCGGCAGGTCAGGACTGAGGGCATCGGCAGAACTGTGCGTGGGCTGGAGTAAAAAGGGGGATGTGGGGCAGGATTGGCACAGCTGTATGGGGAGCTCAGGGAAGGAGCATCCCTCGGAGTATGCAGTGGGCTGAGGAACTCAGCCAAGCTGCTGGAGCTGAGCGGGGAGGGCAGACTGCAGGAACATCTCATTCACGGGTACCTCAGAAAAAGCTGCAGCCTTTCCCGGCAAGCCGGCCAGCTAGTCCCCACCATTCCAGTGACTGGAGGGAATCTTGGGAGGCCTATAGATAAAAATGAATTAAATGGCCAGTTCCACTAATCAAAACCAAGTAAGGGACCCACCTAAATAGCTCCGCTGCAATGATCTGCCGCTGCAGCTCTAGGACTCAGTGCTGCGTCCTCCTTCCCACCACCTCAGCTCACTTCTCCCATCCTTCTGGCTGACTCTGGAATTACAACAATAGGTTAGTGACAGAATGAACTGCTGTAGGGGAGAAAGAAAAAAATCCTCAAGCAGCTGGCGGCAATTAACCAATCTTCTTCGAAGCTGCTGAGAGTGGGCAAAGCCTGGGGTCTATATAAGCCAAACTCAGCTCATTCTAGGAAGAGAAAGGAGAGGCAATGTCTGAGGAGACTGCCTACTGAAGGGGGGTAGTGTTAAGGCAGCAAGACAAAGCACCTTGGGGAAAAGGTACTGAGTTTGGGGAGAGGTGGGTGTGGGTTGTCTTTCTAGGATTCTTGGGCCTTGCCTGAGAGGTGAGAGATCTTATGGGGAAATGGAACTAAAGACTGGGTGTCGATAATGATGCGGTGAATGCTGAAACCCTTTGTGTAAGAATTCCTACATTCTCTTTGGTGTCCTTCACCCCTGCCCCTCTGTTTTGTGGGGGTCTGCCCATACTGGTCCCTCAGACAATGGTTACTTTTGGAGCTGTGTGATTTGGGGCTTAGCCAGAGGGCTGGGTCACTGTAGTGTTCTGGGGCTGGTGAGAACCTTCTGGTTCTCAAGGCTCTGGAAATATATCTATCCATCTTTAGCCACAAGTGCAGAGACAAGCTAGCCTGGTGTGGGGCCTTTGTGAGGGAGGAAATGCAGTGATTCCAGCCCAGCATAGGGCTGCTTATCATCCCAAGGTCACTTTGTCCAGTGCGATCTTCTGGTTAAAGCTGAGCATGGGGACTTCAGGAGGTCTAGGTTCAATTTCCAGACTCCTGGGGTGGGGTGGGGGGAGGAGGTGAGTGAGTTAGTCTGTGCCTCAGTTTCCTGTCATTAACCTGGAGGATAATCCTTTCCTTGTCAGTCTTGTTTGTTTAGGCTGTAAGCTCTTCAGGACAACTCTTGCTACATGTATGCATAGCATTTAGAGCAATGGGACTCTCATCCCAGTTAGACCCTCAATGCTCCACTCCCCTGCATATGCACTTGCATCACTAACCCTTACTATTCCCCCACCTTTCTTCCCCCTCCCCCCACATCTACCTGGCTATTTTTAACCGTGCTAGTTAGACTACAGCTAGTGTGTGTATGCCCACGCAAGCTGCTGTCATGCTTCCAATTGCAATGTAGACATAACCTGGGCTTGTGTAAATCTATCTATAGTACTTCTACGGCCCCGTCTCTGTGGTATTTGAGCACATTGCAGTTTCTAATGTATTTATCCCTCACAACACTTGTGGGTGGCACGCAGTGCTGTTACCACCCTTTCACAGGGGAGAACTGAGCCATGCAGACTTAGGCCCAGACTTTGAAAGGTATTTAGGCATAGCTGTGCTCAGCATTGCACTGCCTAACTGATTTAGCAGCCTAAATCCCATCAGCTCTCGATAGATCTGGGTCCAAGTGACATGCCCAAGGTTATGGGGAGCCAGTGGCAGAGTAGGGAGGTGAACCCAGACCAGATGAACAGCTAGCCAATGCATTAGCCATACGACCATCTGTTTTCTCTACACTATGCTGCCATTTTTCTCTGTTTTGCAACACTAGCCTGAAAACTATTACAGCAGGTCCTCAGACTGGGTAAGAGAAGCATGTGCAGGGCCTAAAGTTGTATCCTATTGTGCTGGGTATTTTCCCTGATGCTGCACTACCACCATGCCAACAGACTGTCCTTAGTGGCATTCATTTCTTGCTGGCTGAGTGTTCTCAACATCCTCAGAGCAGCAGCTGTTCTGGTTTTAGGGCCTTGAGAATTTAAGCTTTAAATCAGTGGGGTTATTTCCAGGTCTTTGCATTGTCTGTGTCTCACTATTCTCTCGCCTGTGCCCCTCCCATTAACCTTCTTGCAATCCCATAGTTAGTTAAACTGTCTGGATTTACTCCTCCACCAGTTCCTCCTGTTGATAACTTTGCAGGCACACCATGATTGACCCTTTCATCTGCACTTTCAGGGTTCATGTGCACAAAAGACACCTTCCTCTAGCAGGGTGTTCTGTTTTGCTGCAGTGAGGGGAAGGTGGGAGGCTGCAGCACTGTGGTAACAATCTAATCACCTATTGCCTCAGCTTCTGGTTAGAGAAGGGACAAGGATGTGATATTTAGTGTTTCCCAAAACCGTAGCTCCTGGAGTCATGTGGATATGGGAAAATCTCTATTTCCATTTTGAAGAGATGAGTATGTTTCTAGTTCTTATGGTTGGGGAGAGAAGCTTGAAAATGGGACTTCACAGATTCAAAAGCCAAAAGATGATTCCTAAAAAAAGAATCTAAAATGTACTACCTTTAATAAAATAAAAAGCAACACTTGAAGGCTTGATGTTGATGTTCCTACGTGCGTATGATGTTCACTCTGGGTCAAATTAACCTCTGCCATAGCTGGACTGACTTCTATACTTATTTCAGGGGTGAGTCATGCCCCCTAACAAAGCTTTTTTCTTCTTTCAGTTCCTAATCCATGGTGCTAGCACAACACATGTGCTCTGAGTAGCCTCATTTCCAAACACCCCATCCTGGTCCCACTGAGATCTTGTCAGAGACTTATGTTCAACAATAAATACTCTATGTAGGAGCCTTGGTCAGTGAAGGGGTCTTGAAAGGAAAAAAGGCTGAACTAAAAGGAAGTCTCAACAGTTTATTTATAATCCTGGAACAAAAGATAGGAGGGGACATGGTGCAGAATAGACAGGAGGAAGAAGGAGCAGGACATAAAGCATTTTCCTACCCCTTTATCCTTAAATAAAAAGATTCAGAACAAAGCCCCTCTATAGAACAGAATTAGCCCTTTTGCAGTTAAACAGGCGCCTCTGGAGCTTGCAAAGAATGCAGACCTCATGTATGAGCCTCCCCTTACCAAGGCATTGGCTAATCCTTTGAGGGCAGAAAGATGCCTTTCCTAGCTAGCAGTAGCCCTTAAATGGGCCCAATTATGGTAAACTGAAGTCCCAGCCTGGTGGTCTAACCCCAGATCTTTTCTTTCCTCTTCCATGCTGGTCACAACTGTTGGCTCTTGTTCTCGGCTCCTTTGGTTCTTTAGCTCTCCATTTGGATGCCAAGTGAATGCTGTAGGCTTCTCTGTACAGCTAGGCACCACTTCTCACAGACTGGAATAGGCCTAACATTTTAATGCCTTTTTGGGATTCAGTTAAGTGGGCAGGTGCCTGGGCCTGGATCTCCTTTCTGAGCAATCAGAGTTCTCTCTCTAAGCCCTTCAAGTCCAGAATAAAGCAATAACTAACTGCGGCCCCACTTCTGTGCTGGCAAGAAGAAACTGCCATGTCTGTTCTATCGAAGGGCTGATCCAGCTGCTTGCCATTCCGTGTAGCTATGGAATGTTAGATAGGTTTCACAGAGCTGTCAGTTTCAAGGGATTTTTAAATTATTTGTGATTGGTTCTTAGGGGGTGTATACACTGCAGTAAAACACCTGCAGCTAGCCCATGCCAGCTAACTGGAACTTGGGCTGCAGATAATAAAACTGTAGTGTAGATATGCTGGCTTGGTCTGGAGCTCTGGGACCCCATGAGTGGGGAGGGTCCTCATCCCACATTTGAGCTTGAACCCACAAGTCTAGACTGCAATTTTATAGACAGCTGACATGAGCCATCTATGGGTGTTTTATTGCAGTGGAGACCTACCTTTACTGGCTCTGTTTGAACTTGCCTACTCCAGGAAGACAGTTATGGGTCCATGCACAGAGCTGGGAATCAGGATACCTGGATTCTATTTTCTCCATCTTTGAGAACTACTTATGAGTAGATGAAGGGTGGATAGGGGTTAGATGGCTAGCCGGGGACTTGGATTAAATTCCTTGGCCTCACATCCAGTTGTGTGACCTTGTATGTTACTTAGCCTCTCTGTGCCTTGGTTCCCTATCTGTAAAATGGGGATATCGTGCTTCTCTGCCTCACAGGGCTACAGCTGTGAGGCTCAATACTATGCTAATGGGGCCATGGAAGCTCCTTGGGCAAATCAGTTTTCTCTGGGGTTCAGTTTCACCAGATCTAAAACAAGGATGAAAACAACCCCCACTTTTCAAAGCGTTTGGAAATCTGCAATCCTTTTATAAAGTGCAAAGCTTTTCATTACTGCCAGGGGTGGAACACAGTAATGGAGTCTCTGTAATGGGTAGCCACTAGAGGCCCCACTGAAATTGTGGTCCCGTTATGCTAGACGTACACAGAGTAAGACAGTCACTGCCCTGATAGTTCCCAATTTAATAATCAAGACAGCTGAAGGCAGCTTTATGATCCCTGCATTACAAACAGGGAACTGAGGCATAAAGGAAACAACTTGGCTGATGTCACACAAAGTCTGAGCTGTGACTTGAGCCAACATCTCCTGTGCACTTGACAAGTGCTTAAACTACAAGACTATCCCTCTTCACTAAGCCAAGGGCTGCCACTGGCTGATCAGACAATCCTTTTGGGAACTTATTTAGTTCCCTTGACTCTAGTGCTCTAAGAGCCTTCAGGTATTTGAACAAGATGCCTTGTAAGATGGCCAGTGTGGACTGAATAGATGCTAATTTATGTATATTTGCAGATAACTAACTCCACAGCTTCTGTAAGCCAGGATACCTTGTGGGTTCAAAGTTAACCTTGCAAAAATAGAACAACTTTAATTGAAAAAGAGAATACACTGTTGGCAAAAGTGGATTTGTTTCTTTTATGGTTCTATAAAGAAGATGCTAGCAATGGTGCCTTGGTTGTTAGAACAGATTCTTATTTAAATCTCTCCCTCCTTTAAATAAAAGGAATATAGATTGCCTTTGCAATGTTTTTCAATGAGTGTAGGAATTTTGTGTATTGTAATTGATTTATTTTGTAATGCAATATTGTCTAACATTCACAGACTCATTTGACTAAATTATTCATCAGCATTTTTTTAAATAATGCAGCAGCGTTCCCTTGCAAATTCCACTTTCATTTATTGCTTCTTGGGTTGGGGATGGAAAATAATATGCACAGGGGAGGGGGAGTAGATCTTTCTTGTGTCTTGCTCCAAGTTAACTGCAGTGTTTGTAGCCATGACGGTCCCACACAGAACAAAAGAAGAGCTCTGTGTAGTTTGAAAGCTCGTCTCTTTCATTAACAGAAATTGTTCCACTAAAAGATATTACCTCACCCATCTTGTCTTCCAAATTAGTTCAGAATAACTTAAATGACTGTGGGGTTTTAGAGTAGTTAATGGAGGCAATTACTGGAACCCATCTTAGAGGTCTGATCCAATGCTCACTGAATTGATGGAACCATCCCACTATTTGGGTGGCCATGGGATCAGGTCCCTACTAGGTAGCTGAGTATTGGAGGACCTCATTTTCTAGAGAATCCTTCCCAACAAACTCAGGGCAAATCCTGACCCCATTCAGCTTAGTGGTGAATTTTCCACTGACTGCCATGGAGCAGGATTTGGCTCCGTAGAGCTTGTGTCCTCTTACTTACGCAGTGTAACTCCACTGACTTCTGCAGAATTACTCCTGATCGGCAGTGTTGAGAGCAGCCGAGAATCTGGTGCAGGGAGTCCTTTTCCTGCCTGAAGGGAAATGTAAAAGCATGGCATTGCTGCTGCTGACCCTGGAGGAGCTGAGATTGCGTGAGAGTAGGCAAGAATAAGGAAATTAGTTTTCCAGTTTTTATCTCCAAACCCTGCCTATTAATATTGACTGGGATTTTCAAAGGTGCCTAAGGGAGTTAAGCTCCTGAGTCTTTGAAAGTCGGTGGAATTTTGGGGTGGGATAGTCAAGAGCACTTACGTGACCATTTGGGAATTGTATTTTTAAATCACTTAGGTACCCAGAGGAGGATTTTTAAAAGTTCCTAATGCCCTTTGCTCATTTGAAAATCTCTCTAATTCGTAGACCCAGCTAGGGTTCAAGGTTCTGAAGCATTGCCGCTGAAGCTGCATCTACTTCCTGTAAAACTCCAACAAAAATGATTTGATTCTATTCTATGCAGGTACCTAGCCTGCCCTTATGAAGAGGGTCCAAGCATAATTCTTTTCAGGCCCAGTATGAACTTTTAACATGGGCCCTCTCCTGTAATGGGGGGTCGCAGCCTGGGCCGGGCCCACCAGGGCCTCTGGGCCCCAGTAAAGTGTTCCTTCTCCCCCTCTTCCTCCCTCCCCCCCCGTGTGGGCCCTGCTTATGACCATCATAAATGAGCATCTTTGAGTTGTGCATTAAGCAAGGTGGCTAACATCTGTTGTGTTTTGTTCCATCTCCTTTCGCTGGGGGACAACTGTGTGCAGTCGAGTTTTGTTTTTGTGGATTTTTAAGTGTGCACACTACTGGGTGTGGAGAAGGCCAAGTCAGAAACATGTCAGTTTTTGGAGCAGAAGATGGGGAGATCAGTGGTGGCCCTTAGTTCCTGGGGGAGTTTGTTCCATGGTCTTGGACTAGCCTTAGAGAAAGCTGTCTCCTGCAAAAGTCTCCCTGCTCCATAGAGCACCTTCAATAAACGGTGGAAGATGACCTTGAAAAGAGGTGTAGAGATGGATGTTTTCAAGGCAGAGTTATGAGGAATCCTTTCTTTCTGGGTCTCAGTTTACGTCATGTTAGAAATCCTGGTGGCAAACGAAAGGAGGGGTACAAGGTACTGTATTTTGTCTTTGACTCCAGGAACAAGGTCTGCTTTTTAAATTTTATTTGAAGTAGACCAAGCAAGATGTGACTGTTTCATGAAGGGAGGTGGAAACTTTCTTCAGATTGAGAGATGGGCTGTTGTATCTTCCACTTTCCAGTTATGGACTGCCTGTAACTTGAGCAGCATGTGTTAAAGGGAGGAATGGACAGAGCCCAGTGTTCTCAGAAAATGGGCAAAACAGCCTGGTCTGTCATTAAATATGTTCGTTCTCTCTCTCTCTCTGTCTCTGCATGTGCTACAAAGAATGTGCAGAGCTCCCACCTCATTTGCATTCCCATGTTGCAGTTACTGTTTTCAAGTCCCAGGATGTGATGCTGATGAAAGACGGCTAATTCAATTTCTACAGAGAAATTGATTAATGGACTGGATTAAAATAAATCCCTGGTGTCCCGAGTCTCTGCAAAGCATACCAATTCCACTTTCTCCCGGTTCCCTCCTTCTTGCTTGACACTTCGACAATATGTGCTTGCAAGAAAGAAGAAAAGGGCTCGAAAGGAAGTTTTTAAAAAAAGCAGAAGAGATGAGAAATGGCAGATTAATGATAAAATACAGCTCTGTCTTTAATTAGCTTGATTGATGTTTTAAAAAAATTCCCAAAGGGTTTGCCTATATACTAATCTTCCAGTGACTTTTCAGAAAGGGAATTTAATACACATTGGCAAGAGAGAGTACTCCAGGGGGTGGGTGCGGAGTACAGGGACTTTTTGCTGCCCCTGTGGGTACATCTGCACTGCAAACCCAGGGGTGACTGCAGCTGGCATATACCTGTGCTAGCTTGGCTAATGATCACAACAGCCACATGACAGCATAGGCATCAACATAGGCTAAGGAAGCTGAAGCTAGTGCCACCATATCGACCCTGCTAACTTTAGGTGTGCTACTGCAGGCAAAGCTAGCATGCATACTTCCACTGTGGTTGCACCTTAGATTGCAGTTGAGAGAGACCCTTAGAGTTTAAATCCAGCGCAGGTTGGGAAGTAGTGACAGCCATTTCCTCTTGGTGGCTCATATAATTGACAGTTTCAATCTGATACCTTGAGCAATTGTCTACACTCCACAAGCCACCACAACAATTGTCTCCCTTTGCTGGGAGTTTCAGCAGGGATACCAAGAAATGAATGGGTCAGGGAGAGTGATTCGCTCAGTGGTAGCATGTTGGCAGAGCAGCATGTGGCAGAAACTTGCCCTATTGCTGCTCCTCCTGACTGCAATTCAGCCAAGCCTGAGGTTCTCAACGAGGGCATGTGTACCCCCGGGGATGTGCAGAGGTCTTCTGGGGGTACGTCCACTGATCTAGATATTTGCCAAGATTTTATAACAGGCTACGTGAAAAGCACAAGTAAAATCCGTACAAACTAAAATTTCCTACAGACAATGACTTATTTATACTGCCCTGTGTTCAGTGTTTCTCAACTTGGACGGTCATAATTTATTTTATAACTATATGGGAAAGAGAGAGGAAGCATTTGTTCAGTAATGGGGTGCTATGACACTCTTGTATTTTTATCTGATTTTTTTTTTTGCAAGCAAGTTTTTAAGTGAGGTGAAACTTGGGCTCCACAAGACAAATCAGCCTCCTGAATGGGCACTGTGGGCTGGAAAGGTTGAGAACCATGGATCTAGGCCACATGCTCAGGCCTTGTCTTAACACTGAGGTTATACGGCTTTAATTGTGCCAGGATACTTTGACGGTACAACCCGCCTTGTGTGGATGCAGATAGACCAGTATGAAGGTCCTTGTATGGGAATAAGCTAGACCAATACAGGAAGGGGAATAAGCTGACCACTATGATGTATCTTCAGACTAGTATAAGTGCGTCCACACTAAGAGGTTGTACTGGTATAAAAATAAAAGCCCCTAGCTGAGAGAGATGATAACGAAGCTATGCAGAGCCCAGGCCACATGCTTTAAAGATGTGTTTAAGTGCTGTGTTGGAGCACATGTGTATCGAGTTCACATCACAGGATTATCTCCCCAATGCTTTTGTCTTGACAAGGGCTTAAAGCTTGGTTTTAGCTCAACTTTGATGCTGTTGATGAGATCAAGCCAGCTACAACTCTACACAAGACAAATGGTACTTTATACTCAATGAGCTTCCCGCGTGCTAAACCTGCTCGGGGGAGCCATGGCTTTAACATTACTGGCTTAGCATGTGCTAAAGTACAATGTGCCTTGAGTTGCATGCAGAAAGCATGGCAGCTAGCTTGATCCAACACCCCCTTTAATGCTAGTCTAGACACCCTATTTACCACGATTGAGATTGCAGAGTAGAATAGCAAGGGGAGAGGCCGGGATGGCAGGTCATTGATAGGTGTGGGTGCAGAAAGCTTGGACTAGAACAACAAGGGCTGGTTTTTTGTTTGTTTGTTTGTTTGTTTTTAAATCAGACACATACAGTTGATTCAAAAGTCCCTGTACATCAGTTTTCTAGCAGAACTGTGGAGTTTGCAGGCTTGTATAGTCCCTCTGGTGTACATCCAGTACCTTGATGAGTCTCAGTCCTTTGTTTCACAGCTTAATTTCAGTTCAGTTGATCCAGAGGTAGGTGAAGACTGATTGAAGATTGACTGAGGACAAAATGGATGTGGTGCAGTTGCCTTTTATGTCCTTTGGCCTTTGCTGTGCTGCTTGTGGAAATTTACCAGAATAAGATGGAGTCCAGGGTCACATGAGTGACTGGTGACTCATCAGGTATATCCCGGCAGGCTAGGAAGGCTGGTCCAGTGGCTGAGATGATAGATCCAGGTATCCCATATTCCAGGCTAACTGTGTTCTGTGACTTTTCTGTCTCTCTGTGCCTCAGGTTCCTCCACTTTACAAAGGGGATAACAGCACTGCCCTGCCTCGCAGGATTGTTGTGAGGCTAGATATGATGGTAATAGGGCCATAAATACCTAGATAAATGTGGATCCGCAGATCTAGTGGCAGGAGGAGGGCTGGAATAGCAGGGGGTGCTGCAAGACCATAGAAAGGTGCATCAGGAGAGCTGGCTGGGGCTTCTGTGAATGAATTAGGGCATGCTGCGAATCAGGATTGCAGTGCCTCGGCAGGGCTGTGTGGGGAGCCCAGAATCAGAATGGTAAGGGGGATCTGATTGGCTGTGACTGAGGCGCAGAACAGCAGGAGGCCTGACATCCCCTCTCTACCCTACTTTCACAAGACCTATGTCACCCTTGACTTCAAAGTACAGGAACATAAGGGGTGAGCCAGGACAGGAGCAGTGACAAGCTGACCTGGCTGACTTTCTCAGGGGCCTCTTGGATCCCTGTAACCAGTACGGATGGGATGTTCACAGCTTCCTGGGGGGCAGGTCAGCTGTCCTCCAAAATGGAAAAGGCATCACGAAAAGCGCTGATAACCAGTTGCCTTGAAGATCTAAAAGTACTAGAGACTCAGCCTCTTCCAGAGACCAAACGGATCAAATAATTCAGGATTACAGGGGTAGGGTGCCTTGTTTGCAACTGCTTATTCCCCTTTCAGCTACACAAGCCAAAGTGCTTAAACTCCTGTGAGTTTCTACCGGTTCTCTGTAATCTGCCCCTTGGACAGATCAGCTCTCTTTGCCCAAAAGCTTAAAGGGAGTGGTTAGGATGGCCAGGTGCCCTGACTATATAGGGACAGTCCCGATATTCGGGGCTTTTTCTTATGTAGACACCTATTACTGCCCGCATGTCCTGATTTTTTTCACACATGCTATCTGCTTTCACCTGAGGAGTAATGCAGCCATTGAGCAAAGTCCTCTGCTCCCAATCTCTTCCTCACTTGCTGTATGAGTGCATCCGTGGGGGTTTGCTCTGATCTGCTCATGGCTCTGTTTTGTGTACAGAAAATCACTGGGCATAAGCAATTTGTCAGCTGACAGGCGCTTGAAATAGAACGTATGTGGTACCTCTTGTATTCAAATGCAGCAGGCTCCTTGCATAGTCCATTGTGCCTTCCCTAACAAACACAGCACAGTTGTTTGTGCCTGGCCTAGATTTTCAATCACCTCTTTGATTCCTTCGCTGAAGTATTGTGTTGCTGTTTCATCTACAGCAGGGTACCAGGTACCCAGGTGTGCTGCTGCTTTCTTTTAATGCACAGCTCTTAGAGGCAGCTATTACACACTCGAACAGATGGCAAGGGCTTTTACTGCTAAACCAGCACTGCAATTTCAGCCTTTTAGGGTGCTCTCCAAGCCATATAATTGTAGCCAATGAAGAAGGTGCTAAGACTCTGGTTCCAGTAATATTGTGCTATTGAGCATCACTCTGTCTGTCTTGAAGGAAAAAAAATCAGCATTTGTGGGTTACTATTTCATTATAAACTCTCGCTTTCCAAGTGTTAGCATGATGGCTGTCCTGCTAACAGCCACTGTTTAAGGTATAAAATCGTGGGGACATTGTACGTGCCTCACCGGGATCTTGGAATGGCCGAAGCAGAGCTACAGACCTCAGCGAATCCATCCCAGGTGTCGCAATAAGCCCAGGTTCTGCTGGGACAGGACTGGAGGGGCTTGCTCAAGGACTGGGCGGATATCCATGCAGTGCTGGCATGAATGGTAAGAGATCTAGTTACGTATGCCACCGCTAAGTCTCAGTACCTTGGGAGTTTGATAAGACTGGATGGAAATGAAGTATTCTTCAGGGGGGTGGGGCCACGGAGGTTTTAAGATGCCTTTGTTCTACATAGGAATAAAAATGAGACTGCCGCCGCCTCTTCCCCACCCCCAAATCCTTGTGGATAGCTTGGTTCAGCACAGGGACTGGGTCAAGGTCTCTCACATGCCAGGTGAGTGCCCTAATCACCAGCAGATCTGTTATTCTGGGGTGAGTCTTCTCCAGAACTTCTGGACCAGAGAAATCTTCTCCACAAATCAGCATTTCTAGGGTGGGGTGGAATTCAGCAGAACTTCTGACCGGTGCTCGAGTTGGCTCAAGAACCTTGTTTGTCCCTGCAGCCTCAATCGGTCTTATGCCAGTGTGAGAGCAGACAGCAAGGAGCTCAGGATTTGGCCAGCTGAGATGAACTTGGGGTTCATCTCAAGCAAGGGGAGAGAGTGTGTAAAGGGACTGCAGGGTTTCTGGGTAGTATAACTTGAAGTGGGGTTCTGAAGCCTCTGCCAGGGCAAAATCTAGAAGTCGTTTTTGCGGTTCTTACGCATGCACTTCTTTGGCAATTTGCCAAAGCTAAGACTGCCTAAGATTGGAGTAGGCCTCAAATAATGACCTCGGATACCCAGTGAGTGGAGTGGGGTAAGACCTTAATGAGGGTTAGCTCCCTGAGCAACCTCCCTGCACGAGGATTCCAAATACAAAGGAAAGGTTTGTTGCTCCTTGGATGGTGCTTGGATGGATTTTGGACTTGGCCCTTTAATTTTTAACTTGACAGTATCCCTTTTATGTCAAAGCCAGGGCAAGGGTGAGATGCTGGAGGACTGAGAAGCATGGCCATGGTTCTGGCTGGAAGAAGGTTAAAAGGCCGCTAGAAAGAGGGTGCCTATGTGCTGCTGGCCATGATTGTCAGTTCTATCCGACCTCCTGGTTTCCTGGGAAGTGGGAGGCATGTGGTGGGGTGGTATGGTCCATAAGCATTATTCGTGTGACCTTGATTTTAAGGGTCTCTCATTCTTATTTAGTGTCTGATAGCCCATATCCAAGAAGGACTTGCTAAGAATTATTTGATCAGGTAACACGTATGTTTTCAAGCCATAGTCACATGCAAGTGATTAGCCCAATGATTCTGGCTTGAAAACATACTTTTTACCTGCTCTCCCTGCATGTGAAAGGCTTTGGATGGTGGCCACAAGCATAACCCTTCCCTTCCCTGAGAGTCCCAGGGCCTGCGGCTGCACTTCGCGGTCATTCATATCGGTGCCAAGTGAGCATAAAGTGCCGCCATTCGAGCCTGGTAGCGTGTTATGTCTGTTTGGCATTCCCATTGCACTGGAAAATGATGCTATAATGGGCAGGAGAGTCGGGCCCACCGAGGGCTACTGGGCTTCTCTCCTGGGGACCTTAGGTACATAGGCCAGCAATGCACGTGTGCCACCGTGTCTTCACTGCTGTCTTTAGGCTACCTAACAAGCACTTCAGTTTGCAGTGTAGACGGACACTCGGTTGTCTTCAGCCAGGTCCTGTTATTAGCACTTGGGGGACGAAGCTGCTTATTTTGGTGGCACACAGCTCCCATAGATGCACAGGGAGCTGACCTGTCTCAGCAGCTTGTCCCTGGCTCTTTGCAGAGAGCAGCCTAATGCTGCAATGATATTCAGCCCTGCTCTCTCCATTGAGGCTCTCACAAGTCATCTGCTTTTATTGGAAAATTTGAGGAAGCCCCTTGGCAATCTTTTTTTTTTCCTCTTCCAGCTGCATATTTCACACTTACTAAGTGCACTTCGAAGACAAAGTGGTGTCAGCGCCCCTGTTCAGGGTCAAGGGTCGTGAAGGCTAGAGCTGAGAGCGCTGGAAAAAAATATACCCCCTCTCCCACTTCTCCCCCCAGCAGCACAGTTTTTCCTTCTGGGGAAAAATTCCTTTGATGGAAAGTGACCCAAGGAGCAGTGGAGATGCACTGACTCGTACCAGCTGACTGGCCAACAGCGGTAGTGCTCGTGTGAAAGGTGGTTATGCTTGGACTGCTCAGTTGTGCTTGGCAGTGCGAATCTTGTTCAGGAGGTGTTTGAGGTGAGCCAAGAGATGCATGTGCAAGCTTGGCGGGGGGGAGGAAAGGAGGGAGTACATTATATTTAAAAAGCGGGGGAATCTAGTGCAGAGATGCACTGATACTGGTCATGACAGATTGTCAGCAGCACTGCTTTGCTGGAGTCCCAATACTTTCCGAGTCCGTGTCCTTTGTCCAAGACTAATAGAGCACAGCATTCTTTGCAGGAGGTGGAAGAAAAATACCACTCAGCTCTTGCTTGAGTTCGCTCACTATTGTTACCTGGAATTACTTAAAAGTTTGCACTGGAGGCAGAAACAGTTAAGGGGCCTCTTTACAGCTGTAAAAAAACAAAACAAAACACCAAAACCCTCTCCTTAGCTACTGCCCTCTACCCTCAGCTGCAGGGCTACAGCTGTCTGGTTTTAAAGGCTCTTCTCCTAATTGGGCATGCACACATTGCCACCTAAAACTGTGATAATAGAATACAACTTATGACAAATCCAGCCCAGAAACCAAACTCCAGAGCGCGAAAGCTGGGGCAGTGGAGCAACTGCAATCCAACACAGGAGGAGGAAGAGTCAATTGTGTGAAGGCAGCCAAACAGCCTGTAAAATCGCGCATGAATTAATCTTGTGGGTATTTGGAAAAGACAGTAACTACTAAGAAAAAGAATGTGGAAAGGAAGGGAGTGAAGGGCTCGGGGGAGCCATTTTCTTCTAGTTTGGCTTGTTTGGATCCTACTAACTGGAAGCAGTGGGTGGGTGGCTATGAAGGGAAAATGGGACCTTGCGTCTGAATGATCTGGGAGTCCTGGGTTTTGCTCCTGGCTCTGCCATAGTTTTGCTGAGTTGCCTTGAGCCAATTCTGCCTCCATTTTGCTCTCTGTAAAATGGGAGTGAGATGATACTGAGTCTGATTCATTTGTGCCATGGCCATTTTATACCATTCTGACCCTGTAATGGAGACTCTAGGTGTAAAAGTGCAAAGGGGCTTTCACGGGGCATACCATCACAGTGGTATAAAAGAGGTCTCGAGCTACATGAGAACTAGCTCTACTGGGTCTGACCTGAATCAGTTTTGCAGCCCCTCAGAGATGCAAAAATACTTGTAAAGTTCTTTGGGATCCTGGGATGTAAGGTTGAATATGTGTGCAAAGAATTATTGGTAACCAGACCTGGTTACCAACGGACAGTTCTAGTGCAATGCTGTAGGAAATGAACTTGTGGCCTTAGCCTCATTCCTTCAGGTCCTTGGAACTTGACCAGGTGGGTTCATAAATCTATGGAGTTAAGACTGGAAAGGACCATTTTGATCATCTAACTTGACCTGCGTAACACTGGCCATAGAATATCGCCCAGTAACTCCTGTGAGGACAGAATTATTCTTTCCTCATCTGCAGTGAACATCATGGCATGCAAAATCTTCTAGTTGAACTAGACCATCTATTTTAGAATGGCCTCCATTCTTGATCTCATTTGCAGATGATGGAGTGGCTGGCTCCCTGAAGTGTGAGGGTGTCTCTCATGTTGTAGACCCCCTAAGGAAGCTCAGACAGGAGCAGATCCTTCAATTGTTCCTAGCTAAATGGTTCGACTTGCCTCGTCCCGATAAAGTCTTGGTCACCGATCCCTATTCCATCTCTCTTTTACATTCTAAAAAGAGCTTCCTCCTTTCCCCTATATTGCCTGTTTCCTACCTTAAAATAATGCCGAGTATTTAAAATGTCAGCCCCAAGGCATGAAGGAAAATGACTTCCTCTGTGCTGCTGCTGTTAAGGAATAATTCTACAACAAGTGGGAGTTGACTTTCAAAAGCAGACAGCTCCCAACAGCAATTCTTGTTTCCTGGAAGGTAATTGAATTTAAAGCCCCTGTGGAAAGAGGGAAGGAAAAAAGAGAAAAATGAGCACGAGGGAGAGTGAACAGAGGCAGTTTTCCCTTGGTGAGAGGCAGCAAGCTGATGCGAAGCAGCCCACTATGGAAGGCTTGCTTTTGTGAGCGAGTGACCTCTGTCCCAGACTTCAGAAGAAGGCAACAACAAAAACAAAAAACCAAGGGCTCTTCCCCTCTGACCTGGAGGCAAATCCTTCCTGCCACTGAATCTTTCTATTACAGTAGCACCCAGAAGCCCCAACGGTCAGGTGCCCTTGTGTTAGATGCTGTCCATACACCTAGCAAGAGACAATCCCTGTCTCAAAGACTAAATGAAGAAGACCGCCAAAGGTTGGTAACCAAGTATTGTCATCACCATTTTACAGTCAGGAAACTGAGTCACAAATGAAATATTTGCCCAAGATCACGCGTGGGGTCTGCAGAGCTGGGAAATGAATCTCAACTGTTCCACTCCTGTACCTTCATCCTCATGCCAATCAATAGCCAGTCATCAAAGGCTGTGATTCCTGTACTCATGAATACATACTTGTGCTACCTTGATGAGGGCTAGTCTGAGTAGAAGTAGCATAGCCACAGTAGCATGGGTGACCTCAGCACAGCTGAGCCATGCAGAATAAACCCGCACTGTTCTCAGTTGGGTTTACACCTGACCTGGCTCAGCCGCGCCTCCATTGTCACTGCCTGTGCTATCCAAACTACACTCCAACTTAGGCTGGCGCTAGCTCTCATGCTAGAATACGTACACAAACAGGGGAATCACACCCTAGTGTAGGCACAGCTTGTAATATCTGTCATTATGCCAGGCCTGGGCCATTGCTGCCAATGCTGGAATGTTAACAATCTGATTGCTTTTCAGTCACTTTCAAACCACTTAGCACCCGTTTGTCCTTGGACTCCAAAACAAAGGTATCCATTGGACAGGGCCCTGTGTCTGATAGACTGTCAGTGATCCAGGACTTCATCTGAATCAGGGGGGTTGTCTTTATTCATTTTTTTTCTTGTGTGACTGGAAATTAGATTGAGGTGATTTCAGCTAAAGTGGCTTTTATTGAAGCTTTCAGGAAATGTAAATATCCTGTCAAAGACAGAAACAGGAGAAAATTACAGGGCTAACCAGAGACCTGCGCAGGGGCTGCACAAACGTGGAAATAGCTTTGCTTTTTATAAGTGCTTTACTTTGGTTTGTGTGTGGATGAAGCCTTGATTCTGTTCAGCTCTGCAACAGGCTTCCTGCGTGACCTTGGTCAACTGCCTTAAGCCTTGTCTAGAAAAATAAGTCGACCTCCTGTAGGTTGACTTACATTCCCATTGCCCTAAGAGGGGCAGTGTGGGGAGCTGAGAGCCTGGAGTCTCAGCTCCCTGCTGGGAGCCCCACAGGCTCCCCACCCCCATTCCCTTCTGGGAGCCAGCCATGGGCTTCTCCCCACCAAGAGCTGGGGGAGACACCCAGGGCTTCTCCCCTGAGGAGGGGGTCCAGCTGCCCTGGCTTCTCACCCCCCTCCCACCCACTCCCCAGTGGGAGCCAGGGCCGCTGACAGAGGGGAGTGGGTGGAGAAGTGCCTGGGCTTCGCGCATTGGTTTCACGTGGGGAGTGGGATCCAGCTGCTCAGGTCTAGGGGGCTTGAGTAGTGAAATTTATGAGAATAACAGCCGATGTCAGGGACGCAGTATCTACATTGACACTGTCACACTAACTGAGTTGATGTAAGCCCTACACCACTTGTCGAGGGTGATTTTATGATGACGGCACAGCAGGGGAGTTACGTCAGTGGGAGGAGCATTTTAGTCCGTTCACCTCCACTGTTTTGTTGACAAAAGCGGACTTTTGTCAGCAAAACTCTCTAATGTTGGCTAGATATTACAGAGGCTTTTAAAAGACATCAGACACTAAATGCCTCCCATGGTTATCACTGGAAGTGGCTGGGTGAGCATCTGATGCTTAATCTCTCTGCCGCAGAGACCTGTCTGTAAACTGGAGGTGATGCTTTGTTTCTCACACCCTTTGTCTTGTAGGCTTTTCAGGACTGGGCCTCTTACTATAGCACAATGGGACTGTTATCCTAGGTGGGGCATGTAGATGTTGCTGTAATACAAATGATACAGCTATTGCCACAGGCCAGATCAATGGTGCTATAGAGACTTGCATGTGGTGATCTGAACCAAACACTAGATAGCGGGTGTAAAACTCAAGGGTAGATTTCCCCCCCCCCACTCTTCTTCATCCCACATATGACACAACAACTTGTCAAATTTCCTTCCAGGTAACTCTGGTTCTGGAGGTCAAAGGCAACCAAGTGTTCTCCGCTGCTTTGCTTTGCTTTGCTTCCAGCGGATGGAACTGAAGGGTGAAGACCCGAAGTTCAGAGAACGTAATTTTTTAAAACGTAGTGAGGATAATTGTCCTCCCAGCTGAACTTGAGCAGCTTAAATTTCCACCTGGATTTCTCGATGGGTTCATTTTAAAGGAATTGTAAAGTGCACACTACTATTGTACAAAGCAGGTCTAATAAGCATGTAATTACCCTGGAGTTAAATGTAATTGCTCTCCAAACACACGACAATTTTTACACATCCCTCTAGGTCACTTGTTAACTAGCTTTGAAGCTATCAAATGGCTTAAAGATGAGTCACTGTGGAAGATGAGGTTTCTAACTCTCCCATAAGGCTCCAGTTTAGGACCCAGAAATGGCACTGTTACCCTCTGACTTACGCTGAACAACAGACTAAAGTTACAATGTAATTACAAAGTTAGCCTTTCAAATAAGGGCAGTGCCAAATCTGCAGTGGTAAAAACTGTTTGTTTGGTTCACTCTTTTTTAGTAACTCTTTCTTCCTTTCTGAAACAAATGAGACTTAAAGTGCCTAATTCAGTTAGGTGCCTAGTGGGATTCTCAAAAGAACCCATCTGAATCTCTAAGTACCTAAATCAGGGGTCTCAAACTCGCGGCCCGCGGGCCAACTGCGGCCCGCGGGCTTGTGTTATGTGGCCCGCAGTCCGAATCCGACCGCAGGCTTGTGCTGTGAGTATTTTCAGAGCGGAGCTCAGGCAAGTTGTGGCCGTCTTAAAAAGGAAATGGCCGCCGAATGTGGCCCCACAGGGAGATTTAACGGCGGAGAGTGGAGTCTGCAAGTCCCTGTGAGAGCCTCTCTCTCTTCTACTGTGCCGCCGAATTTTACCCTGCGGGGAGATTTTTTCGGCGGAGAGTAGAGCATGAAAGGTACAGCAGAGAAGTGTGTGTTATGCGTGTCCCCCCTGAACTCAACTCAATGTAAATGTGGCCCGCCATAGTAATTGAGTTTGAGATCCCTGACCTAAATACTTCTGAAAATCTTCCCTCTGTGCCCAAATCTCTTGTGAGGATGGGATTTAGACTCTTAATGCAATCTTGGAATTTTTACCCCATGACTTCTTGCTTATATTGGCAAATACCCATCACAATCTTAGTGCTAATGGTTTTGTTCCATCAGTGCAAATCCAGCATGGGTCTGTGGTGGCTGTCTGGTGGCCTGTGTGAAAACAGCATGGTAGGGTCTGTTCTTTAGGGGGCAGGTAACAATCTCTCAAACCACATCCACTACGATTGGTGCTGTTGAGAGTTTGGCCACATTCACTAAGTTCTTCCCTACCTCTTATGTGTGGTCTCTCGAGACCAGGGGTTTAGCTCCCAAACAGGAGAAGTTGGCTGTACTGTTACTGTGATTAGACTTGCTCTCTGCACAGGGCTAGTTTCCAGAGCAGGCAGTCTGGGCCACTCTCACCAGCACAAAGGAGGAGGAAAGTTTCCTTACCAGCCCAAGTGGCAAACCTGTCAGATTTCCAGTCAGTGCTGAGAAGGAACCCCTGGTAGAGACACTTCACCCTGCCTCTGCTTTACACATGATTTCTTAACCATCTTCGCTACAAGTTAGAAGCATTTCACACATGGTGTCAGGTCTGCTCAGGCTGTTTCATTTGCCCCCATACACTCGGACTCTCTGGTCTTTGAGATCTTGCATCCGATTTTTGCATGGACATCCAAGGTACTGTGGCATTTTATGCTTGCCTGGCTGCTAGAAGCCAGAACTAGTGTCCAAGCAATTCTCTTCTTTCCTGCTGTGGCAGCAAGCCAGGGATTGAGGAGCTCAGGAGTTCTCTGAAATCTGTCCCAGCTAGACACATACTAAGTCTCCAGCCTAGCTTCTGGAAGTGTCTTGGGTCCCCCCCCCGTCAGCAATGTTGCAATTGTCCAGCAAGTACTTTTTCTATCTTTATTATAAGAGGTGTGGATTCCAGCACTCTTGGTTCAGAAATAAATGCGGATATATAACAAACTCATCCCTTTTTGATGTCCATGGGAATTTCAATCAGGAATGAATGGGGCTCATGTGTCAAAGCAAATCAAGTACCAGTAATGGGCAGCTTTCCTTTTCTTGGCTAGAGCGCTATGGCTCAGACTTGGTGGGGATTCTGTTCTGTTAATAAGGCATGCATTTTCATTAAGATGAACAGGTGCTTCCTAAATATATGGCACATCGTCCTCTAAATATCTTACCAGGACTCCAGAACAACCCAAGAAAAGACTGGTCCAGAGAGTCTATTCCAGGGTTTACCCAGAGCCCAGGAATTTGGGAGTTTAGGGTGAAATTCACCCATCCTTAACTTAATCCTCAGGTTTGCATAGGAATGTCAGTGCATGCAGTGGACACATGACTAACAAAGCTCATACTTCCCATAAACCACCACCAAGTCTGTGTCTCAATTTTAAGGAGCTGCCTGGAACCCAGCACATACCCTGGCAAATCAAACAGTGCCTCTGTCTGCAGCAGATGTGTGGAGGGAGTTAGGGGCAGGGACCTCTAATACCAATACTCTATCCAAAGAGCAAAGTGGCAAGGGACACTTGATTGAGTAAAACAAAACCAGAACTCTGTCCCTGGAGAAAGAGTCCTGAGGCTGCTGTAGGAATGAAATGCAGAATGCAGCCATGCTGGAATGTGAACTTACTGGCTGGGACATACTGGCTAAGCAGGGAGTCTTGCACCTTTTCTATACCTCAAAGGGTTTGCCAGTATAGCTTTACTAGAAAACCCCCCTGCCTTGCCTTCCTCCCAGTGAAGATGTGACTTCCAGCAGCAAACAAGGCTTATGCCTGTTCCCCCAATAAGCTATACCAGTAAAAGTTTGTTTTGCTGGCATAGCTATATCAGTTAAGCATGTGCAATGTCTTGTTTTCTCTCCCCACATGTCTAACTGACACCACTAAGCTGCTAAACGTTTTAGTGTGGACCAGGGCTGCTTTAGTGTATTTGCTACGGCGGTTCTTGTGTGAAGTTTCAAAGGAGTGTGCATGTTCCATCATGTGAACAGAGTGAGAATAGGTGTTGAGCCTGTGTGGCTCTGCGTGTGAATGGGGGTGTGCAAGTGTGAGAGCCCCAGTGCAGATCCGTCTGATGATGTGGGTATTGCACGTGTGTGCATACACACTTCCCAGTGATCTCCCTGCTGCTTAACCACTTTATTTTTGCCGTAGCTGGGATTGATCTGTTGTTTCCTCTGCAGTAGCTTGAGCAGTTATGTCAAAGCTTAGGGAGGGTTACCACAAACTGAGGGAAAATATCGATGTTGTCTCAGATGCAGCAGCCAGCTAATTTTGCTAAAAGCACTGAGGTGGTGAATACCAGGGTGGAGCCTGACTTTTTGGAGGGAGGTGGGGATGTTTCTTGGAAGCATACACAGCCCTGCTCTTTCACTACCAATGGGGCGGGTCACAGCAGGGTCTGAGTTTCCTTCTGACGTGTGATGCTGGCTTTAAAGCCGGACAGCCACAGGCACCTGAGTACTTGGAATGAAGAATAGACACTGGGGAGCCTAACAAATAAGGTCTTGTTACAATAGTAGCCCTCCATTCTCTCATGGCCTTGGCTGGAGCTCATTGAAGTCAATGGAAGACTTTCTATTCACTTAGCAAGCTTTGCATCAGGCCCTTTAATAGATAAATGGCTGTACCTAATGGAGTTGAGTGGAGACTGGTGATTGGTGGCTCTGTGGCAGGATGAAGGGTGTGAGGATGAGCTAGGGCTCTCTCCTTGGGGCACCACAAACTGGGAACACTAGGCAGGACCTGTAAAACCCTGGCTACGTCCCCTTCCAGTTCATGACCAGGCCCCTGGAACAACCTAAAGAGACAGTCTCCCACTCAGAGAATCCATGCAGGATTTGACACAGTTGTGGTTGTTGTTGGGCTCTACGAAGGCTCAACAAAGATGCTTGATGGTCCTTGCGTCAAACAGCTTGCCAGCTAAGTAAAAGTGGCTGTGTATTAATAGTCCCATCCTTCTCGCGGTCCCTGTAGGCCCCAAACAAACTCTTCAGTGATTGATACTTGCCTCTCACAGTAGACATTCAGGTTCTCAGACTGCCCTCATCATCGAAGCGTCCTCCAGCCGTGCATTAAGCTCTATGGTGAACGTCTAGCTCAGGGTTGGTTGTTTTGCTCACCTGGCCAATAATGCCTGCTGTGCCTGTGGAAGGCTCAACTGCAGTGGGTTTTTCGGACAGCCTGGTAGAGAAGACTGAATAGGTTTCTGTCCTGATGTGCTGTGGACCTTGTGTGCTGCTACTATAAATCACAGCACCAGAAGCTCCTGGGCTCTTCCCCCCAGTGGCTTAGACACTTTTTAACCATACCATTGCTGAAATATGGGTACTGATTTTTGCAAGAACAGCTGCATTGTAGGAGAAGAGACCAGAGGGTTTCTGTGCCTGTAGTCTCAAGACGAGACCTGGTCTCTTACATGTGAAGCCCTCTGTACCCCCATAGCACTCTGGCTATGATAACAACAATAATCATAATGGGCTTATGCGTACATCCCCTGGAAAGCAGGCACTTGTACAATCATGGGTAATTCAGGTGGAGTGCAGCTCCTGATGTCAATAGATACAATTTCACATTTGCGGAGAAGTATTTATTATAGGGAAGAGTTGAGGTACATGAGAAGCTTATGAGTACTTCAGTCGCATTCTGCCTCCTCTTTGCCACTCACTCCTTTCCCAGAATCAAATTAAATCTATTTGATTAGTCCAATTTTTGTACACAACTCTTTGCACAATTAGTGAATAATTTTTTGAGAGTACAAGCTAATTGGCTGCTCTGGCTTTACCCTGTAAAGCTTTTTGCTTTCATTTGTTTCACTAATTTTTATTAGAACCGGGGGAGGAGGGAGACTGGTGTGGGGCCTCGGAGAAGGCTGCTGTCTTTTGTAGGGCAGGCAACTTCATCCTTGGTCACTTTACCATCTCGCCAAATGTGGCATCACATCTAACTGAGCTGCTCAGACTTCTCACTGATGGGCTGTGATCTACTTCCATGGGGTGGGATGGGATTCAGAACCTCAGGGGGGAATTAGGCTCAAAGCCTAATCCCACAAGGTGCTGGATTCCTTCAGAGAGGTGGTGAGAACTCTCACCTGTTAAATTCAGTGGGGTTCTGATTTCCCAGTGCCCTGCCCCTTGTTGTCACCTGCGTAAAGTAGATGTAAAATTACTTGTATTCTAGTATCCTCTAAAGGCCCCAAGTGGCATCAGCAACTTGTTGTGCCAAGGGCTGTACAAACCCAGGTGAGAGAGAGTTCCTGCTCTAAGTACTTTACAATCGAAACAGAAAAGACAGAGGAAAGCAGGTCACTTAGACCCTGCTCTCCTCTGTTCAAGGCTTCATGCTCTGTCCAGGGGTGCACAGGGCCGTAGGAAAGCCTGACAGCAGTGTATTACACCCCCCAAACTCATTTTGTGCTGCTGTATATGTCCACAGGTGGTGCCGGCCAGACAATGCAGAGTTAGAGCCCGTCACAGTAGCACATACAAATAGAGGCATCTCAAGATTTCTGCTTTGTAGTGAGCTAAGTGACACGCTGCTGACAGAGAGTGGGGCAGAATCACTGGCATCTGCTGGGATTTATACACTTCCCTGCATTGCTGGAAGCCCAGGCACAGCAACGTTGCTTTAGGGCATGAGAACCAGAAAGCAAAACTGGCTCAAAACAGACAGTGAAGCTGACCAAGCCTGGTTTCGTTGTTGCGGCCCAATGACATGCAAAAAAAAGTAAATCGGTTTTATTAGCCTGAGGCTAGTAACTCAGGAGTGTTTAAACAAAAATGATCTAGGGGCAGATGTCCACAGAACAGTTATACCCAAATTTCTTTGAAAGTCAAGGGAACGGAGCCCCTAGCTGGCACTGACATTCAGTGGGAGTGGGACGCTCAACTCCCTTTTGTGTCATTGAAATTCTCCCTTCTCCTCCCCTCTCCCCATTTTAATTTTGAGAATGTCCCTGTAAAAGTCACTTAGCACACAGCAGCCTGACTGAATCCTATCCTGGGCGATGCTGTTTGTCCAAGATTTCCCTGGACCACGGGCATGGTAAGGGCACAACGAGCATGTCAGAGATGTCATGGAGAGTGTGAGCTGAAATGCCAACAGGTTCCCTGTCCCTTGTGCTGCTGGCATTTCCAGTGCTAGCCTGACCTTCAGGGACCCAGATTTCACATGGGCCTGGCGAAAGGCATTTGCCCCGACCTACCCCCTGTTCGTATCCAGTGCTATATCCTCAAATAAGAGTCTCTTAGAACAGCATGCTTTTAGCCCAGCCAGGCCTACCAGCCAGCTGGGACAGACGCTTCCCTGTCACCTCTGGTTATATTTACGGCAAAGCTACTTGCTTATTAAACATAGCACAAGTCAATGTTATTCCAGCAAGGGGTTCAAAGCAATCAATGCTGTCCGTTTTCCCCATGATAGATTCCTGCAGCGCTTGGAAACCCGATCGATGGGAGGCGACATATATCATGCTAATTAAGCTATCTTTAAAATGTATGTTCTTCAACCATCCAGGCCGGCTGGGTCGCGTGGACCCCCTCTTGGTAATCCTGCTGCTCCACTACAGCCACTTTCCATGCGGCGGTTAGGATAATTGATTTCATTGTACCTTTTCTTGGTGGATGTCAGTCACATTGAACCACTGAAAATGGCCTCTGCAAGATTAACAGCAGCAGTGGGGACAGCTGCCTCACACAGAACGTGCTACGCTCAGTGCTTTCTGCGTAGTTTTCTCTGTTCTCTCTCATCGTTTCCCCTGCTAAAGGGAAGATGCTCGTGTAGGACTGAGTCCCGGGTTGCGTTCCTGACTCTTGCTGGCTGCAGTCCTATGCAACCTCAGCCCAGTTGCACGTTCTGATTTTGTTAGCATCCATGTAAACCTAGAGCCTCTCCCCTGAAGTCAGCAGAATTGTTCTGGGTTTACAAGGCAACGTGGGTCTTAATTCCTTCTAACAGAACCCAGGAATCCTGACAGCCAGTCCCAGCTTTAACGACAAGGCCCTGCCTGCTGAAGCTGCTGCAGGAATGAGGTTAGAGCATAGAGCAGACCAGCCTCTCTCTCCAGTAACTCTTCGCATCCTCTAGGGATGAACTTCAGTTGATGCTGCTTTGTGGGGACTCTGCCTCTGTACACGTTAAGCTCTGGAAATACTAAGGCTAATAGATCAGGAAGGGGAGGGTGAGGATCAGAAATGCATAATAATGATTGTGCAATAATATTTTCCCATGTTCCTGGCGGAGGAGACAGACCTTTTTCTGTGTTTGGTTCCTTCTGAGGCTGCAATCAGATACGTGCCACTGTCTTTCCTTTGGAAATGGTAACATTGCTGGTCCCAAGCTCCTGAATATTCATGTGGCCACAGCTATGCTATGCCCCATACTGTGCAATTATCATTTTAAAGCCTCACAAACGCTTATCAGAGTGTAGCATGATTTGAAATAGCATTGAGCTGGGCGCCTGCAGCTGGCCATGGGTTGGAGTGGGGGGAGGGACATATTTCTCAGCATGGAAGGGAGGGTGTGGGCAGGCTTTCCACAGTCATAAATACTCTTCCCTTGGATATGTGATATCAGCAGGGAGTTAAGACCTGGATATGCTCATCTGGACCAATGAGAAATAATCTTGCTCGTGTTGCCAGCCAATGCATTGCCACCATTAACTACTTCACATGTGCAGTATGTTCTGAAGTCCTTAGCTAAAGTGGTGGGATAAGGGCAAGGCTAACCAGGTTCCCTACTTAGAACTTTACGGCAGGCGTAGATCTCAGATTCTCCTCCTTCAAACCCACATGCTCCTAAAGGTGGATCCATGCTAGTGCTGCTGTATAGGGCCTGTGGCCCACAGTTGGGCAATTTTGAATCCATCCACAAGAAGGCCACTGTCATGTCTTGCATGCTGGTCAGTCCATTGGAGCGTTCTCATGTAATGATTGATGTTGTCTTCTACAAGGGGGAGTGGCAAATAAGAGCCCTGTTGACTGCAATACATACGGATTTTATTAAAGAATAGGGTGACGACAGACAAGCAAGGGTGCCTCTAACCCTCAAACAGGCAGAAGAACTATATGTACTGGTGCATGTCATAAAGGAAATGTATCTCCATCAAACATCTTACTGCACTGTACAATCCCAATGCAGAAAACACTACACTAATGTAGTGTCATGGGGTCCTGGTCAATGATTGGGATCCCTAACCACTACTGCAATACAAATAACAATGAAGCAGGGTTTATTTAATTGTGTATAGCTCCCATGTATACACTATATATCCATTAACCAAGTAAACAAAAATAGCTTTGACCATTTATACTTGTAAGCTCTTTGGAGCAGGGACTATCTTTGTTTTAGGTGCTGTACAAACAAAGAACAAACTGGGGCCCTGGTCCTTGACTAGGCCTCCTAGTTATGGTAATCTAAATAATATTTCTGACACAACTGTGCTGCACCCCATTTTGTTTGGTTTTTTTTGTTTTTTTGGGGGGGGGGGAAAGGGAGAAGTCCCATGGACCTAGCACTAAAGAAATGGGAAGATGACTTTACAAACAATACAGACACTTCAAAATTGTTTCATTTCACAGCGTTTCATTTTTAGAATTGCTTGGGGAACTCTTTTTTTTCCCCCTACCATGAAAAGTTTAGAGGAAAAGAAAATGTTTTAATTTTTGCTTACATCTCCCAAAAAATATGGAGTGCCTATCACTGAAAGGCCAAAAGCCTGAAAACAAAAACTTTTGGCTTTTAGTTGCCAAAAAATGTTTTTGTTGTTTTTTTAATTTTATTTTATTTTAGCCCCAGCAACTGAAAACTGAAAATTTTCAGTTTGGACAGGGGAAAAAAAAGGTGGGCAAAATTTTCAATTAAAACCCAATCAGCTGAAATGTTTCAATAGTAAAAACAAAACAAAAAATTCTGAACGTTTTTCAGTTTTTAGTAACTCAAAAGAGATTTTGTTTTTCAACTTTAATTGCAAATGAACATTTCCTATGGAAACAATAACTGACAAATGAGCCATTTTCCACTTAAAAAAAAAGAAACGTGATGGAAAATTTTCAACCCTTTTCTCATTATTACTATACTTTTATTTTTTGCACAAAATTCTCCACTGCTTTTTACCAACTATTTCTACTGAGGTTTTCTAAATCTTTCATTGACCGAAAACCTGGTTTTGGGTCAGAAACACATTTTTCAGTAAATGAAAATATGTCTAAAATGATGATAAACATTTCTGTTAATAGATATTATATTTGAATTTGTGGGAAAAGGCCATCTTTCCATTTCTTAAGCAAAAACGTCTCAATTTCAATTTATGTCAGCGGGATTGGCAGCTACTTCTAAAAATCAAGCCCTGCTCAATACTGCCTGACCTCCGATCTTGAGACCTGTGCCTCTGGGGCCCTAAGCCTGGCCAGTAATTAGCATGGCCACACCTGTGGGAGAGATATCTACTACAAATAGATTGCCTGCTAGTTTTTATTCTCGTCCCAGGCCTTTCCTGTAAATCAGCCCCAGCTCCCTGGGTTATGTCTCCATGCACATCTTGAGGCGTTTAGTTTCTGCCAAAGGCTTTGGCTGTTACAAATATCCTTTGCATGTGCGATTGGAGAAAACTCCCTCCTCTGTCATCTGACTTGGGATCTTGCTGATGATTAAGCTCAGCATCTCATAAACTCTGTTTTGCCAAATTGCTACATTAATAAGGGGCCGTGTGTTCTTGGAGGCTCATTAATTATAGATACGTTTTTATTTCCCCTGCAAACTAGCCTGTGTCCCTGCTTGGCGATTATGCAATCATGGCAGGCGCCGAACAATGGGAAAGGGAAGGAAAACGTCCTGATCCGCGTGCCTCCTCGGATGAGTGAAGCACACCAGCTTGCAGCAAGGCAACGGGAACCTCCTGTGCAGGAGCTTAAATCATGGAAGTCTGCTTTTGTGCACCAGCACTGATGAGATGGGAAAGCGGAAGGGAAAGAGCTGGCTTTTTCCCCTTAGCGTTTCTCACATGGCTATTTAATTTGTGCAGTAGGTGCCAGCTGTTTGGCTGACCTGCACTAATTCCTTATGCCACCACTACATGCTGCTGTCAGTCAAGAAAGCTTGATGTAAGGCGCTGCGCGGAGTGGCTTGAATCAAAGGCGTGGGAGTCGGGATTCCTGCATTCTAACTCCGGATCCCAGCAACTGGCTGGCATGCTTGGGAGCAAGCCAGATTTCAGGGGTGTTGCAGAACACTTGCTGCTTGACTAAATAACATTGGAAAGGGGGAGGGGAGGCTCAAGCCTGCTGTGCCCCAGCTTGCTAAGTGGAATGTGGAATATATAAGCACTGTACGGTGGACACAGAGCAGTACCATTGTCATGGGGTGACATCAGGGGCTGGGGAACCAAGACTCCTGTGCTCTGCTCTGGGCTGCGCCTTACACTCGTGTGTGTGATTGTGTGCAAATCATTTCACCTCTTGAGGCCTCAGTTTCCTTGTTTCCTTACAGAACTCAGGTGAGACTGTGCCCTTCTTTGTCTTGTTTCATCGGTTATGAACATCAGTCAGCACTATCCAGAGCGCTCCATTCTCCCCCAGAGAGATCACAGCTCATTTGCAGAGACAAACTGAGGCAGCGAAAGGTAAAAGGTCTCATCAGCAAGTTTGTCCATTCTAGAGACAGCAGTAGAACCCAGGAGTCCTGGCTCCCTGATTCTGAAGTCACCCTGCCTCTGAAGCGAAGGTTGGCAGAGCACTTGGCACTTCTAAGCACCCTCTGTCCCAGCATGTCAGAGCAGCCTTGTTCGGTTTCTATAATCCGATTCCTCTGGTAGCAGAACTGCCCCATGCAGTTACGTTATCACGATGGATTCACTATTAATAATCATTTATGTAGAGCTGGAGGTTTAATTTGTGCTCTGCGTGCTTTGGATCCAAGCCAAGGACAGTTGCAGTCAATGGGAGTCATTCCATTGACTACAGTGGGCTATGATTCAGGCTCGAGGGAAGAGACACATTCCCTTGCCCCCAAAAGCTAGCCGTGTTAGTAGGACTCACACAGGGCAGCAGACCGCAGACGGATGTGACGGTTATTCCCGCTGAGGAGCGGTGTTCAGGAAAGCTCTGTAGGATTCAATGGGATGCATAGGAAAGCTGTGGAGCTAGTGAAATACCTAATCCTGTGTGTCCAGATGCCTTGGTATACCTGGGCGTGGGGATAATCACGGGTACTAGGGGACACCCTCAGTTAGATAGGTGGCCTGTCCCTCAACAGCATCTCTTCTCCTCCCGGGAACACAGAGCCCACAGTTCTCCAATCCAGCTGGCTTTGCCATTGGGCTGTCACAATTGGTGCATGGGAGATGAGGTCATCAGGGATAGAGGTCTGCACGAAGGTCAAGCATCCATGTGGCTTCCTCTGTGCCTCTAGGCTCAGCTCTTCCAGGGAACGTGTCCTGCACCCAGACACCATGATGATGGGCTTGTGAAAACAGATAGCCCTCATCTATCTTCCCCAAGGGCTCTGGAGTCTCACTACTTGTTTCAGCAGGATCTTATTGCGACTGATGCTATACAGGGACACAAAATGAGCTCTCTTCACCCCATGCCTGAACAAGACTGGCAGTGACTCTTTTAGGCAGCTCCCCAGGTGGGGTATGTCAGCTCTCAGAGATACCGAGGGGGAGGATGAAATGGAGCTGGAGCGTGGAATTTATGCCTGGCCCTCCGAGGCTTTTCAGGAGCCAATGGGGAAGTGACACATTTACCGAGAGAAGATAAATTCCCTTTTGCAGATTTATTAGAAGAACTTGAAGGGGCGTAAAACTGGATCATAGATTTTTTTTTTCCTGTTAAAGTCTTTAAATTTTTATGTCATGCCATAATGGTAAATGAAGTCCGCCCTGCAGTTTAAATAGTCCTTGATTAAATAATTCCCCCTTCCTCGGCTGCCTGCTGTGAATGGATAAGAATGTCCTTCCTGTAGCATGTGCAGCTGGATGCTGGAAGGAGTACAGTTAAATATGCAGCCCCAGGGGCACTGGATCCAGGGATCCTGCTTGGATTTGAATCCCGTGCTTAGGTCACCTGTGGAATGAATGCGTTGTCTCATGTGGGTGGATTCTTGGCGGGGGTTTCCAGTTGCATCAAACAAAATTCAAGTGGGCGTTTCCGTACAGTTAGCAGCCTGGGACCTGGACTGAGCCAGCAGGTGGGAGGCGGCAACTCAGGATAAAGGTGTGCTGCGAGGCTGTATGCGTGGGTCCCAGGAATGAAAGAATTGGGCATGAGGGTGCCACGGGTAAGTGTCAAGGTGCAACAGCAGAGCTATGTATGGGGAACCTGGGACAAGGATCACGGGGTGCTGCAGGCCACGTTTGAAGGCCATGGGCTGAGATGTGTGGGATCCCAGGACTACAGTCGTGGGTAATGCTGCAGCTCAGGTCTGAGGTGTGTTGGCTCAGCTGGACGGGAACCCAGAACTGAAATAATGGTTCGGTTTCGGATTCAGATTGAGGTGCACAATGTAGGGTGAATTGCAGTGCCCAGAAACTATGGGGAATGCCCATGCAGCTTTTCATATGAGGAAAACTTTGCTTCACTTCCCAGGATTGAAACAGGTGGGCAGCAGGGGTTGAAAGGAGCACCGTGTGTCCATGTGTACTTCCTTATTACTGCAAGCCGTCATGCATTGATTGTTCAGTCTCTCTGAATATCCTTACACTGAATAACCTCACACTTACGTCAGTCTGACACCACGCCACTTACATTGGTTGAATGAAATTATTCCTGACTTACCCTGGTGTGTGTGAAAGCAGAACCAGTCTCTAGGGCGGAATATCTTAAAGCTTTGTGTCTGAAGGACTTGCATTTCTAAATGCCACAGAAGCTTTTGAAAATTCCCCCCCATATGGGAAGATTGTGCGTGCGTTTTCTTCTAGCAAAAACCTAGCAATCTGACCACTTTCCAACACATGCACGCATACGTACAAACATGCACTTATTCTCTCCCAACTCTCATCAAAGATTTAGCAGGGGAGAGACAATGATGTTTGCCGCACGATCTTCAAGACTTCATCATCTTCGTGGAATATACTACAGTACATTTACTAGTACATTAGGAAACATTATAAATATTTAAAGCTAAACTACCCTTGCCAAAATAAACCAGCAGAGTACGTTTTGGGAGGCATTAGCCTGGCTCTTTATTTGTTCACTTCCTCATTTGAAAAGTCGCTCCGCTTCCCCATCTGTGGGAATCAATGAGGCCCCACTGTTCTGCGAGGACCGGGCTGACAGTGACAATCTCTCCTCGGGGCCTGATGCAAAGCCAGCTGAAGCCTGGGGAAAGGCTCCCTTTCGGTTTCAACGGGCTGGCGGCGTGCGCTCTCATTGCTTTCTATAGATCGTCACCCTGGGCTCCTTTCTGCAGTTCCATGCAGGGGAGGGGACTCAATCGCTCAGGAGCCTGTCAGGGCAGGGCTTAGAGGCAGCAGTGCTCACTTCCTAAAACCGCATGGTTCCCCAGGGTTCTGCATGCTGCCTGGCAGATCAGTGGAAGATATGTAGAACTCTAAGACGCCAACCTGTGGCCTTGGCCGTTCTCCAGCAGCGTGGCTTGATTGGATCCAATTTCCAGAGGAGCTGATGTCCTGCTGCTGAAAGGGCTCAGTGGGGCAAGTGCTAAAGCTCTTTGGCTGGGTTGAGAGGGGTCTACTGACCTGCAGAGAGCCTGCCATGGCATCTGGCTAAGGGATGCTGCTGCCATAGCCCCCTCCTTTCTATACAGGAGGGGGAAGCTCTAGATGAGGAGTGTCTGTCTGTAGATCTGAAGGATGAGCCACACCGCCCCCTGTACAGTGCTTGACTTTAAAGAAGCCAAGTGGTCTAGTGGGAATAGCAGAGGGAGCCAGAAGCCCTGAGTTCTATTCGTGCAGCTGAGTGGGATCTCGTACTTAGAGAAATGGGGGCTGGGAGCGAGGACTCCTGGGCTCTGTACCTAGCTCTAGGTGGCGGTGTTGTCTAGAGGTTAGAATGGGGGACCTGGCAGTCAGGAATCCTCCTTAGTTCTAGTCCCAGCTCTAGTAGGCAGCATGGTCTGGTAGTTAAAGCAGGGGACTTAGGAGTAAGGGGACTTCTGGGTCGTATTATTCCCAGTTCTTCCACTGACTTGTTCTGTGGCCCTAGGAAGTCACTTCACTTCCACTTTCTTCCATTTCCCCTTTGAAAAATGGCAATAATAATACCTGTCCTTAGAAAGTGCTAAGCAATATTAAATATTAAATAAAATCCAATGTTATAGGTATTAAAGGTAATACTTTTTCCACTCTGTCCATGTTTAAATGACTCCTGTTGCCCCTGGCTGATTGACCGTAGGAATTTTGCTGTCACATACATACAACAAGAGCCTCCATCATATACTTATGGGCATTTTAAAGGACTAAAATGCTTTCTGGTTTTTAAAAAATGATTTTCTGTTTTGAGGTGGAGCCAAATATCTATATAAGGAAAATCTATAGCTCCTGATAGAAGATTGTCCAGGCATAATAAACTTCATGCACGACTCAGCTATATATCAGAAGGAAAAATAAATATATTGATAGGTCTCCTTAGAAGAACATCTATAAATTACAGTTTCTTGATGTTCCTAATAAGGTTACGGGTGATGTAATCAGCACATTAAAAGCTTGGCTCCTGAGATTGTGACTTTCAAATCTTCTTACTTTCTAATCCAAGCCTATAGGAAATGAAAACAGAATCCAAGAGGAAATGTTGTTTAGTGATTAAGGAAGAACTCCTGGGTTCTATTTGAACTCTGAGAGCGTGTTTGGTCTAAGGGTTAGATTAGGGGAAAATAGGGTGTATTCATAACGAAGTCTGGCCAGCTTTTTGATTTAGACACACACAGCATATCAATATCACACAGCTTTCATTTGTCTACACATTCTATGCAATGTCAGAGACCACCCTTGCTCTTTTCCATGGGAAATTTGATCAATCTAGAACTCACACCAAACAACCATCCAGCGAAGGATGCTACAAAGCAAGTATGCAGGCTGCAGAGAAGTCTTTGGTTGAGATTTTTAATTTTAAAATGAATAAGAGCTGTGTGACTAAGTCCCTAACTGGCTTTGAATATTTCAGCCTGTCTCTTCTGGAGATTAGAAAGGATTCCAGGTGGCTTTTTTTGATCTACTAGTTTCCTAGACTGGCCCATAACATGCATCACTGTCTGAAACCTGGCCGATGGATCCCCAGATCAACAGGAACCTCTCTGAGGACATGGTCTGAGATCATCTCTGCTTTAATGCAACCAACTGCTGATTTTTTCAGCTTCCCTTCTTTTTTTCCTCAGGGCCATTTGTGTCCTTCAGAGCTAAGATGCAATTCTTCACCACCAGAGACCTGCACGGTACAGGGCCTCCATCAAGGCACTCGGCCCAGGATCCTCAAAGATATTTATGTACCTTGCTTCCATTGGGAATTAGGTGCCTAAATAGCTTTGAGGATCTGTGCCTCAGATACTGTGGTGATGGATAGAGGGCTGGAGGGCTCTGGAGTGGGAGCCAGGAAACCTAGGTTCCATTCTTGGTTCCACCACTGTCTTACTGTGTGTCCTTGGGCAGGTCACTTCCCTCTCTTTGCCTCAGTTTCCCTTCCCACTCTCTCTCTCTGCCTTGCCAATTTACATGGCTGTGCATACACAGGGATTGTTTCTTACTATGTGTCCATACAGCATCTAGCACAAGGAGGCTTTGATCTTGGTTGGGCGTTTCAAGGTGCTGCAGGAAGATAATTAATATAACCAGAGCAATCAATGGGCTGAATTATTGGGAGGACATGGAGTGAATTAATGGAGCTCCTCCAGCACCCCTAGCCAAAGGAGAGACTATGGAGCTCAGATCCGCTGCAGGGCTCAGGCTCTCATCCCGCCATCAGCCCCATTTTTGTCATGGTTATTTTTAGTAAAAGTTAGCAATGGGTCACCGGCTTCCATGAATTTTTGTTTATTGCCCATGACCCGTCCCTGACTTTTAGTATAAAAGTAACCGTGACAAAATCTTAACCTTAAGCATAATTAATATCAATAGATTTAAAGGAAAATCCTGCTTCATGGAAACTTTATTTTCCACGTACCAAGAGCCCTGTCCAAATTCCACTGAAGTCAGTGCAATGACTCTCATGACTTTCAATGGTTTTTGGATCAGGCACCAAGCCATTTAGGATGGATACGGTACCGTGGTGCCTGTTTAACATCAAGTGATTTCCTGCTCCAAACAACACTTAATGTCAATTATTGCATGCAGCGCAGGCACTTTTTCAATTAACTGCCCTATATAATTTTATGTTTCCAGTCTAGTTGCATGCGGCTTGTTTATAAACCTTGTGAAATGATGGTCCGGGCAGACAGGAGCCGGGTATTCACTTTTAAGAGGATATGGCTGAGAGTTACAAAATCTGGGTCTTGTGGCTGCCCTCTTCTTTAGTGTTTGGGACCATGCATGCCAGCTCGGACTGGATCACGAGTCTCCTGCCCAGGGACAGATTCTGCTCCCTATGTCCATGCGTGGGTGGGAGGCAACCCCTATGACTAAGAATCCTAACTTTCAGGGGGAAGGAAGGGGTCAACTGCATTTGTGACTCTGGAGGCCGGTCTGTGATTTCTGGGGTCTGTGGTGGGGGAGGGTTTAGAAATGGGACATGCGAGGGAGAGGAATGGATGGGATGGGACTTGTGTAGGATGGCAGTGGTGATGCACGTTGTCCCTTCTCTAGCCTTGCAGAAATTAGGAAGGGAAAACTAACACAAACCCTCAAGCAACTTCTCCCTTTGGTATTACATAACTGAGCCCATTATTTGGGGGCATATATCCGGCATAGGCTGTTCTTGGGGACAGGATACCAGACCATGGCCCTTACTATGTTGTTTTACTCTTTGGCCTAGTTATTTAATTAGATGCTGTGATGCCAGAGAGATGGATGGACAGACAGACACTTGCTAGGACCTGAAGGGTGGGAGGAGAGAGAATGTCCTGGAACAATGAACTATTGTTAACTATTTAATTGCCTCCACGTTACAGGTTCAAAGCCAACTACTCTGAGTCAGTCTATTTAACTGGTTGCCGGAGTTGCCCTTAATTTGGATAAAGAACAGCACGGATTTTATTTATATATATATATATGTTCTAATAAAAAATTCACATTTTTCTTTAAAAAATCCCTGTGAAGGAAGAAATAAGTTCCATGCTCTGCTTGTCGAATTGATGAATGTGCTGTGGTCCGAGCCAGACCACTTAGTTTCTCCTTGTGCTTAAACTAATCCCTGTGTCCATCAATCATCAGGGGAAAAAGCCTGGACTCCCATTTATTATTGCTCCGATAAATATGCAAAGACAACTTTTCCTTAAGGAAAACCTTTTCTTTTCCCTTGGTCTGTTTGTTTTAATCACTTTCTCCCTCCTATTGCAGTTCTTCCTCGTTACTCTGGTAACAAACCAGGCCAGGGTATGTTACAAAGCACCTGCCGTTGTTAAAGAGAACAGGACTAGGAGGAAAGGATGGCATATGTGTATATCCCTAGGACTTCTCCAGGTGATGAGCTTAGGTACCAGTCAGTCAGCTGACCTACCACTGAGTGGCACTGTTGCTTGGCACAGATCCATCTGCAAGGGTATCTCTCAGCCAGAAGAATACTCAGTTGCTAAATCAATCTGAGCCCTTAGGGGGCTGAACCAGAGCAAACTGAAGTCAGTGGAATGACTCCCATTGATTTCAAGGGGCTTTGTGTCAGAGCCTTGGAAGGAGTCATGCCAGGATGCTGGCAGGATGTTGCAGCACATGCTCAGATGCAGAAGGATGTAAGCTCTTTGGAGCAAGGATTGTGTCTTTGCTGTGTGTCTGTACAGCACCTAGCACAGAATCTCTCAAACTGGGGGTCCCGACCCAAAGAGGGGTTGCAGTATTGCCACTCTTACTTCTGCGCTGTCTTCACAGCTGGGTGACTGGATAGCAACAGCTGCTGGCTGGGGCTTCCAGCTATCAAGGCAGTATCACTGCCAGCAGCAGCACAGAAGTAAGGGTGGCCTGGTTATGGGGTGGGGTTGGGGCATCATTTTGAGGGGGGAGTGAAGATATATTGGCCTGAAATATTTTCAGTGGGGGTCCCAGCAAAAAAAAAGTTTGAGAACCCCTGACCTGGCACAATAGGGTCCTGGCCCATGACTGGGGCTTTTACCACAATACAACTAAATCATACTAAAATTCCTTTTCTTTTGCACTCTTTGCTCCAGTGTGGAAAGAAACGAAGGCTGTATGTAAGGGGGTGCTTTAACTACGTGATAACTGCATGCCTCAGAAATACTGAAGGATAAAACCATATTGCCTAGAGTCGTCCTTCCTCCCCCATCCCCTGTAGGCACTAATTTCCATAACTGCACCCAGAAATGCCCCTGTAATTAAGAGTGAGGATTTGTTTTACGTAAACCATCATTAGAGGAATTTGTTTTGATTCAGTGAGGCAATTATTATATGCTAAGTAAATATCTGATTACTCAAACACGTGTACAGTACAGGAGTATGTGTCTGTGACCTACTGTAGTTAAGGCTCTGTAAATATATTCTTAATAATCAACTGGTATTTATTGAATGTACAATAACTCTGGTGCTAAGCTTCAGAGAAAAGCACAGTTAATTAAAACTGTGTTTGAAATCAGTCCCCTAGGGAAAATATTTTACATTCTCTGACTTGCTCCTCTTTTCCCCGTCTGTCCCTGCTGTTAATTTCATGTGTTAAATTTCCCTCCCATCCACTGGGGTTATCACTGATCCTCATAATAATGCAACTTTGTTCTCGATACTCAGCCTGAGTCGCAAGCACAGGAAGTGAGTTTTGCCATTGACTTCAAGGGGGCCAGGGTTTCACCCGGGATGTTTTTGTAACTAATTTCGTAGCAGGATACTGTTGTCGTTTTGTATACCAACTGGGCCTAGAGACTACAACCAAGGTGGGGGCCCCACTGAGTCTGGCACTGATAAAACACGTAATGAGAGAATCCAGGCCCGAAAGAACTTACAGGGCAGACGACCGCATGGAAGGAATATGACGTGTCCTCAGTCACCCAGCAGGATGTGGAATAGACACCATGATTCTTAGGTCAGGGGCCTAGGCCTGGAGTTTTACAGGTATGTAGCATTGCAACACCTAACCAATTTAGGAACCTATGTTGCATTTTGACTCCTGAGTGCCTAAAACCCTTTTGAAATTGAGACAGAGGCACCGAAATCAGTTAAGTGTTGCATTGCTCATTGCAGCTACGCCTACAAACCTCTAAAAACCTGGGCCTTAGTCGCTAGACTGCACTGCCTCCCAGTTACGGTGCTTACCTAGTTAATCGCTCTTTCTTCTAAGTATAGCACAGAGATATGTAACTACAGTGTGTGCACCTGGGTGCGTATTGTGCGGCTGCAAAATGTAGCATTTGGATGAAAAAGATAGGTCTTGCATTTGTGCCTGTGTCAGTGTAAGAAATTTTCTCTAGTGGCTCATGCTGAAGCCTGAGTGCCAGGATTCTTGCTTTCTATTTCTGACTCTGCCACTGGCTTTCTGTGTGACCATGGGCAAATCACTAATATTATTATTATTATTTATTATTCCTCTATGCCTCAGTTTCCCTCTGTGACATAGGGATAATAAATACCTGCCACACAGGAGATGCTGAACCTAGCTAATATATGCAGAGCATGGAATGCACAATGAAATTCAGAATAGGCACAAGAAAGTACAATTGACCCCCATGCAAGGGGCAGCCCAAGGGGTATACTTAATTTCAATCCCATTTAAAACCTAGGGTTTAATTTGGATTTAAGTGATGTGTAGGCTTTATCCTGATGAATTTCAGCAACCATGTAAAGTGCAGAATACGAAGCTGGGCGTAGGAGAACAGCCCCCAACACCCACCGTCAGGGTGTAGGTTTCATAAAGGCTGGGCAAAAGGGCTTCTTGATGAACCGTGTCCCAGAGCTGGTCTGGTTCCAATGACTCACTCTTGGGCACTGGTCCCAAAGAGCACACAATCGTGATCCAAGGATATTACTGTGGAATGATGTAACATTTCACTATTATTATCATTACTATTAGGAATAGGGCCAGTTCGCTCAAGGCGAGCACTACCACATTCTTCCTGTAGATGGAGTCTCTGATAATACCTGCCACCCTGGTTACTGAGTGCCGTGCAGAAAGTTCCTCTCCGCTGGCAGCGAGTGGGATCTGAACAGCCTGGTGGAAAAAAGACACACATGCAGGAAAAATCTCTCTCTCCATCATCACCGTGTGCTCACTGACTATCGTGTCTTTTTCCAGGGCAGAGTGCAGCCTAAAAACTCTCTCCCCCCTTTGTTGAACCTAGGAGTTAATGTGAATGCCATGGAAAGTGAAAGTGTTACACTACCCAGCCTCGAAAACTGAAAAGAACCCACAGCCTATTCAAGTGCATGAGAAGCAAAGAGCTGACAGATTTATGGGACTTGGACAAGGCCCCAGTTTCCCGGGAGCCTCGGTTGTCCCTTCCTCAGAACAAAGGCGAGGTGATTAAAAGTTAATATCAGATCACGGCTGGAAGCAGTAAGCTGGCTGTAATTACTTGGATGTGGGGATATTAAGGGCCAGTATAATTATAATTCCGAGGTAATCGAGAGAATGCACTTGGCCAGGCTTTGTGCTAATGTTGTGTTTTACACATCACATCGTGGCATTAATCAGAGCACTTCCTCACTGTCTTGTCTCCATCTCTCCTCCTGCACCACTGAGGGCATTTATTTTCTTCGAACAAATGGACAGCAGAATGGTCAGTGTGTCTGTAGCCTGTACTAAGGGCTACACCAAGACATCTGCTGCCTGTACCGAGGTGCTGAGAACAAGTTAAGATGTCTATGGCCTCTCCTGAAAGAGAGGAGATAGGCCAAGAAGTTTTATGCCCATACTGGGATAGAGGGACCATGCTAAGAAATAACTGATGTTAGGGCATCTTCAGACTCTGTCAAAGTAGCCAGAGTTGGAGAAGAGTTCTGCCCCTCTCATGGGATACTGTGCCAGAAGGGACAGCCTCAGAGAGTGTAGCAATAGCCAGGACGGGCTGTTTAAACCATGCTTGGCAAAGGCTTACTGCGGTTGGGGGGGAGAAATGGAAAATAAAAAACTTCTGATGATTTTATTTTTTTTTAAGCTAATGGAAGAACAGTGCGACTAAGTGAGATGCATTTGTGACTGGCTCTCCTCTCCATGGTGTGGGTTTGTGTAAATAATCTTCCGGGATGACTTGTGTTGTGCAGTGACCGAGATTGGAGTAAGCTTCCTGGGGCCTGTGCACCCGCAATGCCATTGATTGTAGCCGCTCTCTTTGGCAAAGCCAGGGATCCCACTCCTGAGGGGAGAGAGAGAGGCAGCTGCTTGATCATGGAAAGAACCCCGCTATTGCTGGTTGTCTTTTGGTGTTTTCTTTTCAAGTCCCTGGTCACGTGAAACCACGAGCTCTATTTTTTTAAAATAGAAAATAAGTGTTTAGTCCTTGGGCTGGTGCGAAAAGCTGGGGAACATGAGCCATAAAAGAAGGCAAATTTAAAAGAAAAAAAAAAACCCCAAATGTATTATGTTTTTAAAATCTCATGACTTAAGACAGCCTTGCGACTTTTGTGGACTGACTCCTGATTCCAGGTTGCTTGAGGGGGCAATGCCAATATCCTGCATTACTTTGTAGGGAGCAGAGTGTAATTTCTCCTCCTGGCATTATTGTCTTGTCAGCTCTTATGAGATAAGCAGGTGGGGTAGGGTTTATAGTTGGCCAGGATACCACCTAGAAAAACCCAGATGCTGCAGGAAGCGACTCCTGGGGTATGTCTTCCCATGCCTCTGACTCAGCAGAGAACCCAATGAGTTTGTGAGGCATCCACGGGTGCTGTGCTGTGGAGATGCTGCTCTACAGAGGAGATGTAAAGGCAAAGTGGTTGGGAAGATTGCACGGCAGCTTTTGAAGAGCTGGGCTGCTAATCCTGGCTAATTCCCACCTATGATAATTCTCCCTCTGTGATTTCAGAGAGGGATTTGTATTGCTCACCATAGCAGAGAAGAGTCCTGATTCAGCTCTTGTGATGGCAAAGGGATTCTTGATTCAGGTGGCTAGATGCAGACTAACCCTGTAGCTTTCTCTTGCTCTGAAGCTGCCTAAGACACACCAATTGTGCTGGACAGTTTCAATGCAGAGTTTTTGTCCACATCCTGACTTAGATGATGCAGTGGTGGAATGGCCTGCTGCATACACCACAGGATTCCACTTTGGCTTCTCACCTGAACTGCAAGGCTGTGTTTCTGTGTGCAGTTGAGCAGCTGCTGTGTTCCACCCCAAATGTGGCTGCATTTCACGGATGGCTGAAAAGACCCCCATAGTGAGTACTTGTATGTTGCTTTGGGATGCTTTGTGAATTGTGTGGCAATACCTTTTCTTTCCTCTCTGCCGGGAGGAAATGGGGGGGAAGTTTGCCCTACCGCTGCCCATCCTGCACCTGCTTGGTGGATATACAGAGGATTTCCATTTCCACAGCTCTCCGGCCAACACCTTTCAGCAGCATTATGACCCCAATAACTGGATTCTGTGAGAGGTGGACCTGAAAGGAGATGGAGAAATTGCTAAATCAGGGATGTGCCATGTCACTGGCTACCTGGCAGCTAATTTTGCTCCCTTCATTACTCAAGTGACCCTATTAAATGTCATAATGTGGTCAAAACGTCACCAACCCAATGGCATGAACTCACCTGCTTGCTGGGAGGCCAATGCCACTTGGCACACCAACCTCATGAACTTCGGGCAGAAATGATGGGGTCACACATCTCCCGAACCCTCTGGCTGGCTGTTCAAAGGGGGCGCCATGGATGCAGGCAGTGATTTACCATTCAGCAAGCACTACAGGTATTGGACAGAGAGGGAACTCACCTATGCCTTCAAGACGGTGGGAAGCGAATCAGGACTGGATTTCTCACCTTGGAATGGACTCCATGGGCACCCATGTATTCCAGCTCATCTACTCCACCCGGAAGTTGTCAGTCAGTTCCCCACTGCCCCAGTTACTTGCCACAGGCAGGTGAGCTCCAGACCCTCTGTGGCTTTCAGCCTCCTCACTGTGGCTTGGAGTGGGAAGGAGACCTGAGAATGAAATCTTGTCGCTGCTGCCTCTATCCTTCCAGCTCAACTTGTTTCAGGACCCCGTATGAGATGGGATTAGAGGCACTGCATGCTTCACAGCTAGAGCAGCTAGGCTGAGTCTGACGATAAGGCACAAGGGGAAGAGGAAATCTCTTTTGACTGCTAAGGACTGCCAGAAACACACAAGCGAGATGCACAAGGCGAGCCAAGACATCCTGCAGAAACCCTTAGTGGCTCTTTGTTTTTTCCTAATGATTTGTTTTGCATTTGTTTGTTCCTTTCCGTTTCATGGCTCTAAGAGCAATGGATCCTGTCGGGCAGGGAGAGGCAGAGATGATTATAAATCATTTTAAGAGTAATTAGGTTTGATCCAGGAGCCTTCTGGGATCTTAGGTCTCTTCAGCTCGCTCCCAGGGTATTTTGTTTCTAGTTTCACATGGTCCGGCCCTGTTAGCAAGCTCTGAGTGTACATGTGTCTGTGGTGGAGATGCAAGGACTGAAGAGGAGGAGGTGCTGGAGGCGAGGCCTGAGGGACACTGGCCGAGCTGGGGCAGAGGGCAAAAATGGAATAGCAGAGCTGCTGACCAAGACTGAAGTACATTGAGTTGCCTGGGACTCAGGTCTGGAATAGCCGCAGCTGATGCAGGTATGGACTGAGATGCACCAGCAGAGCTGTGAAGAGACAAAGCAGGAACTGTGATACCTTGGAGTGTGAGTCTACACAACACTTGCAAACATAACATTACCCTCTCCAGCCCAACCTGGCTGTTTCCTCAGCCCACACAGCAGAAGAAAAGGCATGTGTGGTCACGAGGCCTGGTCCATCAATATTAACACAACGCCACATCGTCTGCTCTGCCCAATGGCTTTTAAGGGGAGTCACCATGGGATCTTGTTGTTTCTTTGACTTGATGTCATGGGGTGCAGTAGAGCTTGGGAGACAGTGCAGAGGTCTGATTAAATCCGGATTACCTCCATTGAAGCTAGGCATGCTACTCCAGATTTAAACTGGCATAAACACCGACTTGGCCCAAAGTGTTTTCAGTCCCCTGATTTCATTTCTAAAAATGTGTCGCAACTTCATATAGCCCACCAGCTCTGCCTGATTACTCTGGCATGTCATAGCCCCATGCACTCCTTTTGCTCTGCTCATTCCCTCTGAAGCACCTGGCATTGGCCACTGTCGGAAGACAGGATCCTAGGCTAGATGGACCATTGGTCTGACCTGTTATGGCCGTTCTTATGTTCTCTGAACACAGCAGGGACAAAGCTCAGGAGGCCCGTTCCTGGTTTAGGAAACCAAGCTTGCTACTAGCCAGCACTCTGCCCCAAGGAGGCGCTATCTCTTGGCTTCCTCCAGGACCATGCTATCAGTGTTTCTCTGGCTTTTCCTGGTCTTGCCTGCTTCTGACACACACAGAAATGCACAGTCTTTGCATTTGCAATCAGCCCCCAGAGAAACACCTCTGCTCATAACATCTTTGCATTTGACCTAATCCTTTGGGCAGTGTTTTCTACTGTTTCCAGTTCTTATTTCATAAAGAAGCTTAATTTCTTCTTTTTTTATCCTGAATAATTTGTGTTCTATTAATCAAAACGATAAAGTTGAAATAAAATGTTTCCACCTTCTCAAAATGTTTGGATCATTTCCCATCGAAAAACATTGTCAGAACATTTTCAACCAGCTCTAATATTTATATATCACCCTCCATGCAAATGTGCTTCCCACACTACATATGCAGCAATGCTGAGATGAAGGCTGGCAACTAGCCCACTGCGCTACAGTGGCAGATGTCATCATGATGTATGGAATAAGTCTTTCTTAAGAAGGAGACTTTCAGTAAAGAAAACAAGTGCAGCTTCAGGTAAGCAGGCTTCCCCAGAGCTTGAGTTCCACCTAGGTTTCTCTTGTTTACCAGCGACCACTCTCTGTTTTAGAACTCTACAGCATATGGAGACATCTAGTGGGTGAATAATATTCTAAAAGTACATATATTATTACAGAGAAGAAGGATGGTCGGCAAAACTTGGGCTGAACCACCTGCTCTTTCGAAAACTGCCACAGGATATGAATGCGATGGTATTCTTAGCTCTGACCTGAAAGACAATAAACAGCAAAGTGTTGAACGTATCTACCACAGGGTTGAAACTGCTGAGAAGTGAACCTCTTTCCCCAGGGAGACTAGGTACTGCATTTCAAAATCATGTCTTAGATCACTAAGGCATCCCCTCTGGCAGCTAACTCAGGTATGTTTAGTGCAGTCTTTTCATCCTGTACTGAGCAGAATTCTTCATGATAGCCTGTAACATCTTGTCTGCTGGCTGGGTTTTGTTTTGTTTTTCCTTTTTATTTCTCCATCTCCTCTTGTTTATATCAGGTGTCATCTGTTGCATTTGAGTGTTTCTCCCCCAGGTGTTTCAATTATGTATGAATGCTGTGTATTTGATAGGTGCTTCGGGTTTCCATTTGCCATCTGAGCTTTGTACATAAACACAGTCACCTTGCTCTAAACTCGAGACGCGCTTGAGCAGAGCTGTCGTAGCCCCGCTGTTGCTTCTGCCTTTTGGTGGCTGCGCTTCCAGGAACTGGTTCTCTTTTATGGCTTGTTATAGTTAACCCCACTGCTTTCGTGGGCTGTTTCTACCTGGATCTCTTCTGTTAAATAGATGTCTGGCGCTTCTGACAACTGCAGACCATGGAGCTAATGCCTTCTCCTCTGCTTGAGCATTAGCCTGTGCCTCTGCCAGAGGTTTTGATGCATTATAGATAGTTGACGTGCAGTGTCACATCAGCACAGCTCCCTAACGCTGAACTGGGAACATCAAATTGATATTTGACAGGTTGTGACACATTGTAATATTTTTTTTTTAGATTTTTTTTCCCCCTCCTCAGCTGTCAGCAAGGACCAAGCTACTTTAAATGTCTCTGTGGCACCTGCACACTGATCCTCTCTCTCGTATTATACAGGGGTGGCCAGATCCTAAGGCCAGGTCTCTAAAAATAGGTCGACCCAGCTACATCACTCCTGGGTGTGAAAAGTCCACCTCCCAGAGCGTCATAGTCTAGCTGACCTAACTCCTGGTGCAGACAGTGACAGAAGACTGCATCTCCATAGCTACTGCATCTGGGGGAGGTGGATTAATGACACCAGCGGGAGAACCCCCCCTTTGCTGAAGCACTATAGCGGCGCAGATGCAGCGGCGTACTGCTGTAGCATTTCAAGTGTAGACAAGCCCTCCATCAATTAGGGGAATCCCCCACCGCTGTCCAAGTTCCCATCTGTTGCATGGATCTCTCTCCATTGCACTGCATCTTACCCACTTATGTATATTGGGGCAAAGCAGGGACAAAAGGATGCCATTCTGATTTCCTGTGTGACCTTGGACTAGCCACTTTTACGGCCAGATTTTCAAAAGAGCTCAGCAGCATCTCTGGTTCTCAATAGATGCTGAGTTCTTTTGAAAATCTGGGCAATGATCCATCTGTGTCTCTATGCTCGGCCTGTAAAATGGGGATAATACATTAATAACCATTCCTTTCTCTCACCTGTTATCTGTTTAGGCTGTGAGCTCCTGAAGGCAAGGACCACCAATCATCCTGTGCGCATGTGCATGCGTGCAGTGCCTAGCACAAAAGGGCCCTGATCTTCTCATAACATTTAAGGCCAGACGTGATCATCACAGAATCTTGTCTGATCTCTGATCACAGGCCATTAAATCTCACCTGGATAACACTATATTAAGTCCAAAGATTTTAGTTAGACCAATATATTCCAGTACTTAGGAAACTAAACTGTGCGCCTCCAGCAAAGAACAGGCAACTTCCAGGTGGCAACAGTACCTGAAGTCTCCTCAGTGGCAGGGTATTAACTAGGTGAGAGCTGCTTAGCTGATTCTAGTAGATAACCACGTCCCCTGATATGAAGGAAGGCAACCCCACCATCACCCCAATGTCCCTTGGTTAGGAGGTCTAGCTACTACCGTGGTGATAACACACACCTGTTTTAACTCCAAAAGATAGCTGGAACATGCAAGTCCTATCATAGAAATTAATGCTGGTAGAAGAGTAAATGCCAATTAGGTGGTGACATCTATTCCCCCCTGGCCAACGCAAGCCTGCTCCCCAGAGTGTCTTCTCCAAGCGTTTGTCAGTTATGTTTTCAATGATTGAAAATATGGGGCTTCCACCTCCCACATCTATTGGGAAGCTATCCGACTAGATCATTTAATTGAATGCCTCCAGGGATTTCTTATAAAATCAGAGAGCAGTGTTGTTAGCAACTAGAGCTGGTTGGGTTATTTGTTGCAAGGGTAATTGTAAATTTAGCTCTCTCTACTGCTCACAGATCATTCACGTGTTGATCCTGGTTTCTGCCAACATGCTCATTAGTCATAACTAAGTAACCATCAAGGAGTTGTTCATGAGTTATTCTCTTCAGCTGTTTGTCATGGGTGAGATCAAGTGGGTGAGGTAAGAACTTTTATTGGACCAGCTTCTGTTGGTGGAAGGTGTTTTTGAGTTTCACAGAGCTCTTCCTCAAGTCTGGAAAAGGCAACTGGGAGTGTCACAGCTAAATACAAGGTGGGATAGATTGGAGAGCATAAAGTGTTTCCACATGTTGTAGTAGAGCACTTAAAATAAAGTGGGCATGTGCAGTGACAGGAAAAAGGATGGTTGGTAGGCAACAGGGTGGGTTACAAATTTTTGCAATGAGCCAGGAAAGAAACCAGTGTCTCTGTTAATTCCATGCTTTTTAGTGTCCAGTGGGTTAGGAATTTACGTTCCCAGGCTCATCTGTTGAAGATGTTTGTGCAGGTTTCCTTTGAGAATGAGGACTGAAAGGTCACAGAGGGAATGCTCACTTTGTGAAAAGTATTGGTCAGTGTGTGATTGGGTATTTTTGTCTTTTATCATTTTTCTCAGTAAGTTCATTCAAGAGCATAGTAATAGTTTCACCCACATAGTTGTTGTTGGGGGCATTTAGTGTGCTGAAAGAGATACAACAAGCTGTGATAACCATATGCAGGACCAGTAAGATCAAAAGAATTAAAAACAGCCACACTGGGTCAGACCAATGGTCCATCTGTCCTTGTGGCCAACGCCACGGACTTCTGACAGTGGCCAATGCAGGTGCTTCAGAGGGAATGAACAGAACAGGTGATCATCAAGTGATCCATCCTCTGTCACCCATTCCCAGCTTCTAGCAAACAGAAGTTAGGGATACTTCGGAGTATGGGTCTGCATCCCTGCCCATCCTGGCTAATAGCCATTGATGGACTTATCCTCCAGGAACTTATCTAGTTCTTTTTTGGGCTGTTTTATAATCTTGGCCTTCACAACATCCTCTGGAAAAGAGTTCCACAGGTTGACTGTGCGTTGTGTGAAGAAAAACTTCCTTTTGTTTGTTTTAAACCTGCTGCTTATTTATTTCATTTGGTTACCCCCCAGTTCTTGTGTTATGAAAAGGAGCAAATAACGCTTTCTTATTTACTTTTTCCACACCAGTCATGATTTTATAGACCCATGGATCTTGAAAGGTTGCGGGGGAAGAGATTGGTCATCATAGCACAGGAGATCTGTCTGAAGGTTTTATGCCTGTTCTTCTGACAGAGTCTGGTGTTGATTTGAGTTGGTGTGTCTTGGTCTGTGGGGAGCTTGCTTCTGATGATTGGGGGGGGGTGTTGAAAGCCAGAAAAGGGGGTTCAGGAAAGATTTCTGTTGGGAATAGTTTGTAATTGTTTGGTAATACTCCACATGGGTCCCAGTGTGCAGTGGTAGGTGATAACTAGGGATGTGTGGTCATGATTTTTTGTTTTTCATTTTTTCCTGTTTTGGAGGAGGTTCTCTCAGGATATTTGGATGGCCCACTCTAGGATGTGATCTCTGGTAGAGTGGTCATTGTTAACACTTTCAAGTGTGGTAAGGTGTGTATCCCAGACTTTTTGTTTGACGCATATTCTGAGTGCTGACTGTAGATGACAGATTTCTTTGTGTTTGGGGTGATTGCTAGATCTGTGGAGGTAAGTGGGGTGCTCTATGGGGTTCCTTGTCTATAGTTGTCAGTAGGGTTCTGCTGAAGCAAACCATGGTGTTTAGGAAGTTGATGCAGGTGTGGGCATGTTCTAGAGAGAGTTAGGTGGATGGGTCGTGGTGATGGTGGTTGAGGTTGTGGTGGAAATCTGTGAGGGAGTTTAGCTCATCTGTCCAGAGGATGAAATCATCATCGGTGTATTAGGTATATCATTGGTTTTATGGGTGAAATTCTCACTTGGGCAGAAGGACCCCTTCCCCGCCTCCTCACCCCTCCAAGGATTACACCTCACTTAATTCTCTTTCGTCAGGTTCTCATATCGAGCCTATCACTGTGGTTTCTTCGTGTCTTCCAGTAGTGCATTAACTGATGCAACTAGCACCTGTCATGATGGGTTCTTACCTTCTTTTCCCTCTTCCTCTTCTCTGGGGCAAAGTTGGGTGTGGAATCCTCCTTGGTCCCTCACCACTGCTGTCTCTACCAGGTGGGGCTTAAGTGGGACATGGAACATGTGCTGCCCCTTCATAGAGGAGTGAACTTCACCCTTCTCCAAGTTTAAGGCCAGAAGGACCCATTGAATCATCTAGTCTGACCTGGGTGCCACAGGCAATTCATTGTCACTCAGACACTCCTATATTAAGCCAAAGACTTCAGTTAGATGAGAGCATTTCAGTCACCTGGAGACTAAAATGTTGTGTGCCATGGGCAGAACAGGAGAGACCAAGGTACACCAATGCCTGAGGTCCCTGCTATGGCAGAGAACTGATGCCCAGAGGATCCCAGCAAGTGATCAATGCCCTATGGTACAGAGAAAAGAGGGATTCCACATTCACCCACAAGGTCCCTGCCAATCTGACCTGGGGGAAATACCTTCCTGACCCCAAATCGAGTGATCAATTTGACCCTGAGCATGCGAGCATGGCCCACCAACCAGACATCTAGAAAGAATTCTCTGTACCACTACAGAGCACTGGTCTGTCCCATCCTCTTTTTGTTTAATCATTTATGGCATGTGACTGGACATTTAAGTCACATGTTACTATTTCATGCTCTTTGATGGCATGACTGAAATGATTAGGACAGAAGAACAGAAAATAGCCTGATGAGCGCTCCAGGGTGAATTTTCAGGCCTATGATCCTTTGTCTTTGATTTTGTGAATCCTTCAGTATTTGTGACAGCTCCACACTCAGCTGGCATCCAATCAAGTCCTTGATCATGAATGACGTAGCCCCAACACCAGCAGTGGAGCGAGGTGGGCCTGTTTTATTTGCAAACATGGGGCTGTGTAGGCATTACAAGTCCTGCCCTATTCTCTATCTTAGGTACTGATACATCGCCTATTACTGGATGTATCTGAGCATCTCATAGTCTTTAACGTATTTATCTTCACAATGCCCCTGTGCTATTATCCCCATTGCGCAGATGGGGAAACAAGGCACAGAGACTAAATGACTTGCCCAAGGTCACACTGGCAGTAAGGACGCAGGTGCCCTGAGTCCCCCAAGGAAGTGCCCTCGGGGCAGGAGATTCCTTCCTATTAGCAACACAGACATTTTTAATAGACTATATTTATTTTGCTAATGTCCCTTTAATTCTAAAGCTCTCGCTCCTAATGTTTCCCCCCTGCACTGTTACAAGCATTGACGATGACCCCAACGGGAACGACTGACTTGCTCTTAAGTGGCACTTGCCACGTTTGACTAGGACTTACAACAGCTGATTAGCTGATGTTTCGTCCTTAATTAGGAAAACCACTAAAAATGTCACCCAGAAAGCTGTGTCCCAGAGCAGCAAAGCTACCACTCTGGCTGCTCACTAATGCAACGCTCATCCAGGCTGAGAGAGAGAGACTTATTCTGAAATTCCGTTTGTTTGCTCTGTCTTCTCCAGCCATTTAAGGATGGTCCATCTAGCCCAGTATCCTGTCTTCCGACAGTGGCTAGGTGGACCATTGGTTTCAACACCACTTGTGTGAGTCAAGTCTCCTTTGTTTCCCCAGCTAATTGGACTGAAGGTCAGGGCTAGGGATCACCTGAACCATTTTAGAAACCTCTGCATAGCTCCAAATGCCCGGGGTGGTCTTCATCTCTGTAGCAAAGCTGGGGATTTTGAGGTGTGCTTAGCACCTGCCACCCTATGGGACAATGCAGGAATTAGTCTAAAGTGGCACTGAGTGAGAGGAAGGATGGCCTTGCAGTTACGATGTGGGCCTGGGGCTCCAAAGATCTGGTGTCCGGTACTGCCTCTGCTTAAAGTTACCTGATTTGTGTAACCTTAAACAAATCACTTCTCTTTGTGCCTCAGTTCAGGATAATAACCTTTCCCTATCTCCTCAAGCTGTTGCGAAGGTAAATTTACCCACAGAGAGGAACAAGGAGGTGCACTCCCGTGCCTGAGAATGAGCAGCAAAAAGAGGGGCAATGAAGAAAAACATAGGAATCCTCTTTTAAGAAACAATAACCTCCCAACCTTCCAGAAATCCAGTGCATTGGAAGTTTGGCTCAAGCCCCAGGGAGAAGCAGCAATTTAGCATATGCAATTAGGAAGCTATTTGCCCGGATATATCTGTTTACCTCCTGGGCTAAAAACACCCTAGGAAAATTTCTGAATCTTTTTTTCTTCTCCTTCCCTGCATTTAAGGGTAAAAAAAAAGGGATGCAAAACTATTCAGGCTTTCTTTCATTTGTTCATTCTTTTTTCACACCAAGCACTTCCAAAGTTAATTTCAAAAAGCTGGGAACACTGATAGTTTTAATTAATCCAGTGCCTAGGGAAATACGATTTGTGTAGCCAGACACTCATGCCTTCTTCAGGATAGCTATCTCGCTCCAGTTAATTCTGATGTTCCCAACTTGGTGGTGATTACAGCTGTGACTCGTGTCGCTTTATTTTATTTTATCATAAAGGTAACATGCCAAGCTATTTTTTTTCTTCTCGCTGCAGGTGGGGTCTCGCTTTGCTACAGCTACAACTGAGTTTCCATAATACGTTTCTTCCCTACAAGGATTTGTAAAATTTAGACCTGGCTGAAACCTGAGGAGTGACGTCCATTTCAAAAGAACAGAGCGCAGGGTGGCCAGGAGCCAGCGTTAGAGTGTAGTGGAAGGGTTCAGGGACTTAGGAGTCAAGACGCTTGACTTCTATTCCCCAGCTCACTTACTGATCTATTGTATGATCAGCAGAAAATCACTTTGCCTCTGCTTCTCCTCCGTCCATTTCTCTATTTAGGTCATGATGGAAGGCACCCTCTTTCACTATGTGCCTGGTGTACATTGTTCGGCACCATGGAGTCCCGATCTCACGTGAGGTTTCTAGGTGCTCCTTTAACATTGATTATTTAATTAAAGACCTTGATTCTCCACTCCTTTACACTATGGTAACCCTGTTGACTTCAGTAGTTATTCCTGATTTACACCAGCGTAACAATCTGATCCAGAAGCCATTGAAGACTGTGTAAAGACACCCATTGATTTCAATGGGCTTTGGGTCAGTCCTTAAGGGAGAAGAGAACCAGGCATGTTTTGGGGGGTTCTGTTCCCAACCTGACACATGTCACTGGGGCAGTCCAATGGTGGGTATGATCCAATAATATTTGTTAAAAAATGTATTTTAAAATTTAAAATAAACAATTTGGGAGAGGGGGGGTTCCCCAAATTATTTATCCAGCTCTAGCGCCAAGCTAATAATTTAACAGCTAAAGTACTGGAGAAATTTGGTGATGTTTTTTAGACTATATTATTTGATTTAAAATTAACTAATTTAAAAAAAACAGGAGACCGCTGGGATCCTCCAGCCTGACATCCTGCATCATACAGTCCAGAGAATCCTATCCGGTGATCTCTGCATCAGGCCCATCATTTGTAGGCGAGCTACAGAACGTATTTGAAAAGGACTCCTTGGCCAATGGAGTCACTGCCCTAGAATAGTCGAAATGATTTCTGTATCCAGGCTGAGATCCAAAATATGCTCAAGCTCATCCGCAGTAGGCAAAGTCCTAAAGGCCAGAACCCTCCGCTCAACCAAAGATTACTGTAACAGTATTGCTGGTGCCAGCACAGATGTTAAGCAGAGCATTGCAAACCGTACCGCTTACTACAGAACTAAAGTGGCTTGCAAAAGGGCTTGTCTGCCTTGTGGCTTTGGAGTGCATCCTGGCCTTTCTTATCCACACGCGATCTCCTGTACGGACGGACCCTCGTTAGCATGTTGATTGAATGTTTGCTAATGTGCTGTGTGTGAGTGCAAATGAAACAAAACAAATCACATGCACCACAGATGCTTCTGTCAGGTGCAGCCCTTTTTCTCTCTGTGGGAAGTAGACCCCTGGGAGAAGGATTGGAGAGAGCCCTGGTTAGAGGACACTCAAGCCATCAAGACAGTTGATCTGCATTGCTGTAATGGCCCTCCTTGTGCCAGCCTCCTGGCTGTCTGCTGGCGCGAGACCCTTGCCTTTCTGCAATGTCTTGTGTCCTCCCTTTCACTCCCCATCAGGAAGGTGAATGGTTCAGGCCCCATTTCTCCCCATAATCTAGCATAAACTCTGCGCTTTGTAGCCAGTTAGCTGAGGCTGGCATTTGGAAATGACATTTAAAGGTCACTGCCAATCTTCCTGCTTGGAGAATATGGAAAGAAGGCGGTAGCGGAGGATTTGGGGACCCGTGTAGTCATCTAATGAGCATTTGTGTGAGGCTATTAGCTGTACATGGCTGGGGTGAGGAGCAGATCAGGTGCAGCCTTCAGAATGAGAGAACAGGGAAGAGTTGCGGGAGATCCTTGTAACCTACTGCCTGAGCCACAGAAGATAGGAGTTGTTACAGCCCTAGCTAGGAAGACGCGTTGTTTGCTCAGGCAGTAATGGCTCATACTTTTACCTCCGGAGATCTGAAGTGCAGTCTCTGCTGTGCCAGCTGAGGTAGCAGCCATGACATAAGCTGAAAACAAGGCTCATCAAACACTGGTTCTTGACTGCGACTTTGCCATGCCCTAGCAACGGAGCGGGTGGATATGTAGAGTGAGAGATTCTCTCCCTTGTGCAGAGAGCCAACATGAGGTTTATGCACCACTCAAGGCCTCAAAATAAGAGTTGAGTGGGGCAAATAGGTGGTCTTGTGCTGGCCCCTCAGCACAGTGGTGAATTTCAGAAACACAGCTGCAGGGGGGAATCAGTTAGTGTGGGGGAATGAAGCAATTTGTTATGGCCATAGATGCTGAGCCACTACACTAGCCAAAGTGCCTGCTTAGAAGAGAAGAATAATCATGTGGTAAAAGCCTTGGACTCAGACCTGGGACACCTACACTTAATCCCCAGCTCTGCCCCCCAGTCTCTGTGAGACCCTGGACAAGTCACTTAGGGCCAGATTTCTAAAGGTTGGTTTTTGAAATCAATGGGAATTACGCTCCCAAATATCTTTTTAAAAATCTGGGTCCCAGTCTCTCTTTGCCGCCATTCCCCCTCTGTAAAAGAAGGGTAATAACCCTCCCTTATAGTCTATCTTGTTGCTTTAGATTGTAACCTCTTTGGGGGAGGGATGCCTTTTTATGTGTATGAACAAATACATTTTTGTGGCCTTCTCTGTGTTACCCTAACACAAATAGTGAGACTTCATTACAATCTCTCTCAGCCCCCTGTGGAACTGCAGCAGCAAAACTGAAGGCTGGCTTTTATAAATCTGAAAACTCTCTCTGGATCCCAGGGGAGGTAAGGAGTTTGGGCTTTGCCAAGGATCTTCTGTATGGGGCATTGATAACACAGAATGTTAGCCTGTGCATTCCCATTTACATCCACGATCCAAACTAAACACATCTCCACCCGACAGAAAATAAAGCTTTCTGTTCCCTTTGTATTTGGGCTGTGCACACAGCTGGTGCAGGCATTGATTAACTGATACAGCAGGGCGCCATTGCAGTGCGGTTCTGAGTATGATTCTAGCACCCACTCCTCGGAGTTTTGTGGTCAGAGGCAATGGAGATGATAGGCTTTCATGCACACACCTCTCCAGTGTACGTGCAGGACCATCATGCCCTAAAGAGATGGGCTGTCAGGATGAAGCAATGTCTGGGAAATTCTTCCAGACATCCTTGGTGTGATGCAGTTTCTGCACATGCATGGATCTCAGCACTCGAGCTCCTCACGCTGGAGCGCACAGCAACCAAACCACAGAAAGGCCAGTCTGCTTTTCCTCCTCGGTATGAGACTGCCAGCAGCAGAGTCATTTCTAGCTGGCCTGCCAACTGGGCTCCTTCAGGAAGGAAGGACCCCTAACAACTTCCTTGCAATTATTCACAGGCTGATCTCATTTTCTGGGTCATTTCCACACCTCCCTTATACCTGCCCAAATCCTCCATCTGGCCACAGCAAGTCACCCTGTGATCAGAGCAGAGTAGTGAAATGGAGCCTGTGAAACCCGCCCCTGGCACTACAGAGGCTTTGATTGGAGAGCTGGGAACTTCATGCCCAGCATCCTTAAAAACCAGGCCTTTTGCATGCACCAGAGGCAGGAAGTGGCCAGGCCTTTCTGTTTGGATGGGTAAAAGCTCCTTAAGAGCCTCAACCAAAATGAAGAGAGAACCCCTTGCAGCAGCAGTACAAACAACAATTCCCAGACCATACAGCTCAAGCAAGTGAAAGAAATGGTTCTGACTTAGGCCCAGCACCTCCTCCTCCTGGCTTCTCTCTCTCTCCTTCCTTTTCTCCCATTTGCTCTTTCCCCCCCCCCTTCTATTTTCTTCCTCCCACTTCACTAACAACTTTTTTCTTTTCGTGGCAGAACGCACCACCTGATTCATTCTACTTGTACTGCTTTATTTGTAAAGGGATCAATTTGCCTGCCCTCTGCAGGGGAAGGATTTTGAGTTCGTATGCACCACAGGGAGTAGGGGAAGCAGACAGCAAAGAAGCAGTGGGGTCACCCCAAAGCCTGTACTGCAGCCCCCAGGCTGCTCTAGTCACTGTTGCACCTCTCATTCTATGGTGCAGGGCAAGAGGGAGTAGATCCACACAGTGGCAAATTATGAACTTTTATCACCTACTGCTGTTCAACCCCAGACCCTGCTATCTGGGACATAGAATGGCCCCCCACAGAGCTATTTATCCCCTGCTGAGCACATACCTCAAATTGGCTCCCCTCATCCTGCCTAGTCAAGCTGCAGGTCCTGCTACAAACAGGGCCCTGAACAGCCATGATAGTCTCCTACAAAGGATGCTGGTAAATCCCCATACAACTAAATCTACATTAGAGGGCCCTGCTGCCCTCTGGGTTGCTCCTTGAGAGTCGGCACCTGTAGGGATTAGCTCCAGCGTCAACTGAGAGTAGAGCTGATTGAAAGTTTGCCACTTTTGCCCGCCCATAAAATAGCTCTTCAGATGCAATGGAAGTTTTTATTAAAGAGGTTGCTTTTGTTGAAAATAGTGGGGTTTTCCTTCCCCCTCCCTCTGACAACCCCCCCCCCCCAAATATTTCAAAGAATTTTTGGAAAAGACAGGAGGCGATTTTCCTTTTAATTGAAGTTTTTATGGGGGGAAAATCCCTTTAACACAGCGGTTCTCAATCAGGGTACATGTAGCCCTGGAGGTATGCAGCGGTCTTTCAGGGGGTACATCTGCTCATCTAGATAGTACTTTTTAATGTAGCCTGTTGTGAAACTAGGCAACTATCGAAGTCACTACAAACTAAAATTGGTTTATGCTGCTCTATTTACTATACATTGCAATGTAAATAGCATATTTATATTCAAATTTATTTTATAATTATGGTAAAAATGAAGATGTAAACACTTTCAGTAATAGTGTGCTGTGACACTTATCTTTGTCTGATCTAGTAAGCAAGTAGTTTAAGTGAAGTGAAACTTGGGGGTACACAAGACAAATCAAACTCTTGAAAGAGGCGCAATACTTTGGAAAGGTTGAGAACCACAGCTCTAACAGATCTTCTCAGCACCTGTAATGTAACAGCGGAATTTAATCCTCTCCTGGTCTGCTAATCAGAATAATCTACCACTCATTCCTTCCCACCCATTGCCAAAGACTGTTTTGCAGGAAGTTTCTCCTTAAGTGCCTCCCAGGCAGCTTTTCTAATTAATCTATTAAACCTGTTCAAACTGTTTTTCTTTAACGCTGCACACAGGTGAAGGTCTGGCATGGTCACTCTGACTTCATAGCTGAATGCTTCCCCAGTCCGAGCCATCACGCAAGATCTGTAAGAGGGTTCTGAAGACCTGTGCCATAGCTGCTCAGCCTGCCAAAGAATGAAGGAGATGCCAATTGTAAGAGTATGTAAGACCAAAAGAAGGAGAGACACCCATCATGGACCCCTGCTTGAAGCCTGGGAGCAGAACTAAAATAGTAAGCATGCAATAATATCCCTACAATACCACTAATCAAAGATATGAAAGGAGAAATAAGGTAACTCACAAATGCTAATTGTAGGCAGCAATCAGGTGACACAGGAAAGTTGGATAGCTTTAATTTGCATGTATTTATTTGTGTGTGTGTGTAAATAAAGAGCTGGGGTGTGTGGATTCACACAGATGCAACACTGCCACCTATTGGCTAGAATTAGAACTGCTCAACTATGTGTCATAAGCCCTATACTTGAAGCAGTTAATGGTGATTCTCCTTTAGCTCAAGTGCTTTTGAAGCAAAAGAACCCAAGTTGTATCCTCACTGTTGCTATTAAGTTCCTAGCAGTCATGGAGTACAGCACAATGACAGCTGTGACATTATTATTATTATTATTATTATTAACTAGTATTGCTGCCTTCTGTGCAGCACATTTTCTCTGGTCTAACCTACTTCACAGCATCCCTTTAAGAGGGAGTGTAAATACAGATTTCAAAGCACTGAAAATTATACTTCATATTTCCAGCCAAATAAAAATACAAATGAAGTGTCAAAAATAGAGACTCTTTCCATTCTCTAAACCAGGTTCTAGGGCAATTACTTTCATGTCTCCTAAACAAAACAAATAAGTATTCTGCTTGAACATTTAATAGGATTTGGTTTTGCATAGCATCTTTAAGGCTAAAGAAGCTCTGACTGCTTAACTGGTTTCCTTCAGCTTCTCCTGTTAGTATAGTATGCAGATGATATTGCATATAGATAGCATAGCATCCACAAATATGGGCTGGGCTCCTGCAGGAGAGAAAGTTGCCGTGTATCACAGAGTTTCAGAAGCTGAAGGTAACCAGAGAATGAGGTTTGATTGCTTAATTAATAGGGAAGGGTCAGAAGACCAGAAAGGAGAGAGAAGAGATTGGGCTGGAGACACCATTAGATGAGTAATCAATGCTAGGTCATTGATTCAGTGTTACTGACTCTGAAAGGAAAGTGCACCCTTATTGAAAGAGATTAGGCTGAGTTATATACCTACAGTGTGTGTACATACAAATAATGGATGTATCATTTTAAGACTACAGACATGGATCAGGTCTGTTAAGTCACTTCATACCACGTCTAAAGACAAGGGGGAGGAAACAAATGAAATACATGCAGATGGAAAACGTTTCATATTACAGTCTATACAGTTCAGTTGACATTAGGCTATAGGGAAGAGAAGTGGTTTTTAGTAACTAAAATTAGAAGTTTATTATAAAAGGAAAGAAACTATAAGAGAAGGATTAAAGCAATCAGATACATACAAATGATTTGAAAGTCCATAAGGTTTCTAGAAGAATTGTGGAGTTTGCAGGCTTGTATAGCAGTGCTAAAACAAAAGGTAGTTTAAGCAGAAGTTGACTGGGAGAGGAGCCATAAACATGTATATCAGCTAACTGGCTTTGGGTATTGGACTGTCAGAAGGTTATTTTACAGAATGGTTTAGTTAAAAGCAGTTTGCCTGCAGCTAAGGCTGAACTTCTCCAGTGCTGGAGTGATTATTTAGAACACATGGAAATGAAATCAGTTGGGCCATTTTCAGCATAGGCTACATGGGATTTATTTTTTTGTGATTAATATGATCTATTTGGATTACAGGAACACCAATAAGCTGTCTCATGCTGGGCACTGTCCATACAGGTAGTAAGGGCTGGATGCACAAAATGAGCTGGGCATCTAAGTCCCTGTTGTAGGTGCCTAAGTGCTAGTTTCAAGATCACTGCGAGATACAAAACTTAGAGGATTGTTCCAGTGTGGATAAATAATTAAAGGGTCATTGGCGCTGAATGGGAAAGTGTATCAGAATGACACTATCCAGTAGTTAGGGCACCCCTCTAGGAGATGGAGGCCCCAAGTGCAGTGCCCCTTCCCTCCCAGTGATTTTAA
>ML675745.1:7777464-7826536 GCA_007922155.1 Mesoclemmys tuberculata
GAGAGGGCTTACAGGTGAGAACCCCACACGGCAATAGGTGCCTCCCTGCAGCTTTGACTTAGGTGCCATCTAAATGAGAGGGATGAGGCATGGTACACATGCCTCTTGTTGTAGGGTGGCCAGATAGCAAGTGTGAAAAATCAGGATGGGGGTAATAGGCACCTCTTGTGTAGTAAGTCCACCCCATCCCCCTCAGTGGAGAAATTTGGGGCAGGGTGGTGGTGACAGGGCTGCAAAGCTACTCCAGGTTTGCAGTCTATCCAACTGGAGTCTTCCCAGTCATGTATTTCAAGGGACTGGGTCAGAGTGACCACCCTTGGGCCTGGGGCAGTGCAGCCTAATGGTTGAAGTCAATAGACACCCTTGGGCCAGGGCAGAGTGGCCTAGCAGCCAGAGTCAGAAGTCACCCTTGCATCAGGGCTGTGGTATCACCCCAAAGGGGATTAGGGAGACATGGGCCTGCCCAACTCCACCATATCCCAACCCAGGACCCTGTGCATGGTAGGGGTACCCCCACCCAGATCAGCAAGGATCCCACCTCAACACACTGACCTGTCACCAGCAGGAGGTACCAACCCTGTGCTCCTAGGCCACTTCCTACCACAACCTCCACCACTGTCACCTGGGGCTCATCAAATTCTCAGGGTCTCCTCACCTCAGCATTCAGACTGTCAATGGTGTCCCAGGGGTCTTGTTTCAGTTCTGCAGTCCCTCCAACTCAGGGCTGAATAGGACCAGAGCGCCTACCAGGCATCCTTTCTGAATGAGCTATGCTGCTCCCTTTTATCCTAGGCCAAGAGTTGGCGCATGCCCAGAAGAGTCTGAGGGGTGGGGCTTTCACTGGCCACAGAGCATGGTTAACTCTTTCCTTTCAGGGTAGGCACACCTCACCACAGCACCTGTGTAAGAAAAGGCTCTGAATATGAGGACTGTCCTTATAAAATCGGGACATCTGGTCACCCTAATTTGTTGGCATTTCCCGCTGTCTAGTCCAAGTGGCAGACCCTTGCCTTGTATGCTGGCTTTTGTGGATTGCAGCCTAAAGTGCCTCTCTCACCCCTTTCATTGTGGAGGCTTTGTGGATTGCAATGCTTTTTTAAATTCCTAAAAGTTAGCTATTGAGACAACCAGCGCCTCACTCCTTGTGTGCATCCCATCCTACCAGACAGCTTCAGCCCAAAGCACTTAAAATTTAAATAGAAGAATTGGCAACCCCATTTTCCCAACTGGGAAATGAACTACAGAGAGATCTATGGGATTTGCCTGATGTCAAACAGTGAGCCTGTGTCACAGAGAGGAATTGAATCCATGTTTCCTAAGTAATAGGTAAGTACCTGACATGCCATTCTCTCCAGGGATATGGGATAAACTAGTATTTAGAGACCTTCATCTTTCAGCTTGTAGAATGTCAAAACTCCCCTTGATTTAACCGAGAGTTTTGTCTGAGTAAGGACTGAGTGTAAACTGGGTAAAGCCATTTGGTTTAGGATTAATAATCCTCAAACTACTCATAGAAACAAAAGGCCCCCAGGGCAAATAATATGCATTTAAAAATGTGGCATGTGAATGGCTTTGATGCTGCAGATGCATTAAAAGGACAGGAGTACTTCTGTATGGGGGGGAATTGTAGTAGTAGTGGTCTCGGAAACACATCAACTTGCAAGTGAAAATAAGAGATTGTCAGATGGGTGGGATACTCATCATACAATAATGACTGTAAAAAAGGGCATAGTTACTATGAAAGCGCTACTGACATCTCAGAGAGAGTTAAAATTCCCCTGTCTTGAAGGAAAGAAGTGTATTTTATGGAGGAACTCAATGGTATTCACCTTGCAGTGCAGGACACTTTCTGCAGGGTAGACAGGTGGAATTTTTTGGCTCTCAGTCCAATACCCATTCAAGTCAATGGCGATGCCTCCACTGATTTACTGCACGTTGGTTCAAGCCCTACGCATGTCACAAATCGTGAGCTCAGCAGGCAACTTCTTCCACTTCCTCCTCAATCCACAGTGAAGCCTCACCACACAGTCTCCCAGAGAAAGGCAGATCACACTGAAGGCTCCAAATGTACCAAACTAAGGTACTTGTAAGGCACCACTATCAGAGCGATAGAGCTCACTGTCTTTAATGCATTTCTTTACAGTACCCCTAGGAGGCAATGCTATTTTCCTCCTTTTACAGGTGGAGAGCTGGGGCACAGAGGGATTAAGTCACAGAACTTGTCTCTGCCAAAGTAGGTAATTGGATCTAGTTCTCCCACGCCCCAGACTAGTTCCCTGGCCATTGGACTGGTCCCCTTTTTCCTGGAGACATGCCACCTGTCTACCCTCCCCCCACACCTTTTTGTCTCTTATTCTCCCTTTTCCATAAGCACCAGCACTTAGATCACATATCATGGAAACCTGAGATGGATGGATGGATACATAGGGGGGAGAGAAAGATTCAAGAGAGAACACTCTTCCTGTCTCAAATCAAATTAAGAAAGCTCTCACATATGAATCTGAGTAATGCCAAGCCCTTCATTCCATCAAAACCTCAATTACGCAGAGTGCACTTCCCTCCTCAGCATCATCAATAAAGCATAGTTAGCAAAAGGACATTGCTATTATACTACTATAATCACAGGCCATAAAAAAACACAGTGAAAGATGCCACTGAGAGTAAGGGGGGGATCATGTCCATTGTAACAGCTTACTTTTGAATTTAGAGATACACCTCCTGGAATGGCTTTATTTAGTGGGCCAGATCCTTAGCTGGTGTAAATCAGCGTAGTTCCTTTGACACCAGTGGAAATATAGCAATTTACTCCAGTTAAGTATCTATTTAATATATCTATCTAGTCACTTCCTCATTTGTGGTAAATCAGCATAGCTCTTTGAAAGTCAACATATAGGTATGTGTATATGTATTTATAGTTAGATGTATGGATAGATACACACGTATATGTAGGATATTTTCTCTCTAAAATATTAAAATAAATTACCTCTTTTTTTCCGAATACAGACATTAATTCTGTTTCCAGGAGATTTGTCAAAGCAGTGGTCCGTGTTTGCATAACAAGCTCTTTGGTTATGCTGCACCGAATATAAATTACCACGTTGTCAGGCTCCAGATCAGAATCATTGGGTTTGAAGCAGAATCTTTCACATTGATTAAGATGTACTTTGTGTTATGTGCATCTGTAATATCTAGCTGTCGGAAAATGTGCCCGAAAGGGGCTTTTCACCAAATGAAATGGCATTGGGAAATGGCTTAGGGATGTGCAAATGAGTTGTGGAAAAAATAAGAAACCCCTAGAATGTTGGAGAGCGCCCAGGATATTTATCTGCTTGCATTTCCGCCTTCTCCCCCTCTTCTGGTTTACAGAGAGGGGTCAATGTGCAGAAAGACTTTAGGGAAGGTTATTTCAGCAGTATTTCTGGCTCACCTCGTAGTGGACACAATGGAAATCTCATGAGAGAGCCAGCACTTGGGTACAGGATGGGCGCCCAAGCCCTACAGGAATCGGCTGGTTGGTCACCATGTGTATCTATGGATAGATGGGGTGTGTAGGGGAAAAACAGATAGAGGAGCAAGTGAATGAGGCCTGGAAACTTAAATTCCCTTCCTCCCTCCCCCGTCTCAGGGGTTAACAAGAACATTTAGTTCCTGTAAAACCAGGCACTCCTCTCTCTCTCTAACAGAATAGGTGAATATTTAGAACTCCAGAATGATAGGGCCTTTTCTTCTAACCTATTTGTTGTGTTATAACCTCATTCCCAACCTACCCCATATATATCTTCTATCTCTGACATACAGCCTGTAAGCTGGCTAACGCATGGCCTGCCGCCTTTGCTACTTTGCTGTAAATGGTATCCCTGTGCTGGTGGGACATAGCTGCCTTTGATGGATACATGAGTGGCCTGGCTTTTTCTTTGGCGACACTTGTGTAGCTTGTTATGCCAATAAAGCCTCAGTGAATTTAACTGGATTTGACGGGACAGTGCCTAGCACCGTGGGGCTCTGATCCTTCATCTGGGTTGCTGGGCACTATGGGGGTTTCTAGTGGTGTGCTGGAGTGGACGGTGGGAAAGTCAGGACTCCTAGCTCTACCGTGGATGTGTTGTATCATCTCCAGCAAGTCACCTTCCCTCCTCCTGTTGTGTTGTCTATTTGGATAGTAAGCTCTTTGGAGCAGAGACTCGTTTAGTTTATGAACAGCGCCTAGCACCAGGGGGCCCTGATCTCAGCTGAGGGCCTGCGTACAAATAAAATTATAATGACAGATAAATAGCCTCCATCCTGGCACTGTGGACCTGAGAGGCTTGGGTAGTTCAGAGTAACTTGGCATGGGAGCCTCTCCAGCCAGTCAGCTCATTTAAGGCGCCTTGGCATTGTGGGTAATGGGGCAGGCACTCTCCAACTGCCTCTTTGCTCTGCTGTTGTGCTGCAGAACATGAAAGGAATGAGGGAAACTTGGTGCCCATCTGTCCTCCTGTGCCTTGTAGACACAAACTCTCTGATCCTGCCTGGGTCAGTCTGTTCTGCACTGTAGCTTCTCCCCACCACCTTCAGGACAAGTGCAGAGTCCTGCACTTAGGATGGAAGAATCCCATGCACAGCTACAGACTGGGGACCAACGAGCTAGGCAGCAGTTCTTCAGAAAAGGATCTGGGCGTTACAGTGGATAAGAAGCTGGGTATTAGTCAGCAGTGTGCCCTGGTTGCCAAGAAGGCTAATGGCATATTGGGCTGCATTAGTAAGAGCATTGCCAGCAGATTTCAGGAAGTGATTATTCCCCTCTATTCGGCATTGGTGAGGCCGCATTTGGAGTATTGTGTTGAGTTTTGGGCCCGCCAATACAAAAAGGATGTGGACAAGTTGGAGAGAGTCCAGTGGAGGGCAACAAAAATGATTAGGGGGCTGGAGTACAAGACTTATGAGGAGAGGCTGAAAGAACTAGGCCTGTTTAGTTTGCAGAAGAGGAGGGGGGATTTGATAGCACCTTTAACTACCTGAAAGGGGGTTCCAGGGAGGATGGAGATAAGCTGTTTCCAGTGGTGGCAGATGACAGAACAAGGAGCAATGGTCTCAAGTTGCAGTGGGAGAGGTTTAGGTTGGACATTAGGAAAAAGTTTTTCACTAGAAGGGTGATGAAGCATTGGAATGGGTTACCTAGGGAGGTGGTGGCATCTCCATCTTTAGAGGTTTTTAAGCTGCGGCTTGACAAAACCCTCGCCGGGATGATTTAGCTGAGGATAGTCCTGCTTTGAGCAGGGGGTTGGACTAGATGACCTCCTGAGGTCCCTTCCAACTCTAATATTCTATGATTCTATGCTGAGCAGGAGAAAAGTCCCCCATGCCACCTTGAGTAACGAGCACGAGCTGTGCCCACTGCTTTCCCCCACCCGAGCTAGACCTCTCTGCCTTGCAGTTACAGTTTCCTAGAGCCCAGCTTTGTTACAGTCAGAGCTGTGGGCAGACAGTGAGTTCCTTCCGTAAGCTACTCAGAGACGGCAGCCTCATGCAGAGTTTGGTTTGGTCTCCGAATCAATTTTTCAGTGAGATGTGTTATCGCAGGCACGCACCAAAAAAAAAAAAAAAAAAAAAAAGTCCATTAAACGTATAAACCCCAGACTGTATCTCCCCCTCTCAAAGGCTAAACTTATCTGCTGAGGCAGTGAACAGCTTGGGGTTTATAAAGTGTAATCATGAATTGCAGTTCCCCTGTCGACGCAGGCAACAGGCATCTGTTCATTTGTTTTAATAAGATAAAACCCTCTCCAGAAGTCAGGGATATGGTCGCCAAAGCTCTTTGCCTTCCTCTGACTTTCTCATTCCAGTTTGCCCGTGTAGCTAGGGACAGTGGAGGCCGCCTGCTCTGATTGCGCTTTGATTTATTTGGTGACTGCCGAGGGAGTCATGGCAAGCTAAGATGTACGACCCCCTTCCCACTTCCCTGCCTGTCGTTGCTGCATGTGCATAGATATAATAGACCAGAAGGTCTCTCCGAGGATGTGGCTCTTTTTTTTTCCTTTTGCTTGTGGATGTCACTTTCAAAAGTTTCTGAAGAAAAAGAATCAAGGCCAGTGATTAAAGAAAAATTTAGAGGGGGACATGCAGGGACTCACATACATAATTAAGAGAAAACTAGGCCCTTAGTCTTGTGGTTACAGTAGGCATCTGGGAGCCAGGACTTTTGGATTCCCTCCTGGGCTTTTCAGTTGTCCTGCTGGGTGATTTTTGTTGAACCTCCAGGCCTCAGTTTCCCCATCTGTTAAACAGAGAAGCACAAAATATTGTCATTCCTGCTTTTGCAAGCGAGCATTCTCCCGCTCTTCTTTCCTTTTGTGTTCGCTTGGAAATGAATATGCAACAGCTTCGTCACAAAGTTAGGGAAAAGCAGAATACAGCTGCTGAATTCATTCCTAATGCACAGCCTTGCAGAGAACCCAAGCATCAAATGACTGTTTGGCAGTTTGCTTTGCTTAGTTCTAGAGGGTGTGGGCCTGATTCTGATTTCACTTGTTCCTCTGTTAGTTTTTTGACTTCTCTAGAGTTAGTCCTGATTTCCACCAGTGTGCAGGCTTTATAAACTGTTTGGGGTAAGGACTGCCATTTGCTACCTATTTGTACCTTCCCTAGCACAGTGGAGCTGCAACTTGGTTGTATGGGGAGACAACTGATATCATATAGTCTTGTGGTCAGTCAGAAACTGCTGAGGCTAGCCCCTGGTACCAGGCTGTGGTGCCTCACCTTCTCATCGCATCTCTTCCCATCGGTAGCATTCTGGCCTGGTAGTTCTGATTCAGTGCTGAGAAGTTTTGCATTGGTAGTTGGAATGCAAGAAAGCCTCAACCATTATGTCACATGGTGACCTCCTGGAAGAGGCCTTACGTAGGGATCGCACGCAAGACATCCGGATCTTACACCTTGGGCCTCTACAGCCTGAAATTAATGACCAGCCCCAGCAGGGGGCTCATACACTCTGTTTATGGTTCGGCCTTTAGAGGGGGACAATTGGCTAGCGTGTTACAGTAGGAAGAAGATATTTGCCTAGTCAGTAATAAAACCATGTGGACAACCTGCTCTTGACAGCAGCAATGATAGGTGAAGCATCTCTGTGGTGGTTTTACCTTGGCCAGAATCCATTTCCCATGATGCAATGCAGTGTCTGCTCTGAGTATGTGGTGTTATACATCATGGGAATCAAATTAAATCAAATTAATTAATATAGCATCCTAGCCCTGGGACATAAAGCATATTAGATAAATACATGATTTAAAATCAGCATAGCTCAATAAAATGTAGGCAGTTTAAAAAACACAAAAATTAAAAACACAAGATACCCCTTCTCCCATAGTCACTTACACTTTTATTTTAAATCAACCCTCACCCCAAACAAAAACACATTATACAAAAATAAATTAACAAGGATTGAAAATACATTATTTGCATTGTGGGAGTTACATGGATGTAGGGGCATCGGAGGAGATGGGAGACTGGCCCATGGAGGAGAATGGGAGTATCAGAAACTCAAACTACAATACCCATGAAGCAATGCCACTCCTCAGGGAAATACATTTAATGCTGAACTAAAATGAAACAAAACCGTTTGATTTGAGAATATCGAAATATTTCATTTTGATTGAAAATGCTGAAATGAAACAGTCACTTCTCAGCAGAATGTTTTTTGAACTTCTTGTTCTGCAAAAAACAATGTTGATATTTCAGTATTTTGGGATGAAAGCAAACGTTGAAATATCAGAATTTTCCTTAGGATGGAAATTTCCATTTTTCTAACCTCTGATGCTCATCAAGTCTGACCGACTGAACACAGCACAGAGGATTCCATTCCTTCATTAAGCTCGTAACTTCTGGCTGAGCTACAGCATTTCTTTTAGAAAGATGCACCCAACCTTGATGTAAAGACTTCAAGAGATGGAGAATCCAACACCTCCCAGGTAAGTTGTTTCAGTGGTTAATTACCCCTCACTGTATTCCTGTCCTGCATTTGTCTAGCATCGGGTTCCAGGCCCTACCCAGGCTGCCAACAAGAGGGTCATTTGTGACGATGTTTTAGGACACTGCAACTGTGTAGCGGAAATGGAGCGGAGACCTGTCAGCTCATTTCATGCAAGGTTACCGAGTAGCAGCAGATGAGCACGACTTTTGGTCAGAAACCAGAATGTAGAAGGAATTTAAATTGAAAAACGAAGTAGGATTGGGCCCAAATGCTTTGATTATTAAGCCAGTCATGTGCATCGATAATATTCCTCCTTCGTGTTGTGCAGGGGCACCTGGGAACCAGCTACGGTTTAATTGCATTGCTTTAATTTTACCAATGAGGAGCCTTGAGGCAGGTGCACGTGAAAGGAGATTATGATTTGGGAGAGTCTCTTCTTGTTTACTTATTGAAAGAGCACTTCCTTGGTGCCTTCCCTTTCCAGGTAAAGTGCAGGAGATGAGGAAAATGAGTCTGTACTGTCTGTACCAACACAGAGGCAGGAATTTGTGTATTATCATAAGCAGTAATGCATTGGTCCTTACTACTCCCCTGCAGGCAAGATTATTACTCTCCCCATTTTACAGGTGAGGAAACCAAGGCATGGAACGCTGACATGACTTGCCCAAGGTCACACAGGGAGTTTGTGACTGGGCCAGAAACTGAACTCAGATCTCAGTGAATGTTTTTTTCTTCATGTTCGTACAAGGTAATCTCATGCTACATAAATGATTTCTTGCATTCTTTGCTTTGTAGCCATCTTACAGTGCACACCCCGCTGCAGCAGGCAGCTCTGTTCTGCTGAGCTTCTAAAGACTTGTGCTGCTCTGTCAAGAGGAACCATTTGAACTCTCCAGCCACACCCCCCATCCTCAGGTAAGAGCAGCTGCTCAGGTCACAAGGTAGGCCTGAAATCCATAGACCATTCCTTTGAAGACTCCAAGCCCACAAAACGGTTAGCGAGACAGACACACGCTGGGGCTGATTCTTCTTCAAAGGAAATCTCCCAGTCCATAAATATATCCTCTGAAATGCAGGACAAAACATAATGTATAAAAGATGGAATAGAAGATATATTATGCTATTGCATAGCAATCCTGTCTGCAGCAATTTATAGCTGTGATACGTTCCCTGTTAAAAGAGGTTCTGCTAGCTGATGGAGGAGTTCAATTCATCATGTATCTGTTGCAAACCATCAATATTATGGTTTATCTATTTAAACTGGAAATGGGACCAAATCTTTTGACTGCTAGGTCGGCGGCCAGGAAGGTGAGGGTGTGGAGAACTAAAAAGTGAATTGGAATGGAATAGCAGGGAGGGCTGCAGGCCAGAAGCTGGGTCTGATCATTTAATATAGCTATGGAATTGGGTCAGGCCTAATATCTTCATGAGAATGAAGATGTACCACCCAGCAAGTCCCTGGTATAGGTGGACTTAGGCCCCAGAAGTCCTGACTTCCATAGCAGTGTCTTAACCATCCTTCCTTCCTCCTCAAGTGCATGTGCTTTGCATGCCTGGGGCTGGTAGTTAGGACTCCTGGGTTCTGTTCTTAACTGAGCTACTGATTTGAGCAAGTCACTTTTCTTTGTGCCTCACTTTCTGTGTCTGTAAAATGGGGACAATGGTGCTTGGGGGTGTTGTGAGCCTTAAGTAATTAATGTTTGTGAAGTGCTTTGAGATCATCTGGTGGAAGGAGCGACACTAGGGCAAAGTTTTGTTTTTATTTCTTCTGTTGGCCTCAGGCAGCAAACACAGCTCTGCTCTCTTCTTTTTAGAGAAGTTAAAAGGAACACACAAACCAGACACACAAATGCAGACATGCGCACACACACAGAGACGAAGACTTGAGTGCACAGGTGGACACAAACACACACAGAAAGACACACACCCACACGAATATCACAACAACACATGAAAAGGCACACGAGCACAGGGACTCACACAGAGTATGAGAGCACAGACATACTTACACCAATCCAAATCTGGACTCTCATACATCCAGCTATGAACATGCATGTGAATGTACACTTATAGTCACAGATTAAATTACCAGCCCAGAACCATTTGAGGGCACTAGGGGTAACCTATCAGCTAGAAAAAAGCATTGCTACCACAGGTTAGGTATACATCTGGTGGTCATCACCAGGGTGGGTGTAGATGTTGGAAGTGGTGCATTTTCCTATATCACGTCATGTTTAAATATTGTGGGGCATCCAATCTGAAAAAAATCACAAAAAGGGTCATTTCATAGGTTAATTCATAGAAACAGAGTTTAATGGTCACCAAAGTTGGCAGAAAACTTCTAAAAACAATTGATAACGCAGTTATATACTCAAAATAATACTGGTTTGGAAAGTTTGGGAAATACTTAGCCCTGGTGATATATTGTATTCATTTTCCCATACTACTTTGCCTTTGGTTAAAACAAGTCATGACAATATGAGCTTGTTTGTACCATGTAATACATTAATATTTGTCATCAATTGTAAATCAGACTGCTTTGGTAAATGTTTTCCTGCCTACTATTTTTATGAAGCTATGCAGATAATAAAACCTCTATCCCCTAATTATAAAGCATATATTTTTTTATATCTGCTGGGCTGCAAATGTAAATCTAAAGGATACATGGTACAACTGTAATTATCTTCTTACAATCACTGCATAGAATGCCAATACGTGGAAATACTTATATAACAGTAATGACATTAACTAGAAGAGCTGTAGAATGTCTTGTATGAAGAAGACATACCGGTGTACTCTTATGTAACTCCTACATATAACTATGAGCTATTGAATGCCTAATGCAACACCCCTTACAGCTAGATTTACTCACAAAAAATAGAGTGATAATGCTGACTGCAGTGACTCAAGGGCAGAAAGTTAGAAACCAGGGCACAAACCCCAAAGGACCAGTCACTTATCCCCACTCAATTATGCTTTAGGGCTCACACCAAAGACCATGCTTGGACCAATCCTACAGTAAAGCATATGAAGATTTATTAAATTGGAGACAGAGATTAGTTAGTTACAAGGCTCAGGAAACCAAACATGGAGACGCAAATGAGTTAGTCAAGTTTCAAAAGATAATACAGGCATCTGTAATCATGAAGCTCTATTTGTCCTTTAGAGCTAACTCAGATTAAGGAGTTGGGAATCTCTTTCTTAGGCCTAGTAACAACTTGTCCTTCCTGCCCTGCCCCGTCCCCAAGAGTCCCAGCAGCATAGACATGCGGAGTTGTTTTGGTGTGGGGTTTTTCTCCCTTCTTGCCATGTGCTCTGAGTTGGGAGACCTGATCTTAGTCTTGACCCTATTATCCCCCATCCTGATTTTTCACACTTGCTATTTGTCAACCTAGCTCTGAGTTGCAAACTCTGTCAGTGAGAGGAGTCCACGTGCATGACTCATCTACCTTCACAGGGAGGAGAACAGAACAACAAGAGTCTTCAGTCCTTTTGTTGATGATTCCTCCAGCCAGATGCAGGGAGTTTTCAGTTATAAGATCCACCCACAGCCTGTCTGCTATCCAGGGGTCTCCTTTTTCAGACAGGGCGTAACCATTTCTGCAGAAGAGCAGCTCTTCACGTTAATTAATGTCCCTCTCCTGAATGGCAATTCCTACTTCCACCGAGGCTCACGCTACTCAAGAACAGAGCTATAACAAAGAATATTAATGCAGGCAGCAAGTCACAATGATTCAATAGAGTCCAAAAACTAAACATGTTCTTATAATTCTAATACCCATCCTATCAAAATTACCCTGCAAGTGAGGCAGACAAATTCCAGCTCTGTATCTGTCAGTGTGGAGGGGAGGACAGGCGGAGGCTGGCATTCGCGGGCACCTGGTTTACCAGTATCCCAACAGTAATTTGCAATATTTCCACTCCCCCTCAGCATCTGCGTCTGAAGTGTTCAATGCTCTGCTCTTCTCTGTCTCAGCTACAGGCATGGAAGCACACCCAACTTTCTCTGGGGCTTTTGCACCTCCTTGTTGAACAGGTACTCCTATAACTACACTGCTCAAAGGTGAAGATGACTTCTGGAGCAGCTGGCAATACCATCCTTTTAGGAACAAGCATTCCCATGCTATCACTCAGCCTTTGGTGACAGGGGATACTTTAAGATACTGATTCGTTACATGATTCTATATGTATGGCTGATAGTTTGCATGTTTTAGGTGCTGCACCAAGAAGGCCCTTGGTGGTGGCAGTGTCTTGCTTGTTTTGTTCTTAGCAGTCAATTTGAAGTGCCTGTTATCCACAGATGCTTGCTTCTTACTGTTGTACAACAAAGATATGACTGAGCCATAGCCCAAAAAGCTGCAGGGGCGTTGGACTACCTACCTTCAAATCTTGCTAGTGGTACTGGGCAAGGATTACTTGATTCAGCAACTGCTTGGCTCTTCATTAACTTACTGGTTAGGTCAGGGCTGTCCATGCCATGAATTCAAAGTAATGGTCCTAATTTATAAAGCCATCAACAGGCAGAGACATAGCTACGTCCTGGCCTCTCAGATCATCTTGGTGTGTGACCATGGCTGAGTGTTTCTGCTCTTTGCCCTCAACCTGCTCCAATGGTAGGTAATGGAAGCAGGCTTATAAATGACAGCATGGTGTTAGGTTACTGACATACCACAGCTGATGTTTCACGCTTGTTCTTGGGATGGGAAAAAATCACTTTTCTTTTGCCCAAAGCTAGGGGAAAGATTAGCAGTCTTCACCCAGACTATATCTCACTAACCTTCCCTGACCAGACCAACATACAGGATCAAAACCCAATAATCCAAGCATTATTAGACTTTCACTGTGGTTCTACAATGTGGTGCTGTTAGAAGCAAGAGACCATAAAGGCTGCACCAGCATTTCTGCTTAGAGGTAAGCTTTCCACGTGCTGTAAAGTTCAGAGATGGTCAGGCAGGGCTTCCAAATTTGTATGTGAGAAGGCCTTGGGTAGCGTTCATGGTGCAAATTTGGGGTCATGAGTGAGGGGCTCCTGAGCTTCAGCTCCCCGCCCCTCCTGGCAAATTGTCTGGGTTAATTTTAAAGTGCTCTGAAATGTAAATGCAGAGCCAGATTCGCTTGAGAACGGGCATGCCAGATGAAGCCCAGAATCACAGCTGGGGTACAATTTGGTGGTCAGTGGATGATTAGAGCTTCCCCCTTCCTTTGACCTGTTCCTTCAAGGGGGCAAACTGTCCAGGGAACTCCAGCAGAGTTGTAGGGGGAAATACAGGCCGTGCTGAGCTGGGGAGTGAACTGACACTGAGTGTGCTCAGTACATCCCAGGTGCACAACACTCAGTTCAAGGGAAGTAAGAATGGGCTCACTCAGGCTACATCCCAGTCACAGAAAGCCAGAGCCACAAAGGGAGCTAAGGCCCAGCTTTAGGCAACACTGTGCCCCACAAAACCCCTCCTTGGCTGTTGCCCAACCCTGGAAGCACCTGACGTCACTTGGTGCCTATGTTTCTGCCACTGAGCACATATACTCCTACCTCACCCTAGGCAGCAGATGCCTCGCTCATGCCGGAGCCCCAGAATGATTCCCAAACCTGTCTTTCTTCCCCAGGGGACTGGATCTGGAAGGCTCAGCAGGAGCCCAACTCCACACAAGGCAGTTGGGGGGAGACAGCCTCCCTTAGAATATTTAGGGCAGTGGTTGAGAAACTCACCCAGGAGCTGGGAGAACCTGGGTCAGTTTCTTCTCGCTGCCTGCTGGGGGAAAGGGATTTGAATATGGAGTGCGAGCTCTCATGTGAGGTTCCGAACACCTGAAGTAAGGGATATTCTCATGTGGGTTTCTCTTGGTGAAGCTGTTCCATTTTAATTAACTAATTCAATAGTATTTAGGCCACAGCTCATGTCAGGAGCAGTAACCTGGTGCTGGTATTTGGGTATTTACCTAGCAAGTGGGCCATGCAGAATCAGCTCCCACTCTGACTGAGGTGAGGGTTTTAAGCAGCAATTTGTCACTCATGTGATCAAGTGCTGGGTTTTGAGGGAGGGCTCCTTTAGTCCTGCCTCTTGAAGCTGGTCCTCTTTAATTGGCTAATAAATGGCCCACAACAGCAGAAGTCCTCTGTAGCACAGTGACTAGGGCCTGCACCTAGGAAGTTGCAGGGGCTTGGTTCAAGGCATCCCTGGGCCTGATGAGGTAGAATTTGAACAATGGCAACCCTCAGCCTTTCTTGTTGACAATGTTCCCCTTTAATTATCAGTTAAGTAGGCCAAGGCAAGACTCAAAGGAAAGAAGGCCTCTATAGGGCAGCAGTTACAATAATCGCTTGGGATGCTGGAGAGCTTGGTTCGATTCCTGGCTCTGCCAGCCGAGCAAGGCATTTCATTTGTACAGGAAGCCGCCTCAAGTCTTTCCTATTAGAGCAGTTCCATCTTGCTTTAAGCATCAATTGAGGCATCAAAGTAGTTAGTTTCACTCTATAGTCCAGTGGGTTGGAGGTAGGTGACCCTTGAAATACCTACTCCTAGTTTGAATCCTGTCTCTGCCCCTTAAAGGTTTGAACAGGGACATTTTAATCTCCCAGAAGACCGGGGAGATGGTAAATTCCTGTTTAAGTCCCCTCTCCTTTGCAGGAAGCAGTTGAATTTCTGGGAAAAAGAGGGGTCATGAACAGAAATATATCACCTCTGGAGGGATGTGGTGTTAGGGGGGAGGGAGGGAGGCTGGGAGGGGGGCGGTCCCTGGGAGGTAGGAGATCCCTGTTCCAACTCCCCTGGCAGAGGGGGATTGGAACAGGGATCTCACACCGCCAGGGCGGGTGGCCACAGGGAACAAAAGAGTGATAGCCATTTTAATGAAAAGGGGGACTGGATCCATTTTCAAAACCAAAACCCATTGTTTTCTCAGGTGAGACTTGAACCAGAAAAGCCCCACAGCCCAGGCAACTGCCCTAATCACTGCACCATACAAGGCTTCATCTGACAACACGCCTGTGGACCCAATCACTCATTAATTAAAGTGGAGCAGCAGCAAGAGGAGACCTGGGTTCAGGTCATCCCAACTTCCCAGGCACTTACCCCAGTCACTGTGCTACAGAGGACGTCTTACACAAACACTGCCACTGACAAAGTCCCATCCCTACTTCTATCCACCCAGACGAAGGCAGAGATGGTGCAAACAAATACATATGGTCTTTGCTCTGGCTGAGCATGCCAAGCCTTGAATGAGGGGAGACAGAAGTGTGATCATTCCAACCCAGCCACCCCCCTCTGTTAACTTTATCTTGGAGTTTGTGCTCAGACTGGAAACAAACAAGCTCTCAGGCCCCTGCTGCTGCTTTGTTCCTGAATCTACTGCTGTAGTCATTCCTGCACCGCCTTCTTTTCCTCTCTAACTCAGATCCCCCATTTTGCATCTCAGCCCCACTCCTGGCATCTGCAGTCATGACCCCGCTCCCCAAATCTGCTCCCTACTGAACTTGCTTTTATATAACATCTCCTATCACAGCCTCTAAATGGATGACTCCCCCAAAATCTGCAAGCCAGCAGATTGATTATAACGTAGCCCCCGGGTCTGGGGCAGCTTTTACCATATCTCTCTGAGGTTCCTGAGTCTTGTAAAAGTTGAGGAATGAGGCTATTCAGACACCAGGGACTGGCTTCTCCCCTGTGCTACTCCAGCTATATTATTCACATTACAATAGCAGCCAGAGGCCCTACCTGAGATCAGGGCCCCATTGCACTAGGCGCTGCACAGATACACAGTAAGAGATGGTCCCTGTCCCAAAGAGCTTACAAGCTTAATAGACAAGAAGACAGTGGGAGGGGAAACAGGCATGGAGGAATCACGATCGAGACAGAAACAGAACATAACGATCTTGAGCGTCAACCCATTGTCTGGTCCCGGGCGCCACATTGTCTCTGACTAGCTAGTGTAGCATCGATTTCAGAGGCCCTATACTAATGTAAAGCTGAGTAGTCACCCTCTGGAAATCAGACCCTATTTTGTGTCTCAAGTTAGGTGCCCAAAATTGCTTATTACTTTTGCACTTCCTACCTATTTTACAGACCAGGAGCCGAGATGCACATGCAGGTCACGGTGGCACTAGCAGGAATTGAATCCAGATCTTCTGGGTCCAAATCTTCTGTCTTACCTACAAGACATATCAAACAAGCCAACATTTATGGATGGTTGGGGTCAGGGATTTGGCTTGGGCCCGTCTCTGCTTGACTTTCGTCAAACCGGGGCCAAGCTTTTGCAACCCAACCTTGAAAGCAGATGAGCTTTGCTGAGTTTCAGGGCTTTCTTTCAAGTTCTCTTTGGCCCCTTCCTCAGTGCCAGGCACATCCTGTGGTCTCACCTGTCCCATAGATTAGGCCAGAGAAGCTGTTTATTTTGAGGCATTGTGTGGGATCGACAATCTCATGAGCCCAGCAATGCAAGCCTAGAATGGGTGCTGCTGCGTAGCTGGTCCCCACTGCGCTGTGCCTCATGTTTCCATTGGGAACTCACTCTTGGCTAACAGCTGCTTGATCAGGAGAGTAACTTTACATGAACTCTGCCCCAAAAACCTGAATGCATCTATACAGAGACCTGCCCTATGGCAGTGCTGAAGCAGCGCCTCCCCCTGGCCCTACCTCTCACTAAAATCCCAACTCCAGAGCTGCCGTCTGACACACCCTCTGGTCCCTGGCTCTCCTGGCCCTGCCAGGTGGGTACTGGCCTCTGTCACGCCCGCCATAAGAGCACACATCAATCCAAACGGAGTGACCATAAATCTTCACTCCACTGATGGGCAGGGTAATGCAACTGGCATTGGTTGGGTGAGACGCACCAACCAGCAGTGAGAGGGGATTTCCCAAGTCAGGGATTTAACCCCCTAGAGTTGCATGGAAGTATTTGGAGGTACAGCCTGAAAGTTCTGGGGTAACTGAGCTCCATGAGTTGTCTGCTTCCTTTGAATTATAATGTGCCCATGGCACTGGTGACAGTGCTGGAAGCTGGGCTCCTTTGCTTATCCAAAGGCCACGTAGAGGACACTGCACACATCTCCACACTCTCACCAACCAGCGCTTCCATTCTGACTTGGAAGGACATTCAGGCCCAGACCTTCACAAAAATCCACAAGCACTGGGCACTTAAATACTTTTCAGCCTCTGTAGCCCATTCAGTCTTTGCTGAAGCTTTTCAGCAAGGGGGCCAATTACGGTGGTGGCTTTTGTGACTGGTACAACTGTCCACCAAGAACTGAGCTAACTGCCGCTACCAATTCAGTTTCCACTGGCTGCTAACTGGCCCTCGATCATTGCTTACAACCGTACTTAGATACCGTGGGGGTGGGGGCTACAAAACACCATAGCAAGTCACCCAGATAGTTGGCTGGATGGTTTCAAGCAGATGGCTTAGGGAGGAAATTAAAGGCTCTGTAGCTTATTGTTAACATTCTGAGCCATGTTGCTTCACCATACCCACCCTCTGCCAATAGAGCATCTTAAATTAGGATGGCTCAAGACTTTCCCAAGGGTGATGTGATGGTACGGAGGAGAGCTAGCTTCCAGGCTCCATATTACCCCCAGATTGACCTCACCTGAATCCCACAGAATCAGCACCAGCGCCCAAGAAACTTTCCAGAGAAGCGAGTTCATCATTTATGGAGCGTGTGTCAGCTGCAATCACAGTCATTTGAATGTTATCATCAAACAGTTTCCTCTCACCACAGCTTGCCTGCAAGTGTGAATAAATCCTTGCTGAGTCTCTCTCACACACGCACACATTGCCTCTTGTGCAGGGTCTGCTTTTTATCTCCATAGGCTCATCTTTCTTATTTCACTCACTTTTATACTCCAGTGTAAGGAGTAAAATGGTCTATAAAACCTTCACTGCACGGCCGTGTTCGCCGTTGTCAAGCTGCAGAACTCGGGATGTAAAAGTTAGGGAATGAAATCAATCAATCATTATTGGATTTATAGCGTTCCCTGCCTGCAAGGGTCCAACAAGCACTTTACATTTTAATCAGTGCGGAACCATATCAAAACTCCTGCAAAACATAGAAAAGACAAACCAAACACCCAGACAGTGCAGCTGGAGGCTCTGTGTGCCTGTTCTATCCATTGAAGGAACATATCTGATCCTGGTCATCATAGCATTGACCACCTGACATTCTTTAATATTGCTGCCCCTTTTATACCTGAACAGCTGGTCAAATTTCAGGGCCTAGGAATGTTCTAATCTGAAGTAGAAATTGAGGAGTCTGGTATTTTCTTTGATACAATCTCCTTTATTTACAAGGAATGTACAAAGTCCTGCTCCTCCAAACACAGGAGGAGCCAAAAAATAAAAGGAGTAGTTTATTAATCCTCCAAGTCTCCTTAGCCAATACCAGATCCAAGAGCTCTCTCTCTGGCTTTCCTCAGGGTCACTCACACTGTGCTCACAGACACCTGCTTGACTTTTTTGCTTTCTGCCCCTCTCGCCTGCCGCCAAAGTGGTGCTAGTTTTTGGTCAGATTCTATTAGGTCTTTTTTTAGGTGTGGCCCTTTACATCTTTCTTTCAGCTAACTACCTTACACAACTGTTCACACATCAGTTTGAAGGAGTCTTTAACTCCTAACGAGGTTTCACTCAATTTGCAACAAGATATTTATCCTCATAATAGCACTGCCTTACCTCACCAGGGGTTATCTGCTCTTTACAGATGGGGAAACTGAGGCATGGATCCTCAAAGGTATTTAGAGTGACTAGATGTCCCAATATGAGGGGCTTTGTCTTATATATGTAACTATCCCCTCTGACCTGAAAAAAAAAAGTGTCCTGATTTTTTACACTTGTTATCTGCTCACTCTAAAGGATTTGAGGGTCCTAACTTCCATTGATGTCAATGGAGCTTAAATATCTTTCAGGCTCTGGGCCTTAGTGACTTGCCTAAGTTTACAGCGGACATCTGTAGCAGAACAGGGTGCTGAACCCAGGTCTCCCAAGTCTCAGGCTAGGGCCCTAACCACTAGGAAATCCTTCCTCTTTTCCTCCTTACGTTAAGGCAAAGAGTAGCATGGTGTAGGGGGAGAAGCAGCCCCAACCACCAAAGATAATGGGCTAAATTCTTTTTACCTTTCTATCATGTAGTGGAATGGGTGGAGTCTTGGCTTCTCATTTAGAAGATCTAGGTTCTGCTTGTCACTTGGTACATATCACTGACCCTCTCCTTCCCCATCTGGAAATGCAGAGTGATCATGTTAAAATACTTTGAGATCTACACTTGGAAAGTGCTAAGTCTCCTCAGTTATTTAAGGCAGGCTCGGCAGTAGAAAGTTTTGCCAGCAGAGCTATGGCAGTCAGCAGTGTGATTTTTTGTTTGTTTGTTTTCCAATGTAACTATGCCATCAAAAGCTCTAGTACAGATGAATTTATATTGGCAAAAAAACTGGGATTACTTATTGGAAGAAACTGCCAAAGGAATGGTGGAGTCTCCATTTCTTGATGTTTTCAGACCCAGATTAGATGCCTTTCTGGAAGACAGGCTTTAATCAGGCACAGGAGTAACTGGGTGAAATGTAATGGCCTTTGATAGAGAGGTCAGGCTACATGACAGTCCCTTCTGGCCTTAAACACTATGAAGCTATGTCTCCTTATATTACTTATTTTCTCCCTTTCTCTCATCATTCCTACCTCCCCCACTCTGCACATGACCTAACAATAATTCATCTATATCTGTCCATACCAGAGTCTCCAGTCCACGTGCTGTCTCAGGAACACGCTACAGCAGATTTTTGCACATGTTGTTCCATAGCTCCCCAACGGGCTATGCTCTCAAGAAACTTGATTCAGTTGGCTTCCAAATCCAGACCTTCTGATGCCATTGCTTTTCTCTGTCTCATCAATCATTGATTTCTCTGTGCGCTCTGTTTAAAAAAGAAAGAAATCAATATTACACTAGATAAGGCTGTAGGCAACAGCACAAGCCAGGTCCAGGGGGCCAACAAAATGCAAAGGACAAGAAGCGATGCTCCAAATTGAGCAGACATCATAGGAATGATGGAGCAGAAGAGAGGGGTTGACAGAGGCAGGTGGATGGAATAACAAAGAGAGACAGAGAGAGAGTGTGTATATAGTATACATACATACAGATATGGAGAGAAGGGCAGGAAGATACACAGCTGAAAGTCACCCCTGACGGACAGCCATTCAGTGGCCTTTGAGGTGGTGGATCTCCATCAGATCCCAGGGACCCTGTCCCAGAAACCAGCATCAGAACTGGTGCTAACTGTCCCTCCTTTTTGGCAGTCCCGGGTGAAAGGCTGAGGAATGAATGGATCATGGGAACCAGAATCCTCCTCCCTGACTCTAGAAACTGGCCTGGAGCCTCAGCTGGCCTCCAGGTGGGAGACACGTCATACAGTGTAGCTCCACTTTGCACTCCTCTGCTGCCTCCCAGCTGGGGAGCTCAAAGTGTTTCACAAACATGGATGAATTCAGCAGGACTGCGCCCCTTCAGAGGAAGGGAGGATGTGGTTATCCCTGTTTACCAGGTTACGCAAGCATCAAGAGCCAGATTTTCAAGAGAGCTGAGCACTGTGGTGAGATCTTTGGAACATCTGTCCTTAGGTGTCATGTGGCTTTCCCCTGGTCATGTAGCCAGCTAATGTAACCCATTAGTCAGTGTGTGTTGCAGGTCCTCTTTTGTGTCCAATCCACAAAGGCGATGAGTCTGTGACAGCTGTAGGTAAGGAACCTGGGCTCTCTAGCCCATGTTATCACAAGTCTTGCTTTCAGCTTTGGAGGTACCTCGTTCACTCCCCAGGATTGTGGTCTACACTACTAGAACATCCTGCCCCCGTGGCACTGCCCACACTGCACCTGTTCTAGAGCACCACAGATGATTAGAAGACTTTGGTCTCCAGGACTATCAGACTGGCACTCAATGTTGCTGCATGGTAGCCCATGACACTCACCTGTCAGGGACCTGCTTGGGAAGGTAGGGGGTTCTGCTGGCTTCCAATTAACCCTGTGGGAGCAGTGGCCTCCAGAACAGGCACCACTGAACAACCACCATCTGCCTGAGGCTCACCGGGTGAAATAGCAGTGGGAGAGGGACTGCATTTCACAGCCTTGTCTGACAAGCCCCTTGAAGGATCCAGAGATAAAAGGAAGCCACAGCAGTGGAGCTTAATTACCTGCATTCCCTTCTCACTCTCTCCCATCTGAATCTAGTCTGCTCCTTGGTCAGGAGAGTTTACATGTGCATACTTAGATAAAGCATGCTGCTGACATTTACAGATGTCTGCTATGCAAAACTCCTTGCATCGCCTACAGGCAGCTTTGAGACAGAAGACTACATGGAAGAAGCAAACCAACACCGCAAACTGGTGACGGGGGAGCAACCTGGGGCATACAATCTGGGAGGCATTTTGTTACCAGTTCACACATCAAATCAGACCCATGTTTTTCATGCGCTGCTGGATTGGATGCAAGCACCTCTAGTCTGAGCTCAGATGCTGCCAAATTAACTTTGCAGGGCTGTAGCCAGCCTTTGATCAATGTTGGCACAGGACCCCAGTACAGTTACTTCTCTTCTCAGAAGCTGGAGCCAGAGTTTGTTATTATTCAGGTTGTGGTAGGACCCAGATCAGGGCTCCTCTGTGCAAGGTACTGTATATGGCCATTGTAAGACAGTCCCTATCTCACAGTGATGATAATCTAAACAGACAAAGGAAGCATTTGCTTCTCAGCTGTACAGATGGGAAACTGAGACACAGAGAATTAAGTGAATTGCACAAGGTCATGCTGGCAGTCTGTGGCAGAGCCAAGAACTGCACTCCAGTCTTCTGAGGCCTAGCCTGGGCCTTAGCCATAAGGGGCTCCTGGCTTTTAAATTGCTGGCCTCTGCTTTAATGTAATGGCAATGCAGAGTCACTGTCTCTGACGAAGTGGGTTGCAGCCCATGAAAGCTTATGCCTGCAGAAATTAAATTTGTTAGTCTCTAAAGTGCTACAGGACTCTCGTTGGCTCTCTCAAAATAGCACAGAACCCAGGAGGGAGCGTTATCTAGTGGCTGAGCCAAGAGCCTGGGAGTCGTCGCTTTGCCACTGACTTTCTGCGCGACCGTAGGCAAGTAATTTCACTTCTCCATGCCTCAATCTGCCCATCCGTACCATTGATATAAATAATTACCTGCATTTCTAAAGCGCTTTGAGATCCCTGGGTGCCTTATGGGAGCTAAGTAAGTTGTTCAGTGGGCTGGAGAGGGGTTTCAGGGCTGGGAGGAGACTGAATTGTGCTTCTACACTCTATTCCATTGCCAACTGTTTCTCCTTGAGCCAAGGAAGGACATACACGCACACCTCCAGACAGAGAGGGGATTTGGGAGGAAGCAGGTTATAAAACACTCTGCAAATAGGAAAGGTTCCATTCAGTGCTTGAGGACTAGAATTAATAGGTGCAACCCATAATCCTCTTTTGGAGGTGGGAGGGAGGGAGAGAGAGAAATAATGGCCAAATCCTCGTGTCTTGCTGTCGGAGAGTCTTCCAGATTTGTGAAGTTCAATGCATAGGAAATGAGGTGCAGAGCCCTGCTAGACTCAGCAGGTTTTGGGAGTGCGCAGGTCAAAACTGACCTTCACATAATCAGACCTGGGAGGAAAACACGAGTGTTTATTCCCAGGAACGGGAAGGCAGCAGAGCAAGGAGGACAGTTATTATAAAGCTAAGCTCAGCTACCCCCATCCTGCCACAGCAACCCCCCTGTGCTTTACATAATTTGTGCTGTGGCAATCTTTCCCTCCTGAATTCAGTGCTGCTGGGAGATGTAAGCCTGAGAGAACAAAGGCCTCTGGTTATCACGGAGCAGGTACCGCAGGGGCAGGGCAAGCTTCCCTCCTACATTGACTCCAACAGAACAGCTCCAACCCTGACCCTGCAGGACCACCTCCACCTGACTGGGCGTTTGACCTTTATGGTCCATTCAGTTGCTGGCCTCTGCTGACCCTGACAGCAGAGGCGGCTAGTTAGTTCCCATCAACAGTGATGGGGATTTTTTTTCAATGTCAGGGAAGGGAAAGCTGTTTAAACCCCATCTTAATCACTTTGGCTGAGTTACAGAGGCTAGCTCCAGGGACAGGAAAGATACAGCCAGCATGAGAACAGGCGGGGCCAGAGTCCCCATTGCACTGTGTGGCCATTTATGCCACGGCTGGTTGGGCATCAAGTCACTCCTAACTCAGAATGGCAGCAACTTGCACCCCCTTTGACTGGCTCCCTGCACAAGGCCTGGGACAAATGAGAAGCTGTTGTGTTCCAGGTGGGTTCTTGAAGTAACTGAAATGCCCACCTGAGCTAAGAGAAGGGAGCTCACCTCATCTCCATGCCAAAGAGTCTTCCCACAGATGCTCACATAAGGAGGCTGCTGTTTCACCTGAATTGAGCCCAGGATCCAGATGTCCCTCAGATCCTTTTCTAACATGGGGTGTGTGTGTGGGGTGGGGGAGGGGGCTGAGTTAGGGTCTCCCAACTTCCCTGGGAGGTCTAGAGCAGCATTCAACACTGCAAAACTATTCTAGCCATCCAGGTGCTTAAACTCCATGGGGCAGAGACTGTGTTTCTGTTGTCTGTACAGCACCTAGCACAACAGACTGGTCCACAACACACTGGAGCTGCACTGGCGTAAAATTGGTGTGTGGTAAGCCAAAGGAAAATCAGATTCTATGTTACCAGGTCACCAGAGATGGGGATGACAAGACACAATACTTCCTCCCCTCTTCAGTATTAGAGCAAGCGAACACTGGAAAGGCAAAGACATGCCTGGATCATGGATCAAAGCTGTCCCTCCTGGTTGCTTTTTCTCCCTCCCTGGATGCCTCTCTCTCTCTTTATTCAGATCACTCATTTTTCTGTTCAAAGATTCGTCTCTGGAAGAGGGATCATGCACTCTCACACACACTCACTTTGTCTCCAACATGATGTATTTTTTTGTTAACAGCTGCAGTGCACCAAAAGAGATCAAAAGAGGGGCAGAGGAGAAGGGGTATTTTAAAAAAAAAAGAACACAAATAATTGAAATAGTAAAGAAGGCCAGAGGAAAGGAAATAAAAAACCAACCTCTAAACCTACTTGTGACTTTTCCGGTTGTCCTGAACATATTGAATTCGTGGCAATATACAGGGATTGCATAGCCTTATCCTTTCTATTTCTTTCCCTTTTCCATTTATCATTTTTCCCCCACCACTGGCTGGGTGCTGCTGAGAGCTGACCTATTTTGTATGCAGGAGAGAAGGGGAAAAAATAAAATAACCCATCTCACTCAGTCCATCCACCTCCACTGATTTTTTCCCCTCATTTTCTGACCCAATAGAATTGCATTTCATTTTTTTTAAACTAACCTGTCAGCTCACATTACACTCCTGGCCAAATGTCCCCTTCTACTCCTCCTCCCCCATTTCCAACTCTTCACTAGGGGATGGGAACCCAGATGGTCTGAGATTTTGGGGGGGGGGGGACGACACGACAACACGGACAATGAGGACTCTTTGGTTTAAGAGTGTTCTTACCTTCCCAGCAACTGTCAGAAATATATGGAGCCAGGCTTGGAATTTTAGCACCTGGGTGGTGAAGAATGGAAGTTGGGTGTGAGGTGCCAGGGTAAGTTGCTTGTGTTTGCAGGGTGATTTTCCCCTCCCTCTTCTCCCATCCTCAACTGCCCTTTCTTGTTGGCAGTTTATAGCAGAAAATATGGTGCACACAAGAAGATCAAGTTCAGGAAACAAAATAAAATGCAGGGCCCAAGTCTCCCACCCTGCCAGTGCAAATCTGCTGTTAATATACCTGTGCTCTTGGAGCCTGTCCGCAATAGGGTTAGTTACACCCATTTGCAGCCGGGGGTTTTGAGAAGGCACGTCTACAGGGAAATTAGACACTTGCGTTAGGTGACTTGGATTCAGTGCTGTTTAATTGTGGTTTTAACGTTCAGGCAAACAGCATCCTAACCTAACCCCCAGGAGCTTAGTCAGCTGATACAGGCCAGCCAAAGGTGTTTAATTGCAGTGTAGACATACCTTGAGGCTCCCCAGGACCCATTCTACCAAACAGCTTTATCAGAAAGTGGGATTCCCTTACCTTGGGATTCCTGTCTGCAAACAGTCTTTATGCAACCAGCAGCAAAGTCAGCACCAGCTTTATTTACAGTGTGCTCTAAAGTCCTTGTCGTCCCCCCCCCCAGCATAAGGCTTTTACCTTCTATCTACGCAATGGATAAGAGGAAGGAAAGACCACACACACTTCCCTTAAAGTCTAGGCTTCTCTAGCCTTTCCTTCTAACCTTCCCCCCCCCCCCATGTGCCTCTGCTCTCTCTTTTAACTGTTGTCAACTGACAAGCTGACTCTCCTGGTTAATTGGTTTATCACCATGTACTTAACCAATTATCTCCTCAATTTGGCCCAGGTAGGAATGCTTGCAAAGTGAAGAGTCAGCCTTTTAGGTTACTCCAACTCCATCAACAAGGATCTGATAGGAACCATTTTGAGGCCTGGCCTATGCACTTAGGTCAACTCAGCTTTGTCAATCAGGGGTGTGGAAACCCCAAGTCTGTGAGTGATGTCCTAACAGCGCAAGATTAACAGCAGACCTAGCAGCTGCCTCTCGGGGAGGTAGATTACCTATGTGGATAGGGAAACCCTTCCCATCGGCATAGGTAGCATCTACACTGATGCATCGCAGTGGCATAGCTGCAGCACTGCACCTGTGCCACTGTAGCGTTTCACTGTAGACAAGCCCTGTCACTCGCCAAGCTGGGCCAGAGTCACCCTGGTGGACTAAAAGGTCTAGAGCCCATAGCAGTTCTCAGCATCACAGTGGATAAGGCAAGAGTGAAACAGAGGCTGACTCCTCCTCTGGGGTCATAGACCCTTCCAGCGCAGAAATTAATGTACAATGGTAAGGGCACGCTGGCAGGGTGGTGCTGTTGCTGGTTAAGCTGTATCTTTTCTTTAAATGTCGCTCAGCGGGGCTGTCCAGACCACACGCCCTGCAACTGGAATGTGACTGCATTTGGTGCTTTTATCCCCCATTGACACCACTGAGTAAATAACAAAGGAACTAACTGCACGGAGGAAAGAGCGACAACGTAAAGCAGAGGCCAGTCTGGCATGGTGTCCGGCCCCCACAAGACCAGGGTAGTCTGTGGGCGTTGAGGACTCCCAGCACATCAGGCTGTGAATCTGTGCCCACCAAAATCGATAGCCCCATTGAGTCTGGGGAGAGTTTTGCCATTGATTTCAGAGGTGTTGGAGTGGGTTGGTTTGTTTTTTCAGAATTCCTCCCCATGTGAATTTTGCCACCGAATGCAGTAGCAGCAGGATCAGGTCGTCATTCAGCAACACACTGCAGTGGTGATGGGAGGGGTAGGGAGGGGACAAAGGAATCAGTAACAAATGCACACATATACAGCAGTTCCTACAGCCTGATCCAAAGGCCTTTGGAGTCAACGGAAAGTCTCCCAGATATCGTCAGGGATGCATTGAGCTCAGCGGACTAAGGCTGAGGCCCGTTGCTCTGGGGACACACTGCAAAAGTTAAAGGAGAGGACTGCATGGCTAGGTACTTGTACTTCATAGCCAGGCTGCATCCTAACAAAGAGACAAAGTGGCTGCTCAGTCATGATTTTTTCCCTTTGCCAAACACACCCGCCACATGTGATAAATGACCCGGTGGGAAAGATGAATGACTCTAACCTACCCAGGGCTCCCATGCTCATTGATTATGAGAGCTGTTAAATTTTGTGATGGGAGCAGCTTGGGCCTGGAAACCGGGGAAGTTTAAAACAGCAGCTGGTGCCGGGTGGATATTTTCATTTTTCTTTTGAAAAGCAACCTATTTAGAAGCAATTATACTAAGATACCTGCATTTCACTGCCTCGTGCTTTATTGCTAAGGACATTTGCATGAAAATAGGATTTTTTTAATTTAAAAAAAAAAAAGATTCCCACTTCCTCCCACAAACAACAAGAGCCCCAGTGAAGCCGCGGCAGCAAAATCTGCACAGGCCCACCCGGGACCCTATTAGTACTTGAACAGCTAGCCCACGAGGCTGTGTGTGCTGCCGCAGCTTCTCTGCTAGCTAGCTCAGCTGGGTCTACATGACGCAGGCTCACCTCTGCTTGCAGATCAGCCAAACCTTCAGAGAGACACTGCTTTATATGGACTATTTGTCTGACATGATACGACAGGCGGATAGGAGGCCGGCTTAGACAGACCAGTAGGTTGGTCAGGCCAGACAGGAGGTGAGATATTAGATGAGATTTCCTTATTTGCGTATTTAAATTTTTAATTTGATTAAAAGCGCCTTTATGGAACTCTAGATGCCAATTGCTTTGCATATTTATTATTGATGAACTCTCATCATCCTCTGGTCGCTCATAATGAATGTTCTTGATTTAGAAATCCCCACGCAACAGATCCTGATGGATTTCCCCCCGCAAGGTGGCTTCTCAAGCACATCACCGGGTCCCAACCCGCCTCCCCCAGGGAAGCTTGGGCAAAGAGAGAGACACCTGGGCCAGCAAACCCAGAGACAGGAGTCAGTTCCTCAGCAATGGCTCTTTTACTGGACAAGCGCTGCTTCCCACCCTCTCCTACAGAAACCAGGGGGGCTATTCACTTCTGCTCCTCAGCCGGCTTGAAATGTTTGACCATTTGGGATAGATTCATAAAATTTAAGGCCAGAAGGGACCTCTCTGATCATGTAGCCTGACTTCCTGTATAGCACAGACCAGAGAACTGCCCCCTATAATTTCTGCATCAACTTCTGGAAAAGCTAGAGCATCTTTTTTAAAAAAGATATCCAGTCCCGACTGAAAGCCTGCTGGTGAAGGAGGAACCGCCAGGTCCTTAAGTACGTGGCGTACACAGTCTGTGCCTCTATGGCAATTGATCGGATATTGGATCAGATGGACCAGTGGCTTGTTCCTCTTAATGTTTTTATTACTGTAGCACCCATTGGCCCCTTCTGAGACAAGGGCTCTATTGTGCAAGGCGCTGTACACGGATATAGTCCTTATCCCAAAGAGTTGGCTATAAATAGACAAGACAGATGATCATCTCCATTCTAGACATGGGAAACTCAGGCACAGGAAGATTAAGGGATTGACCCAAGATTACACGGGCAATCTGTAGCAGAGCCCTAACTGTAACTCAATCTTCCTGAATCCCACTTTAGTGCCTAAACCACAGGATGATTCTGCCTCCCTCTGGGGGTGACAAATGCCACTCTCAATTTATGAAGCCGGCTTTTAGGAACTGAATTCCTGCACAAATCCTTCCACGCTTTCTTATTTTGCTACCATTCCTCTAGCCAAGGGCTGGTGCAAAAACATGCTTTTTTAAAACAGCCAGTCCTTTTCCATTTATTTGGTAATCAAATTTGATTTAATTTCATGTTTCCCCTTATTCTTTTTGCTGTGCTTTCCACTCAGGAATAATGATGGCAATGTGTTATTATTACTCCTGTGTGTGCAGTTGATTCCTTTCCTCCCCTTGTCATTTCCAAGCCTGATCTATTTTTTTGCCTACATACAATGATTTCTGCTTGCTCACCTGGAAACTGCTACATTTCCTGTTTCTTTCTGATTAGATTGTGTCTTACAGATGAATACTGCTGAGCCATTTTTAAATAAGATGTTTTCTTCACACAATCACCTAATTATTTGGAGTTTAGTGCCATTGTATTTTTACATACACTTTTACAATTGATTTTCTGGGCAGGAAAGAAATTCAATTGTTCCCCTGGACGCCAGCGTATTTTATACATGTTGGTTTTTGTGCGCATATTACATTTTTAGAAAATCAATTTCTGGCTGTGTACGTATTTATTAAACTTGAGACAGAACGTGAGCATTGGAGCTGGGGCCGGAAGGACTTAGTGGGTCTTTGCAAGAAGCTGACGCAGAGTAGACATTTATTCCTGTAACATAGCTAAGCAGCAGGTAAGCAGTCCTTCAATGCAGATCCTGATTTACCTCTGTCCCACACAGACCCGGAGCCTCCTTGCTTGTATTTTTCATACATTATTTGCAAATGAGACAGAGTGACTCATAAAACTGAGAATTTGAGAAGTGTTGCTACTATTTTTGGGGGGGCACATGTTGCTATTTTTTATGGGACTGGATTCTGATGTGTTCACTCGTATTGACCAGAACATAACTCTGTGAGTAATCCCATTGGGTGAGAGTCTGCTTCCTGCTCCAGCCCAAAACAGCCCTCTAGGGACTAGAGAGGAATTCACTGGGTGCACAGCCCTCCTGGAAGCCTGGCAGGAGGCATGCTAGGGGCACAGCCACACTGCATGTGGCTATATGCATTCTTGGAGGTGCTGCAAGCCATAGGCAGCCCTAGGGAGGCTGGCATAACTTTGTGCAGCCCCCCAGGATACCCTGCATTACACTAGGGCCTCCACAGCAGCCCAGAATTAGGAAGACTCAAAGGTGACATTGTGTCTTTTGACCTCTCCACAATGATGATAAGCTGAAGAAAGCACCCAGGGGACAGCTGGGGTCCAATAACCATGCTTACGAAATGAACGCAAACACGCAAGGCCCATCTACATACAGACTGCCATTCCACCTGGTTTCTGGAAGCTTCTAAAACACAGAACATGTTAAGCGCCACCAGAGGGTTCACAGACTATTTAAAGAGAGACAACCCTAGTCTTACAGTTGATAGGTGCCTGAAAGCCCATCCTCTAGGCTGTGCCAAGATCTCAGTCACTGACTTGAAATTTTATTTTTATAAAGATGAGATGTTTTTCTAAGAGACGGGCTCTAAGGCAGCTGGAGTTATTCAAGTCCCAGGGCCTGTTTTTCACAGGAAGTCAGACTAGAACATCACAGTGACTCTTCTGGCTTTATAATCTATTAGCCTATGGATAAGTGGGACCATTGATGGGATTTACCAGCACAAGGCCTGCGTGGGAAATATTTTCCTCACCCTGTGAGGATTTGACATTTTAGAAAAAGTTCTTGTCCCAAACTGAGATGAAAAGTCAAAAAATCTTAACAGTTTTCCTGTACCAAATACTTCCTCCATCCCCATCCCCAAAATTGGTTTGAGTCAATTAAAATGATTTGTTTTTATTTTGATCGCCCCCTCCTCTTTTTTTAAAATTACCTTTTTTTTGTATGTAAATTTGAAATGAAAGATGTTTCAGCTCAAACATTCAAACTTGGTGGTTTGGGAACATCAAAATGGGACCTTTCCAAAAATGAGGAAATTCTTTTTAATCAAAAACGTTTTGAGTCAGGTGGTGTGTTGAACCCAATACTGTCGTGTGCACAGTAGCTGTTTTGACAAATTAGCGTTTTTTCATCTAAGGGTCACAATCTGGCCCTAGATCAGTTTATTTTCCAGGTCACAAGCCAGCATTAAAGTGAAACCCCATGAGAAGAGGAAATAAACATCCCTCTGAAGGTAGGGATTTCACCTCTGGGCTGCATTCACAGTTTGCGTGTGTTGGTTTCACTTTTGCCTTGATAGTACTTCCTCTAAGTGGAGCTGTAAAGCACACTATGTATGCAAAGGCATGGAGCGGAGAAGGGCAGGAATGTCAAACAAACTAATGAGTCATCTGTGGATGTAGATATAGAGATATTAACTGAAAAAGCTGCTTTGAATGCCTTTATAATGCCTCTGCCTCCATCTGTCTCTCCCAGGGGAAGGTTCGGTTTTCCATACTTAAAGGATTTGTAAATTCATTGCAAACAAGTGAAATGAGAAAGTAGATACATGTGCATGCATGCGTGTGCACACACCCAAGCAGAGGAGTTCGATGCACCATCTGCTCCAGACCTGCACCCATGCTAGCAAAATACATTCCTACTAACAATAACGGGGGAGTAAATGCATCAATAAAACCCATCGGCAAGTGGATAATTAATTATTTAATTACACATGCCAGCAGCTGCAATGGAATAGGGACCACCCCCAGGAATGGCTTAGGTCACACCACAGCCACTGTGGTTTCCAGAAGTTCATTTTGGACAATTCAAACCCCACTGATCTCGCCCTACCTGTCTTTCCATTGGTTTCACTGAGACCTGAACAAAACTGGCTATCTTCCTAGTGGCCACGTCTCTTGGTCTCTTCTGTTCCTGGCTCTGCAGCTGACACACTATGTGGCCTTGAGCAATTCACTTCCCCACCCTGTCCCACAGTTGCCACATCTACAAAATAGTCATAATAGTATTAATAATGTTACAGTGGCACCTTTGGTCTCAAGAAAGAATAGGCTTCAGTTGTGCTAGGCACTGTGCAATCATGCAGGGAGAGACAGTCCCTGCCCTGAAGTTTATAATCTAAATAGACAAACAGTAGGAAAACTGAAACATTATTATCCCCATATTAAAGGTGGAAAACTGACACTCAGAGAGGTTAAGTGACTTGCCCAAGAGCACAGAAGGTGTCTATGGCAAAAGCAGCTCACCCGAGTCTCAGTTCTGTCCTAACCACAAGAATTCTCTTCTATATGAGCTCTTAGCAGCTCCTCATCTGATCAGCAAGTGGAGAGAGAGACAAGGCACGGGCGTATACCCAGAGAGCAAATGTTTCATTCCACACCAGACTTGGATATAAGGGTAAGGAAGGGGGAGCATAAAGGTAGAGGGGGCTTAATTTATCTGTTTATCTGAGAAATACAAGAGCACAGGCTAGCCCGGAAAAGGTTTTTTTTAAATCAAGATAGCTTAAAGGTAGCTTAAGGGCCTGATGCTACTCTATCAGGCTGGCATAAATCACTATCGGCAGACTTTAGCGACATTACATTGGTCACAGTCTAAATCAGGAGTAACTCCATAGACTTCCACGGCATTACACTAGTATAAGTAAGATCACTAGTGCAAATCGGGAATATATCTATATCTATATAGACCATACTCAAGGTCTTATTTCATTCAATTCATTTCACTCATCCCTAATCAAGGGCTGTCCCTTTGGATTCCCTAGCTTGGTCTTAACGCTTCAGTGGGACATCAAAGGCTCATTCATGCCTTTTGGACAGCACCAGCTATCCTTTTGGTGATTAGGTCCATTGCCTCGAAGTCAGCAAATCATCTGCCTCACGAGATGCTATCACTGCTACGGAGCTGCTTTCTTAAAAATAAAATACGGTCCAAGCTCATCTCAATGCAGGTCTGCCCACACTGAGGCATGCACTGGACTTTGAAGAGACTCAAATTAATTTGGGGGAAACCCCCCCCCAAATTAGAATCTGCAGCTGACCCCGAGAAGTGGGAACGATGACTGTCCGGGTTTTGAGAGCCCATTAAGGTGCTTTGGATTCACATATTGTTTGGTGTGCTACCGTCCCCTGCCTCTCCTCCCATCACGGCTTGCTGTGTAGGTGAAAGCGGTATTGATTTGCTCTGTTATGATTTCAAAGTAATTCTTGGCAGCAAAGACAGCTGAGGACGACAGCTTTGTTAGAAGTCAGGAGGCAAATAATGCTATGAACTAGCTAAAAGACTGGAGCTGTCTGTAAGCGCCACATCAGAAAATGATGATACCATTCGCACCCTATCATTGTCCAGTATTGGTACCAAACACATGCATGGGTGTATATAATTGGTCTTTCCTGATGACTTTGCTCTGAGTTAAGCTCATACAGGTCTCTCATTTTATACTTAGGTTGTAAACTCTTCAGGGCAGAGACGGTTTTTGCATTATATGTGTTGGCAGTGCCGAGCACAAATGGACCTGATTCTTGATTGCAGCCTCTAGGAATAAGAAATAAATAAATAAATACCCTGAATAATGTTCAGATGATATGGTGATCAGTGACAGAATTAGATGTATTAGATAGGAAAAAAAAACCCACAGTAATTCATTGCTTTGGCTTCTCTATAATATCAATATGGCTTGAAAACTTTTAGGATTATGAACTCTCCTTATGCTGCTTAAATACATCTCAAGCCCTAATCTCCTAACAAAGACACCATGATTCCTGCTAACTATGGTGGATTGTTTATCAAGATAAAGTCAAGGATGCAGGGAAACAACATCTGTTCTAACACTGACTTCTAATAAAGATGGGTGAGATTGCCGAACAAGGTCCATGCTTAGAAAGATACGTAAATAAATACAAGTGTCAGGTTGCTCTTCGGCATTGTAGTTACTGATTTTTTTTTTTACCTTGTCAGCCTAGGTTGCTGGGCAATGAGGCAGGCAGCGAGATGATGTACAAGTCTTTGAACAGCTGGGTTCATATCGTACGCAGGATGTGAGTACAGTGCATGTGGGTGGTTAATTTGACTTTCGTATAGAGCAAGCGCTTGTCCCCATGGCCAAAATAGTGTGTGACAGCTACATGTCTGTCCATCCATTTATCCACCGAGCTGCAGGATCAATTCAGCCATCCAGCCTTTCATCTGCACATGCTTGCTCTGAGATTAACTTTCTGGATCTCTGCGTTTCTCACAGTTGCGATAGCACATTAATTCACTATAACGGTTGTTCTCCTACTGATACACTTCTCATCAAGGTTATTTTTTCCAGTTTCTACAATTCAATGGAGAAATAACGTTGTTGTTCACTAAGCACCCACTCCTGCTGGGTACCCAGTCACCCTTGAGTTCTCACAACCCCTAGGTGGAGATGTGCTTTATTTATAGCTGCAGACGGTATAGGAAGTGGTTTGCCTAAGGTCACAGAGCAGGTAGGTGGCAGAGCCAGGAACAGAATCCTTAGTCCTAGCCCACCACTCCTATCCCTTCAGGCACACACTCAGTTTTTCATGGTGGGATGAAACATGGTTGCATAATTTTTGAGGTAGGGCTAGGGTGACATTGTGACTGTGAGATTGCTGCACGGCCTACCTCTGCCACGTGGAGCTACCAGTCTGACTTCGGAGGAGAATGTCACGGTTGTATCCTAATGACTTCCCCCCCCCACCCTCTAAATGACTCAGAGGGAAGTTTGTTGGAGTTATCAAACTCCTTGGCTCCCGCTTAATCTTGTCCCTTCACTCTCCACTGAGGAAGTTGCAGAGTTAAACCATTCAAAATGATAATTTGGGCAGCGGCAGTAATTCAGCCCCTACAAACACATCATTCATTCCACGGGGCTCAGGCAGCTTTGCCAAGCAGATACCAATTCACAGGTGCTCAAGCAACACAATTTATTTCTGCGTGGCATCCTTCAGCCTCAGCCTCCCCAAATGCTCCACCCCCAAGCTGCTAGGCAAGCTAGGCTGAGTTGCAGATGAGATCGAAAGACACGGGGCCTGGTGCACCATGGCTTTGCTCCATGGAATTGGAACAGGTGCAGAAAGGGCAACTAAAATGATTAGGGGTGTGGAACAACTTCCCTAGGAGGAGAGAGATTAATAAGACTAGGACTTTTTAGCTTGGAAAAGAGATGATGATGAAGAAGGGACATGACAGAGGTCTATAAAATCATGATTGGTGTGGAGAAAGTAAATAAGGAAGCATTATTTACACAAGAACTAGGAGGGTCAGTAAATGAAATTAATAGGCAGCAGGTGTAAAAACAAACAAAAAGGAAGTATTTCTTCACAGACAACCTGTGGAACTCTTTGCCAGAGGACATTGTGAAGGCCAAGATTATAACAGGGTTCAAAAAAGGACTAGTATGTTCATGGAGGATAGGTCCATCAATGGCTAATAGCCAGGCTGGGCAGGGATGCAAAATCATACTCTGAAATGTTTGCCTGTTTGTCAGAAGCTGGGAATGGGTGACAGGGAATGAATCACTTGATGATTACTTTTCTGTTCATTCCCTCTGAATCACTGGCAATTGGCTACTGGCGGAAGACAGGATACTGGACTAGATGGACCACTGGTCTGACCCCGTATGGCCATTATGATATTCCAGCTATAAGCTGTTGTAATTGCAGTGAAATCAATGGTGCTATGCTGATGGAAAGTGGGAATAACACCATGGTGAATCAGAAGCTTTGGGAGCTGCATCTACATGCAACAGGGTTCTCTCCAGTCCATGTTACTTTTCCAAACAAGCCTCTTGATGCTGTCTCCCATGCTGCCCCTCACGTGTGGAAGGAGCTCCCTGTAAACTTCCACAGAGCCACCACCGTGTCCTCCTTCAAATACCTCCTAAAAACTTGCCTTTACCAGGATATCTACCAAAAACTTGACCCCACTTAGGCAGTCACTGTACTCAGACCCCTACCTGTCACGTCCCCTACTATTGTCTTCTTGTGCTTCCCTGTCCTTCTGTCTGTCTCTACCTGTTGACTTTTTTCTTTGGGGGCATGGATGGTTTTTTTGCTTTATGTTTGTTCAGCACCTAGCACGATGGGGTCCTGCTCCAGGACTGGGGCTCTTAGGTGCTATCACAATACAAATAAATAAATAATTAATAGAATTTTGAATGTGTTAAGGGAGAGAAAGGAATAAAGCTGGGCTGGGATAAGTCCCTAAGATCCTGTGCATTGGGTTGCTTGGCTTCTGGGGTCTAACACCACCTCCCACTTAAAATCTGCATGCACAGACATAGGGCTGGGTTTGAAAGTGTGCTGGAATACACGGGAAGCTAGTGCAAGCCACTGTGAAGTATGTGATGCACCTGACCCCTTCCTTCCTTGCTGTGGCTAAGCCTGGATCCAGAATAGTTGCCTGCTTCTGCTACTAGACAATGGAATTAGTCATTTTAGCTTGAGTGGCACAGGCAATGGGGTTGATTGTAGAGCTTGATTTCTGTATCAGCACAGAGTCCTGTGGTTGCAACTGCTGCCATTGCTAATTTTCAGTTTTACCTCTTTTTTTAAAAAAAGGCAGGCTACACCTTTAAATCCATTTTCTATTAAAATACCAGTCGGGGGGCAAAAAGAGAGGGCTCCATTATTCATTCAGATAGCAAGGGACAAATTGCTCTACCATCTGGGCTGAAACAAGGTCTTTGCCTCAATCTGAGGGCTGACCTTTGATCCCTTCTTCGTCCCTTTAAAACAAACTTGGAGATAAAGCTTAGACAGGACTCCTCCTTCACCTGCCAGGGTCCTTGGTTTTAAGGTATGGGTGTTCAAGTTGTTCTGCATCTTCCCTCTCTGCAAATACAGACAACAGAAGGAAATGGAAAGAAGGGAAGCGGTGAAAAAAGTCTCAGAGCTGTCTGAATTATTTAATTCTTTTTTCTGATCAGGAATTGTTCTCAATTGATCCTAATGTCAGCAAATGCATTTGTCATTTGCAAACGTAGCTAGTTTTGCTCTCATGCGAGGATAAGTGGGCACTTATATATACACAACAGAGATGGGCTGAGTTAGACAGTGTTTCGATTCTGCTGTCCTTTACAATGCTTTTGTGCCAAGGCAGCTCCACTGAAATCTCTGGAGTTATTTCAGAGTTACACTGGTGTAAGCGAGATCAGAATCTGATGCCCAGAGAAGTGAAGTGGCTTGTCCAAAGACATGCTAGAATTTAATTGTCCAAACCAGAATTAGAGACCAGGAATTGCTGGCTTTGAGCACTGTAGCAGGTACTCTACCTCACTGTGTTGTCAGTTTACCATCTTCCACCACTGAAATGCACCACCTCTGGGGTGGAACGTGACAGCTGTTTAGCAATTTACAACAACATATACATTACCAGTTAGGTGGGAAAGTGAAGAGGAATCTCATATCCAACTAAAACTGAAGGACAGAATGTAATTATCGGAGTGTTTAATTTGGCCATGAGATCTTTATAAATCATAAACATCTAGGACATTAGCTTTAAGTCTCATCCGAAAGGACAACATCCCCCATCTGATTCTATCCTGACTCTGAAGAAAAAGTACCACCCATTAGATCTCCCTGATAACTCCCTGCTCAAAGTCTTTTTTTGAAGCAACCTGACCCTGCCCACCCTGCAAAAGTTGTGAGGTCTGGCAGATCACATCCCAAGATGGCAGAGCCAAGCAGGGGAGCATACAGGAGCAAGTTTTCTTCCTGGCACATGCAACAGCTGGAAAGAATCCTCAGACACTTTGTCAAGTGGCAAAGAAATGCCACTTCTGCCTACCCAGAACTGCAAATCAACCTCCCTTTTGCAGTATATACATATGGAATGAAGTTTATTTATGAGAGGGAAAGAACCTATAAAGAAGAGTTATGATGTCCAAGAGGAACTGATTTGTGGTACAGAAAACTTCAGGCTATCGTTCAGCTGGGGTGGATAAGACAGGTGTCCATGAATAAATCCAGAAGTTTTCCTTCTCCGGTAGCCAGTGGGCAAATTCTTTGGCAGGTTAGAAAAACCTCCACCTGTCATGATCTTTAATAGGAGTGGGAAGACAGCGTGGTAGAAGAAAATTGCCATTCATTGATATAAAGCACTGGGCTTTTTATTAGTTTTTTTTTTTTTTTTTTTTTTAAAGAACCAATCTCTTCGGGATCACGTATCCCACATCCAGCTAAGTGGCAGCCCTCGTTATCTGGCCAACAGAATCCAAAGGAGAGGAGAAAGGCGGACCTGGGCGCTTGTCTAGAAACATGTGGGTAGCCATGTAACAAGGCTGGTGGCAATTTATTTTTCTTATAGAACCATAAAACACCTTCATTAGGTCCTGCCCCCAGTGCTCCAGCTGCAGGCTTGACGGCCGTGGTCTTAGCACAAGGCTTTTCTGGTTGAGAAGACAGCACCTAATGGTGTCAGCCTGCTGTGCTTTGTGGGCGCCGGCTACTAGGTTCTCGTTTATTCTGACTCCAGCCCTTATCGGCACTGAGTTACAAGGCATATCGTCTTGCACTGTCCACTGCCGCTTGAGTATCTGCATTTGTAATCGCATGGAGAGGTGCCAGCCAACCTGTGCCAACTGTATTCCTGTGCAATGATGCATGGGAAATACCAAATCTCAGCAACCAACAAATGAGCCCACACAAAAACCTCAGCACGTCTTAGAGATGGGCCATAATCAGAGCCGCTATATAGCAAACCAAAGCATTTGTGTGATAGCAAAAGGCCAGATCCTCTGCCCTTTAAGAGTCTTTCCATTGACTTTGGATCAGTGTCATACTCCCTTATCTCTAGCCATCTCCCCCTTACTTCCATTCTCTACATCTTCTACATCTCGTGTGCTATCTACATTTCTGAGCCTGGTTCTGGCTCTACCTATTACTTCTAGCTACCAACCCCAGAGCTTCCTTCTCCAGGCCGTGCCATGGAAGGCAATGGGAATACTGATCGTATTGATCTACAGGTCTTTCTGTGATGCTTTAGTGGTAGGACACACGTCACAGATGGGAAACTGACAAACAGGGTGATGACAAGACTGATTATGCTACCTTTATTCTTACTGACTCCCAAGAGCAGTCCGAGTGATTCGAAGAGGGCTACCTTATGCAGAGGGAGTGTTAAGAATCAGGCCTTGAGCAACGTGCCCAAGGCCACACAGGAATTTTGCAAGGGTGATTGAACCCGAGTCTTCTGAATGCCAGTCGAGTGCCTTCCCCACAGGCTATCATTCCTTTCTAAGCAGGGGCAAACAGGATGCTCAATAGCAAGTGTTTTTAGTTTAATCTCTCAGGTAATAAAGTCCTCAAGGCAGGACCCAGGAGTAAAATCCTGGACCCTTTGAAGTCTAAGGCAAAACTCCCAAAGACTTCAATGAGCCAGGACTTCACCCCACGTCTATTATTTGTCGGTGCAGCTCTGAGCACATATCACAAACTAAAAATACGCAGCCACTGAATTTTGGGACTTGGATCCAAATCAATCCATTGTCATTAGACGGGGAGGTGTGGGGTGGGGGAGGATAAAGGATACCAGGCACCTGGCACAGCTCATCACCACTGAATCACCATGACAACGAGCAGGATCAAACTCTCCACTTTCCTGTCCAGTTAAAGACTAACTGGATCCTGGTCGCTGACAAAGCAGTTTCCAGTGCTCCACAGGCAAAAAGCATCCTTCAAGATGCCCTCATGGGGAAGCTGGGGATCCCCTCAGCAGAGCATCTCCAACTCTGCACCAGCTCCCCTTTCCCTTACTGCCGTAGAGGGACCAGTCAGAAACAGGAGCATGCATGGCCAATGCAGGCTGTATGCTGCCACACTCCAGCTGCGGTTTAGCTCTTTGTAGAGCACTGCAGCCAGCCGCTTTTACTTCTCTCTCTTCCATGGCACTGAGCAGAGCTCTGGCATGGCTGAAGATCTGGGCCCCTGAAGTTACAATGTTGACAGAGGATCTGTCAGGTTTCCAATATATGAAATAGGTGACCAAAACCCAGACTCCATGGGGCTAGGAGATCAGAGAGTTCAGTCACAAGGAAGTGTGCTATAAAACAATGAAAAGCACATTTTTCGTGCTGAGAAAGTTTGGGCTTGTAACCTTTACTGCCAAGTGGGGAGAAGGCTATGTTCTGTGTTTAGCACCCCCGTCCTCCCTGCAGCTGTGGTCAGCTACCCCAACCTTGTGTACTACAATATAGGCACATATACTAGAACCTCAGAGTTACAAACACCAGAGTTATGAACTAACTGGTTAGCCACACACCTGATTTGGAACTGGAAGAACACAATAAAGCACCAGCAGAAACCAAAGAAAACCCCAAACCCCACATGAAAAAACCAAATACAGAACAATACCACGTTAAACGAAAACTACTAAAAAATAAAGAGAAAGTTTAAAAAAAGATTTGCCAAGGTAAGGAAACTGTTTCTATGCTTGTTTCATTTGAATTAAGATGGTTAAAAGCACTATTTTTCTTCTGCAGAGTGGAGTTTTGAAGCTGTATTAAGACAATATTCAGCTGCAGACTTTTGCAAGAACAATTTTGTTGCGAGTTAACAACCACCTCCGTTCCCGAAGTATTCATAACTCTGAGGTTCGACTGTACCAGCTGTAGCCCCATGAGGCAGAGTTACCCCTTTCCTTTCAGTGCGTGTCCTGGAGGCACACTGGCTCACCTGTATGCTCAATAGCATGCATCTTTACTGGAATCCTGGCTTCTCTAATAAATCTGACTGCCCTCTGTCTCCATGTCTCATTTTTTCAAAGTCAGACACAGTGCAAGCAGCACAGTACAACCCCTGTTGCTCCAGTACTGGGATGCACGCACACCTCCTTCCATGCACAGCATTCCTAAACCCTAGCACACCCTTGTTAGTGCAATGTGGAGATCCCACCACCCACCCCCGCTCTGCTAGTGCAGCACCTTCCCACCAGTCACATGCCATACCACTCCAGTGATGGGCTGCACTCTCCTGGTGCCCCACCATCCTCGCTGCTGGATTACTCTGCTATTATAGACTGGGCTGCGCTCACAGTTCTGTCCGATGATGCACTATGTTTGAAACCCCCATTGTGTCCTGCTGTTCCAGTCTAGTGTCTTGTCTCCAGGGCACCACTGCACATTTTGCAGGGGTTGTCTCTCTCACTGTATAGGCCCAGGAACTCCAGAGAATCCTGGCCCTTCCCGGCTGGTTTGGAAGCTGGGAACTCCTACGTGCACTTCAGCTGTGTGAAAAAAATCCCCAATGGTTCCATCAGTGGCACCCAGTGCTAGCCCCAGTGAAAGATGTAGTGCACACACAATAGTAAAAATGTGTCCAGGCTTGGGACTCTTCTGTGCACTAGGACTTTCTACTGGTGCGAAAATTATTTCATTTGATGGCACCTGGGGGGAATTTGCCTGTAAACCTCCCAAGTGTAGTCAAGGATTTTTGCGCGTGTCTAGTAAAGTGCCGCTAATGTCTCCCAACCATCCCTACATGACTGTGCAGGGGTGCCAGTTCTGATCACGTCTCTGCCAAAGTCAGTTCAGTTCAAATTCTTTCACCGTGGACAGGGCCCAAAATGGGCTGCAGCCGCCTGGGCTATGCTTGTGCACCCAGTGTAATCCCACAGCACTCCCTGCCGGTCCCATGGGCGTCACGCAGGAACAGCTGCACTGAAATCAATGGAGCTACTCCAGCTTTGCAAAACTGATGCGAGAAAGGAACTAGGCCCCAGAGAGGAGATTCGCCTCTGCTCTGCAGTCACTTTATGCCAGCTCCACTGGCTGCAAATCCTCTTGGAATGAGTCCTGGACACATGCCAAGCAGCTGTTGCCAACGCAACATAACTCCCACCAGGGGCCCACACAGTGCAATGGGCATGATGGGCCAGGAGAGGTTATGGCTGGCGTATTCCTCTGAGCCAGCTACGAGAACAGCCCAGAGGAGCCATCACAACAAGAAAAAGTTAGGGTAGTCCCATCGGCTGCTCAGACCTGTGCTAGGAACTGAAATGACACCTGGCAGCTCTGAGGAGGAGAGAATTCTCCCCCCAAGTTGATTTCAGCCCCAGCCTCCAGAGCTGAAAGCCTAGTGCATTAAATCCACCCCACCAGCGGAGCCTTTGGAATTCTCACGCCAAATGGCTTGAGCTGGTGCTCTGTAGGGTTCTCTCTGCCACAAAGACAATTGACTCATTAACACCTGTACATTCCCGTAATTGCACAGCTTGCTGGCCTCATTCACTACATCACTTTGGACATGATTAATTTTTTGCTTATGAAAGGTGAAGCCAGTAACAAACCTGTTTGCTTCATGTCTCCCTCCCCATTTCCATTTCCAATCACTCAATAACCCAGCAGCACAGCAATCTCTCCACTTCACTGACTAGCAGGGACTACATTTTTTAGAGGTGAAAGTACAGTTTAATTTCTAAGATCACCCAGCCGTGGCCCCAGACGATGAATTAGGCTGATAATGAAATATCCATGCTGCATATTTGATGATGTGGAGAGCAGCTGATCAGCCAGCCTCATTTATAACAAGTGCACATTGGCATCAATTTGATCTAACTGTTCCTGAATATCGGAGCAGCCCTTTCGCAAAGTTTGCAGAGGGGAAGCTCCTGATTCTCTGCAAACAAAGCAGTGCTTAGTCTCGATTAATGTTATGATCCCTCCTGCTGAAAGAGCCCATTCATTACGCTGAGCAAACAAGAGAATGGAGCAGAAGGGACTTTGGGCAGATAGCCTGCAAATGATGTCTTCCGTTTGCTGGGTCTTCCCAGTTTACAATGGCATTAAAAAAGGGGAGAAAAAAAAGCATTTTTTAAAAAGAGCTTCGTTTCTCAATTTATAGCATGGCATCCGGCAGTGCACAGCAAAATGAAATAGCTCCTTGTTATCTCTCCCCCCAAAAAGAGACAGGCTGTACAGGAAAAATAGATAATTTCTAGCCTTTTTTTTTTATATTCTTCATAAAGTGCATTGTGCAAGCATGTAAAATATATGTGGCCACGTATAAATATGTTTAAAGGCAGAATTTTAGAAACGACCTGTTGGCATTATTTCAAAAAGACAGTGTATGGTAAAAAATTGATATAGCGATGTCCCTTAGCAGTCCCCCCACCCATTTCACCAAAGATCACAACATGCTCTCCAAAGCAGAAGTTCTCGTAACCTTATTTTAGAGACAGGGAAACTAAGGCACAAAGAGATTAATGTTTTTCTAGCAGGCCTTGTCATCAGATAGCAAGCATGGGTCTACACTGGCCTGCTGGGCTGAGATACAGGACAAGTGAGCTCTGTCCCTGACTCTGCAGACCCACTGTGAGAACTTAAGCAAGCTGGTTTACTTCCCTCAGAGTCTGTAAAACAAGGATGATGACACTCAGTTGCCCACCTCTTTCAAGTGTTTTAAGATCTTTACATGAAAAGAGCTGTGTGTGTCTTCTAGCATTAGTATTATCAACAACCCCATGTTCAAACAGAGATGGGTCATTCAGCTAGCAGGGACATTCTCTCACTTCTGCACTGGGTGTCAGTCCAAAACAGTTGGAGAGGCAGAAGGGTTTGGCCAAGAGTATAGGCAAAAATCCACACTCATGCTAAATGGCTCATGGGATCATGGATTCCACCCAGAGCATTGGTTCCAATAGTCTTGTCCAAATGACTTTCACTGAGTATACTGCATATCTAGTGTTTAGATCAGGGGACTGGGAATCAGGACTCCTGGGTCCTATTCATGACTTTGTTAGTGATTTTGCACTGTGGCCTTAGATAAGTTAATTAGGGTAAAAATTTCCAGACATTGAGTCAACACACCATGCTCGGCTAGCTACACACAGGTAAACTATAGGCCCAAAAAGTGTGGTTGCACATGCAAATGGACATTTGCACACATTTATTTACTTTGCACCCATACAAGTATATTTTGCATGTGTAATTTAAATCCTATTTTTTTAAAAACGGACCTTTACTTCTCCGTGCCTCGGTTTCACCATCTGTAGAATGGGATCTATTTACCAACTTTTATAAAATACTTTGGATCATAGGTGCCTTAAAGCACTTCTGGAAGATGCACAGATAACATGGTGATAGATGTAGTATAAGAACCTGAACAGACTAGGACAGAATTTACATACATACCAAGTACTATTAGATCATTATTCGCTTGCAAACAGCTGCTTTGCAGGAATCCAAATCTTTGCTTCCAGGGAGTTTAGGTATTCCAAACTTGATGCTCTCCCTAGGCAAAGATTTTCAAACGCAGAGACAAGGGTTAGGTGCTTAAATCCCATTGACTTTCAATGGGAATTGATTGCTTAACTGCCCCTTGTGTATTATGAGGACAAACACATGGAGGACCAGGAATACACTTTGTGCCTTTGAAAAATCAACCCCCAGCTCCAGATTTCTAGGCCATCTCCTATGCAGAAAGAACAAAGTATATAAGTAGAGACATGTCTCTAAACGAAATATGTTTTCCACAAAGTGTCAGCGACTCTTTAAGGGGTTAATCCTCAGAGAGGCGAAAGCATTTCTCTCCAGCTCTGTTGCTTGGGCTACTATAAACTCCAGCTGTCAGTCAGGTTGCAAGTGTTTACTTTTAAACCAGTTGATCTTTTACAAGTCCTCCAGGTCAGTGGGATTTTCCTTATCTCTTTCTCTGCCCTGAAATCAACGATCCATGCAATGAGCATGGCAATCCAGCCTTCAACTTTGCATGCAGCACTAGCTCTGTTAGTTCTCCTATTCCCCCTCGGCATGCTCTGCAAAACGTGAAGGCCAGGGCTCATTCATTTCCACAAACTCTAAGCGCTGCACCAACATGGGCAGCTGGGCAAACGAGCCAGTGAAAGCTGTTTTGTCTATTGATCTATCTACAGCACTACTCAACCTCTAACAGCCAGATCACTACTTCATCACCTAGTGGAGTCTCCAAAGACTGGATGCCTGGGGTTTTGTTTATTTTTTGGAGTGAATTTAGTGTTGATGGTGGAAGTCCTGGAGACACAGAGCTAGACAGGGGAATAGTACTCTCTTTCCCCTGTTAACCATGAAGCTGCAAGGCCTATTGTTAGGTGAACTAATCCCCTAGCAAGCTTAAGAATAATTGGCAATAACAACATTAAGTGTGAGAAATTTAGTTTAGTAAGAGTGGAAAGTTTAGTTATTTAATGTTTTGTAGAACATCCTATTTTTCAGAACAAGTGTTTTTAACAGGAAAAACATACTAGCTGCATTAGTATGGACAGTCTGGATATTACCAAATGTGCTTGGACATTTAAAGCATGTACCAGACAAAAAGGGACATGCATAACTGTCATGTGTGTAAAAAAAGGAAATTATGGCTTGTCAACAACTGCAAATCTGAGTTATTGGTTGGGCCAGCCAGGATGGGAGCAGACTGACATTAGCTATGAGTGTTGCTTCCGTTAGGATTGGGTATTGTATTCTTCTTCTTAAATAATAAAGGCAACTTTATTGATAAAGGCAATAAAGCTGGACTACTTCTGTCTCACTATTTTATTGTTACTTGCTAAGCATGAACCACTAAATCAAAATTTAATCAATATATACCAAAGGGAACTCCCCCCACTGCCTACCTACCAGTGTGTCTAAGGTTCGCTCTGGAGAGGACAGATGGTCCAATTGCCAGGATGCTTGCTGGGGTTTTGGGATAGTTGGGTTGTATTCCCTGCTCTGCCAAAGAGTTTCTTGGACAAGTCACTTAGGCCCAGATTTTTAAAGGTATTTATGCATTGCCATGTTCAGTATTGTAACACTGAACTGATTTGCAGCCCAAGTGTCATTTTCTAAAGTGCCTAAATAGTTTTAAAAATCTGGGCCTTCGCCTCTCTGGGATCTCCAGTAAAATGGGGGAGAATAGCACTGTTCAATGCATTAAAGAGTGTAAGCCACTCAGAAACTATGGGAATGGGGGCCATGCCTGTACCAGAGGGAGAGATCTCCTACAGCACTACAGCAGCCAAAATGACTGATTGCCAGCAACGGATGCCACACACCACTGCTGTGGAAACTGAGTGGATGCCTTGCCTAAACAGATTCCTTGGACTTCAATGGGAGTTAGGTGGGATTTTCAAAGTGTCTATCTGTATCTGTAGGTGGCTAAATCCCTTTGAAAATCTAGCCTGTAGGCTCCTAAATCACTCAGGTGCTCTGGAAATCTGAGACAGTCTGAACGGCACGAGGAGACAAAGTGCTTAAAATATCAATCAGCTCTGTGTTCCAAATACACAGTTCCCAGCTTGGTGGGGGCAAGGAGATCAGATCGGGGCTGTCGCGGTGACATCAGCCATTGATTATTTTCATGGTGAGGTTTTGAGGGTTGTTTTAAATGATAATATGTGAATGGCAGAGCAAAAGGAAAAGTCTTTCTCGAGCCAAAGTCAACCGAGAAAATATTGCACTCTCTGAAATAGATAAGCAGAAGAGCTGTTTATTCCCTTGGTGGCGTGAGGCTGCCTTTGAAGCAGATAAATCTTTGCTGGTAATACAGTACTTAAACCAGAACTGACACCTTTTTATATCAACTGCAGAGAATTGCCTTTGTGAGACTCTGATATAAAGGCTGCCTCGGCTGTATGTTGCATACCAATTTCTTTCCAGCCAGTTGGTTAACCCCTCCGCTCTGTCAGTGCAAAAACAGGTATGACGTCCTTCTGAATCTAAAGGGCTGCATTCTGTGCCCACTTGGCTGTGATGTAAATGACGGCACAAGGTGCCGTGGAACAATTTGTACCACTGAGGAATTGTCCCCTTAATACTTAATCTATTAAGTCCTCCTTTCTGGGTTAGTGGCTGAAGGTGTAGAACTTAGGCTAGCAGGCTGGTGACCCAGGAGAAAAGTGTCTTATAAAGGAACGCAGACTCAGCAGGGAATTCGAAGGTCTGACTAAACTCACTTGAAGACATATAGGGTTTGGTGTTGAGCCATCCTGGTGTGGAGCTGATACATATGATGCCTGTGCTTTTCTTATCACCCCCCCCCCACACACACACACACAATTTAAATCGCTCTACAGAGGGGCAGCTACCACTGCTAAGAATTTACTGGCATGGATCAAAAGTAAAGTAAGCCAATGGGCCCGATTCTTTTCTCATTTGCAATAGTTTTACCCCAGCTCAGAGCCAGTGAGTTTACTGGAGTTACACCAGCATGAGGGAGAGCAAAATGAGGCCCAGTGAATTTTCGCAGCCACCCTGCCACTCTGGAGCTCTCTCTCATGCATCTGCCACTATATAAGAGAATTAATCTAAAATATCACATGGCAAAGACATTTAATTTAGATGATTATACTAACTATTATACAGCACATTTTTTAAGAACTACAAGCTCTGGGGAGGCAAAAAATCCCCTCCAAAGTCATATAATGGCTGAAGAACCCTAGTAATGAACTACAATCCACAAAATAATAAATAATGTAGTTAAAGTGTTTAGTACCACTGATACCTTATCGCATTCTGATCAGGGACACAGCTTATTTCAAGCAGAAGAGATGGACGATTTAAAACTTTGCAAGCTTATTAACTGTTGCAGATTATTACAGAGAAGTTTTGTTTGTTGCACTATAGATGGATATGAATTTACCATAAGATCAGGGAGAAGATGTGTTGGGTTACTTTTTCTTTCCAAGGCAACTAGATTCGACAGAGCTGATCCCAGATGTGAAACCAGTTTGAAAGCTTCAAACGACTCAGACGCCACAAGGTGTTTTTTCCTTATGGAGGGCAGAAAATATTCTTTTCCAGCCATCATCTTGCAACAGGTGGCCATAACACACCATCTGACAGCAATTAGACATCAGTTTGGCCCATGTGCTGCTGCTAATGCTGGCTGCAAACTGAGAGGAATTGGCTTTTGGAGGTATTCAAGGAGCCCTAATTGTCAAGAGACAGTGGCGTTAAAGAGGAGAATCTTGAACTGCATGCCTCACTGTAGAGTGCTTTATTCATCCCACCAATACATTCATCTATTTCCCCTGGCTCCCTACAGCTGGCAAAGCTGTTCAGTGATTCAGTCCCTCCATCATGAAACGTGCAAATACTCGGCAGTTCTGGAATGCGCTATGGCCAAACCGTTCTCCCAGCGGCACTGGAAGTAACTCAGCTGATTTGCAGCCCGCTCAACTCTGATCGCAGTCACATCTGGAACAACTGGCAGGGCTGCAGAATGTTTAGGAAGTTTGCCATGGAACTCTTTTACCAACTGGGTAAAAGCAATGGTAATGCTGGCCTGCAATAGCATGCTTTCCCTGTTTCCTTGCCCATGCCCTGTGTTTCTCTTCATCTCAGCTGTTGTGTCTCAACCTGTTTAGATTGTATGTTCTCTGGGGCAGGGACTGTCTTTTCTACAGAGCCAAGCCTGATGATCCTCAACCGGGGTGTCCGAGTGCTATGATGATAATGCTAATCCAGTGTTTCTTATTCTTTTTCATTCCTTTTAGAACAACATTACAATTATCATTTCCTTTCTAATAATGTAGATATATTACATAGCACATTGCACCAAAGGATTCTCAAGAATAATTGATTAACATTTGCCACGTCCTTAGAAAGCAGCTATTCTTAGCTCCATTTTGCAAAGGAGGGAGAACTGAAGCACAGGGAGGGTTTGTGATGCAAAGTGTTGCGCAGAGGCAACCGTTTGCAACACACAACAATTTCTGTCGGTTTTACCAAACTCATGAATGATGCTACATATTCTTGAGCGCAATCTGCTGGCATTTTCTCTATTAACTGGCTCCATACAAGGACACAGCATTCCTGTAATGTGTGACCTGAGCAAGGAGAGGCAGTGACAGAACCCAGGAGTCTGTGGAATGGGACCCAACCCCCTAGTCCAAATCCATAAAATGTTGCTTCTCTTAAAGAGGGACTTTCAGATTGGAGCAAACTTGACAGTGGTGGTGCTGGTGGGGGAGGGGGAAGAGGAGGGAAGACAGTCCGCTTGCAAAGAGAAAAATCTTGCTGGTGCCTCTTTGAATTTTCCTTTCTTACTTTGGAAGATGCTTGTGTTTTCATTCAAGTTTCTTCTTCTCTGCCAAGACCAGCCAGTGCTTCCTTGTGATCACCCCTGCAGTAGCATCACGATTGCATTGTCCCTTCTGGCACAGAAGACAAACGACTTGTCTGTGATGACTAGACAGATTCTCCGTGGCGGCAGCTGGACCCAGACAGAGTCTGTGGTCTCTCTGGCTGTTGAAGTCCCTAGGCTGCCTGGCGTCACTCTAAGACCTGGGCTGAAGTAGGCAATAATGGACCAGATTATCGATTACGCTATAGTAATTGCACTTACCTCGGCCGCCTCCCTTCAGATACAGATTTGACAGCAATGGACCACCTGGATTCAGACCATCTACCTAGCTTACATTTAAGCCTGTTGCTGCCCATCCCTGTAGTATCTGATCACCCTCCATGTAAGGTCAATAGCACCAGCAAAGTGCCTAGTGGATTTCGTGGAGTCACTGCCACTTCTCACACAAAGACTGAGCTGTCTGCGTCTGTTGTGCCTTGGGACCAGCTTGATAGGACAAACTCACAGCCCTCTCTGTTCCAGCCAGCGATACTCAAGGATTCCTGGATGTGCTGGCAAGATAGGGCCTGGCTCCTCCCTTGCACATATACTGCAAATAACCCTGGTAAGCGGGGAAACTGCAAAGGTCTGACTTATCTATTGACTCCGGCTATGTCTACACTACAAAGAAACCAACCTGCATTAGGTGAACTTACGGCCGCTGCATTCATTACTGTGGTGGCTGATATCCACACTCCCCTCCTAGGGTCAGTGGTGTGTGTCTTCACCGGGAGCGCTTCCACCAACTTAACAGGGGCAGCATGGGGAGATGAGAGATTGGTGGCAGCTCACTGCTGGGAGCCGCTCACTGCTGGGAGCCGCTCACTGCTGGG